>BTPG01000004.1:1843049-1886776 GCA_036245525.1 Semisulcospira habei | reverse complement strand
TCTAATTGGCTGTAACTTATTCTCTGACTCATTTTCCCACACATACACATTCACAGATATACCAGGATTTAGTTTTTCAAACAAGTCTATGTCCTCTATTTTAACAGGGAACTCAATGCCACTGAAGTTGAGTTCATTTACAAAATTGGTATAGTTAGATACACGTTCAGGTTTTGTTTTTACAAAATGAAGTTTAGAAAGCACACACCACATGAAACATAAATTATCATTGTTCTGAATATTGACGACAGCCTTTTTTTTTGCAACCTCTTTTGGTAGTGGTATCCATGATTTGCCTAGTATAGGATGATATCTTGACTGCTTTAGTTGTAGTTCATGTACAAGGCCTTCATGCCAGCCAGACCCTTGCATTTCTGCTCTGTCAATTGCTTCATGGAAGTCTGGTAACAATCTTTCTCTAAACACTTTCTCTAGTTCTCTTCTCGAATTAACTGTGTGCTGCCTTGTCGAGATATACGTTACAATAACTTCACCAACATCTCTGATGAATTCTATTTTTGCAACAATCTGAATCTTTACACTATCAGAAAGAAGGTTATTTTGTATGACTAAAAAAGAATTTTCTATCGATTCATATACATTGTAAATATTATATATAGGTAAGTCAGTTGTGTGAAACACGTTTCTTAATCTTTGATGGTTGTCCATCTTTTTTATTTGTCCGACAAAAAAATAAATAGAAAATTATATAGTGTAAAATGGCACTTTATTGACTAAAAACCTATATAATAGACAAAATTAATTACCAACAAATAAGCCACTTTCCTGGTATGTCTTCTGTTGTATCATGTTCAATCTTTTGCATGTGTAATATTGTTTTATTAACAGTAATAAATTTAACATTTTTATTTTCTTTTTTTATTTGATGGTGTATTTGTAAACACATAATCTTAAACCAGTCAGATTCAGCATCATAAACTAAAAAATCATTTGTCCTATTATTATAACATGGAAAAGTATTAGAATATCCAAGATAAAAACTATATGTCATGTATATTTTCATTGGTGTTGGAAGTGTTGAAAAAGGGCGTCTAACTTGTGTTTTTAAGTCACTAATAAGCATAAAACCCCTAAAACTCGATGTAATATCTATGAATTTACCAATAGACCAATTTTGATTCTCTTGTCTGTCTGTCATTTTTTATAGACAAACCAAAAAGATAAATTAATTTACTAACCCATACCCTGTGGGCTGATCTGTCTTTAAAATGAGCTTTAGATGCTTAGTTGATTTCAGTTTATTTTTTACATCATCCCGTTCTTGCTTATTTGGAATGACATCGTTCTCTCTGAGACAGTCTTCAAAGCTGTCACGGTCCTTACAGTAAAACAAACAGATAAACTTTAACTGTTCACGAAAATCTTTCAGTACAGCATTATATTTCTGAGTAAGAATCCATACACTTATGTTTGCGTGTCTGCCACTGAAGGCAAGTTCTGCCAATGTGTTTCTCTTTTTGACAATGTCTTTCTCTGCAGAACAGTCATCAACAATAAACAATGTTGGCTGTCCTTCAAATTGCTTGTAAAAATATTGTAGGTAGTCATTCAGTTTTTTCTCAGGGTCAACTAAGTATATGTTGCTGTCAGTCCAAATGAATGAACGGTTGTGATAAGCTTTGTTGTGTTTGATTGTAGGACAAAATATTACAATGTTTTCGAAATGATGAAGGTATCTTGTTTGTAAGAGGTTAAGAACAAATTCAGTCTTCCCACAGGAAGTGGCGCCACAAAATAGGCCGCAATGTGAATCGTGCGTCATTAAGTCCATTTTAAAAACACAATATAATCTGTTTGTACAAAAACACTATGCTTGCCTTTCTGGTTATAAAAGGGGTTTCAAACTAACCACTCACACCGCAAGCCTTATAATAATGACTACGAAAAGCTTGTCTGGTTTTATTTTCTCCCTACTTGGACGTCAGTGACGGTGTGCGGTCTGTGATTTTAGACCTTACGCCCAGAAGCTGCAAGGTCCAAAATCACAGATAGGTCCGCCATTATCATGTTGGTTGGGTAAACAGCACGCAACACAAATGTCCGTGATCTGGTTTCAATTTAAATGCATAACACGACAAGGCAATGTCCGTGATCTGGTTCAAACTAACAACTCACTCCCCGACTTTCTCCTCGAGTGATCTAAAACACTTGTAAACATGATGGGGTGTATACTAAATTGAATAATTGAGGTCTCTCCCGGGATTAAAGTTGTGGGTTTCAATTTAAAGGCATCACGCGACAGGGTAATAAATAACTGTATGAAAGGCTGATTGTCACCCACTGGAGCGAAAACAGGAAACCGTTTCACAACCAATTTTCAAGCCCAACTTTCTGGTTGTGAAATAGATGCAATCTTGTAAACTCACATGACTACACAGCAGCTGTCTCTACCTACAGGTTATGACGGCAATAACTGCACCCAACAGGAATCTGGTTTCATCACGCGTCAGTCTTGAGCACAAAGGCCGATTGTTCAACAGCGCAATGTCCGTGTGCGTCGAAGCAGTCACGATGCATGAAGTGAAAACTTTTCACAGATAAATTTTCACGTTGGACGTTTCATTTACGAACGACGTGGTGTTCCACATTTAAGAAATAACCTATATTAGAGATTTGTTCTATATTTTTGGTTTGCCCCAGAGTAAGAAAAATGACATAGTGGTTTAGTGACATACATTGAAGCGTTGACACAAAAAGGAATGCTAATTTGTTTTGTGTGTGCAGAGAGAGAGAGAGAGAGAGAGAGAGAGAGAGAGAGAGAGAGAGAGAGAGAGAGAGAGAGAGAGAGAGAGAGAGAGAGAGAGAGAGAGAGAGAGAGAGAGAGAGAGACACTATTTGGGCACAGAGGACTATTGTTTACAATGGTGGTATGAACAGGAAGTAGACACTATTTCTCAGGAAGGCCAACTCTGACAGCATTGAGTGGTGGGGTGTGGGGGTGTGTGTGTGTGGGGGGGTGGGGGGTGGGTGGTGTGTATTTCTCGGGAAGATATTTTAACTAGCCTTTTGTTTCCAAGGGGTTGGGGGACCTGACTGGGCAGATAAATCTGTTAAATGAATTTGGTCAAGTGCATTTGTTTATTTACGGAAAGGATTAAATAAATCAATTGTTTCTGAAAAGGGTGTCGTTGTATTCTCCTATATACTTTCTCTCTGTGCGGTACACACGGCTCTACAGCGTGACCGGCGTTCTGCCGCTATAACAACTATCTACTGGTTTGTATTCATAACACATCTCTGCCTAAAGTGACTGTTGTGGAAGCAACATCGTTCAAAAGTTGAAATTCTCACCTACACAGCGATACCAAACATGACAACATTACGACTTGCACTTGTGTAGGAGGTTATGATGAAAATAAAGGGAACACAAATTTGTTGATGTATGATGTCGGTGTTTGTTGTAAAACCTGCAGAGGTAACCTTTAAGTTACCTACAACTTGTGAGTACAAAGTTCCACTTGGCAGCAGTGGACTGAAACTGGTGTTATTCCAGTGCTTTGCGAGTTGATTGATACCTGCATTAGCGGCCCAATAACGAGTTATTGATAGGCCATTACGCCACACACATTAAAGCCCCAGCCAGTGTGTGGCTACTGATTGATTGTGACAGAAACGGCCAGGTAATGCTTTCAGTGCTGTATTTTTCCAATCCTATTAGCATATTTTGGGGTTCCCTTGATAGCATTGCCATACAGTCGGGGACGTTTTTTGATTTCATGCATATGAGGTAATTACCTGTGCATTTGAAAGGGGCCTGTGTGGAAACTGTCGGGTCGTAGAAAAATTTTAGTGCATACGAGGTAATCACCTGTGCATTTCGAAACAGCCTGCGCGCATACGGCTAACCACTCTGGAGATTTTCGCCAATACCATTGTGGCGTGGTAATTATTTTCTTGACAGTGCAGGCAGGCCGGGTGGGTGGGAAAAAATCAATACCCTGCGAGTTATGTGGGGACTGTTGGTTAGATGGGATTTATGTAGCGCTGATGTGGCTCGTTTCGATTGAGTTAAAGTTTACCACGGATGCCGGACAAACACTGTATGGTCCAAGACAGACACATTCTTACCATCGCATGGGAGACAAAAATGATTGGTAAGGCAAATACCTTTCTGGAGTCTTTCAGGGTCCTCTTTTTCAATAAAGAACTTGAAAACACTGTCGACGTTGTGAGAATGTTCAGTCTTTATGAAGTGCTCGGTTTGTTGAAGGATCCTGTCCGGATCTCGGCTGCAAGGAACAAGAGGGAGAGTGTCATTGTACAGTCAGTGGCAAGACCCCTTGCCTAATTATATTACGTTTTCATGTCTTGTTTGTACTATTTGTTATAAATGTACCAGAAACGAATTTCTCTTTTTGAGATAATAAATTGTTATTTGGGTTTAACGCCGAGCAGGCGACTAAGGCCATCTCACGGCGGGATGGGTAAAAATCTGGTCAGCCAGACTAAAAGCAAGGTCTTAAGACAAGATGTAAATATAAATTAAAAATCTCAGGCTAAAATGTCGCACATGTCTTGAAAAGAAACGTCTACAAACTCTCAGATAATAAAGTACTTTTATTCTTCTATTCTTCTGCAAGAGACAGATTCTCATGAACCCCTGCGACGGCAAGGTCTCACGAGAATCTATGCCTCTTGCTGAATCAAACAAACCTGCTGGAGAAAGTCACCTCTGATGTAACGTTCACAGTACAGGTGGATGCATGCACAATAATAATAAATAATACCAAATTCAGTATTAATTTCAGTGCACTTAATCAAATTTCAAAAATATAAAAAATGATTTAAGTTTCCAAAAAATTCCGTAGCTTGCTTGAGCTTGCCCTTAGCACCACGTGAATGTTCTGTGTTTATGTACAGTGTGTGAGGGAATGCGCGTGATTCACGAGAGCGTGCTTGTTGGGTTCAGTTCGCAGCTATGTCCTGTGCATTGAATTATATTATAAATATGAGAAATGCGCCAAATAAATACTATGTATTATTATTATTATTACCTGACATTACATAAGACACTTGACCCAATTCTGTGAATCGGCTCAAAGCCCCGTGAACTGAACCCAACATGTACACTCACCTGAAACACGTGCATTCACTCTGAAGACAAACACAGTACAAGACAAACACAGGACATTCACGTGGCACAAGAGTGTCTTGTACAGTACCAGTGGCTGTATCTCACCTTTCAATCACCTTCTCTATGTACGCATCACAAAACTGCCTATTATCAGCATGCAGATAGCCGCTGTTCACCACACAATCTCGCAGCCTCTTGGCGCTCTCCACGTCCTGGGGTGCTTTTATGACATCGGCAAAAAAGTCTTTGCATTGGAAAGCCCGTCTATGTATCACGTCCTTGTGTTTGTCTGCATACATCTCCAGTGTCTTGACAGCATCTTGAGTTGCAGATTTTGAGAAAAGAAACATGAGCAGGATATCAACAAAAACATTTGCACGTATGGGAATGTTCTTGTTAACCCTTTCAGCCCCGGGACCCTGCAGCAGTAGATGGATTGATCATGATAATTCAAAGGTAGTGCCAGATGAGCTTGGTGCCTCAAGGTGCCACGCCCATCTGGCACTACCCTTGAATTATCACGATCAATCCATCTCCTGCAACTGGTACATAGTTGTTGGGCAACATCTCCAAAATGTGAGACATGGGACCTTGGGGGTAAATTGTATTTTTCTTTAAAATAATTTTTTTCGAAAAATACTTACCAATGGTATTACTGATAGGAAGACATACTTAGCCTGTCAATTTCAGCCTCCAAAATTGTTGTGTGTTGCTACACAACCAGGGATGTAACTCTAGCAAGCAGCTAACCAATCCCCTGAGTGGCCTCCCTATCCTCCGGATAGCCTCCCTTCTCAATCTCGCAAGAGAGTCCATTATTACCAGTTCTATCTTAGCAGACAGACGGCAAGCGGGGAAGGTGGGAGGGAAATGTGAGTAATACCATCGTTAAGTATTTTAAGAAAAAAATTATTTTAAAGAAAAATACGTTTGTTTCTTCAAAAACGTTACCGATGGTATTACTGATAGGAAGAATGGCGAAGAGGAGGAGGGTGCCGACCCAAAACTCACCTTGGGGTAACTGCTTAGCTAGGTCCCTTGCAAAGGCACACTCCCGACAATTTCAGTTAAGTATTACCCATGGCGCATCCAGCGCCGGGAGGGAGTGTTGAGCCGCCGCAATGTCCCCCACTAGTTCCAGGTTTTGTCTTTGGCCGGACAGGGTACAGAAGTAGAAACGTGCGAAAGCAGATTCGGCCCTCCATCCCACAGCTGCCACAAGGTCTCACACGGCGCAGTTGCGGTTGAACGCGACGCTCGTGGTTAGTTAGTTATTTGGGTTTAACGCCGAGCAGGCAGCTAAGGCCATCTCACGGTGTGAAGGGTAAAAATCTGGTCAGCCAGACTAAAAGAAAGGTTTTAAGACATGATGTAAATATACCTTAAAAATATGTCAGGCTAAAATGTCGCACAGGTCTTTAAAGCTGAGGTGCAATGAGAAAAACCTGCCCGGCGCGCGTTTTAAAAAAAGACTACAGGACCCAGCTTGGGCCCTGTCCCTAAGTGGGTCAAATCGGTTCGTAACTCAGTTGACGGAGTTGGCAACTGCGTATCCCGAGCTTGCAAAACTCTCGGAAAACGACAGACCACTTCCTGTTGCACGGAAATCATCGCGATTAGCAGATCGGACAACAGCAGACGATTCTGTGACACTTTGAAACTGTCCGACAGCCACGGATTTTACACGCTGGGGACTATGATGGCAGAATGTACGGCTGTACATGCTGTAAGTATGACTCTTGACACTTTGTAGTTGTGAACGAATTTTTTCAACACGTATCTCCAGTCCAATATAGAATAATATAAATAAATAAAGAAGCATTGTGATGTACAACCAACACAGTAAATTGGAGAGAGAGTTTGGTTATTTGGTTATTTGGGATTAACGCCGAGCAGGCGACTAAGGCCATCTCACGGCGGGATGGGTAAAAATCTGGTCAGCCAGACTAAAAGCAAGGTCTTAAGACAAGATGTAAATATAGATTAAAAATCTCAGGCTAAAATGTCGCACATGTCTTGAAAAGAAACGTCTACAGACTCTCAAAAAGGGCAAATAAAAAAATTCACATAGTCTATGAATGCTCAGATCTTGTTAAAAATATTGCATTCTCTCAAAAAATTGAAGATTTTGTCCGGGGGGACATCCCGGCACTCTACTAGCAAGTCATCAGACGTGAGGCGCTGGGCGTCAGGCCTGCCAACACGGCTTCTGAGGGTCTCCCCCACCAGAAAAGGATGCATCTTGGTAACAGGTTTCTCCTTCACCTTGCTATGGACAATGAGGAAGCGAGGCCATACGGCTGACGCCTGAAGCGTCGCTTCCTCACAGTCCGAGTCGCTGTCATGTTCAATGTTGGTGGCTATGTGCCGCTTGTGTGCAAGTTTGGTTTTTTTTGTTTTATCCATATTATAATAGTAGAGATATTCATCCCCCGAGGGTCCCCGCCCGCCACCGAGCCCAACAAGGGAAAGTGCAAATGTCGGCGGGTCTCCAGCCGACGCACAATGGAGACTGCCCGAAAGATATACTCAAGGGGGTAAGCCCGATTGAACCGTTTGAGCCACCGCCTTCTATCACACCGTTGAATGCAGGTGAATACTGGCGTAAAGCACCTAATCAGCAGCAGAAGCTATAGCATGGTGCTCTGTATATCAACCCGCATGTCAACAGTGGGATAGGGCTCAACGTGACAAAGAGCCGATTGACTAGGCCGGTACGACTAGCCTCCCATTTAGGTAGAAGTCAAGGCCGAAGTGGAGTGTTGGCACCAGTGAGCCGCAGCCCAAAGGGAACCTCAGCCACCAGGATCCTCTTCTCCCCCGACACGGGTCTCCAAGCACGGCAAACACTTGGGATCCAAAGGACCAAAAAGTCACGAGTATTTTTAAGGACCAATCCAACATGGTACGACCTAGGTTAGCACAGCTCCTTAAAAACCGGACCAGTGAAAAGGCTGAACAACATACCTGTTGACATCAAGTCCTAATCCTGGACAAAGATGGCACCCGTCTGCTAGCCCACTCAGTCAGGGACTGAGCGGACTACCCACCTACGCCATGTGGAGGCTGGTGCCGGGTAGGCACCCCACAGGCGAGCGTGACCATTAAAATCCCCCATGAGAATAAAGGGAGGGGGCAGAGATAGATACTAAAAGATTTAAAAGACAATGAATTCAATAATGACGCATCTGTCGATAATTTACGTCATTTTTAATATTAACATTTTGACCCATTACACCCCCGTTAATTCCGAATCAACCCTTTGATTTTAAAAAGTGACGAGCATGACCGATGCGTCATTATTGATTTAATTATCTTTTAAATCTCTTAGTATCTATCTCTATAACCGTTGTCTCTATGAACACCTAATCATTTACATGTCTAAGTAATTTTAAGTGGAACTTTATACGTTACTAATAAGTTACAACTAACTTTTAAGAACCTGCAGAGGTAACCTTTAAGTGAGTTGCTATAAGAACTTATTAATTACTTATCATAAGAACTTATTAATTACTTACTGAAAGTTCTTATAAGTTCTTACAACAACTTGACTTAAGTCACAACTTACTCGGTCAGATTTGTCAAGATACAAGGACAATAAAAAAACTTTTTTTTCCTCAGTAGTACTCTGGGGGTGGTGCAGATGGGGCTAAATAATCAGGTACAAGTGGTTTAAGTGGCATGGCATTTTTCTGTGAAGTGTATGACATTAATAAACGATTACCAAATCTGATTTTTATTTGCTTAAAAGATTGTGTAGCTTTTCTGTGGTTTCCTGTACCCATATCCTTTTTCCCTCTGCTAAAAAACTGGCCTTAAGTTCTTCAACATTTACGTGAGATTGACTACGCATTTTATTCTGTATTTCAGATTTTTGTTTCTTGTAATTATTTAAATCATCCTGGACCCGCTTAAATTCTTTGTCATCAATACAATTATCATTTAATGCCTTACTGATAATAAGTTTCATACTGCTCAGCTTTGCACCAGCAAGCGTACTCAATGCTTCATGTTTCTGTAATTTTGTGTGAAACGTTTTGTTTAAGGCTTCCAAACCAAAGCAAGCCAGTCCTGTGGCAATGCTAGCCCCTTCCAATCCGATTCCAACCAAACTTCCAATTCCAGTTGAAATCAATACAATACCCCCTACAGAACAACCAGCTGAAAAAGCACCAATAGCCATAGAAGTGTTTTGAACAGAATTAAATACTGACTTATACCTCCTTTTACATCTGGAGTACCTAGCCTCTTCACTTTCCAAATATTTAATTGCTTCTATAATATTATTTAATCTGAATGCGTCTGCCGGTAATGTTTTATCTGATGCAATTGGCACAGCTGTCACCTGTGGATCAGGCGCAAGCGTTGTTTTTGTCATCACATGTTTCAGTCGGCTCAAGCGTCGGTAGTTGCGGATAGAAGTTTACCATTTTTTTTAATTGACAAATATTTTTTATTTAATCAGCAATTACATTTTGCAACTCTTCAAAAGTATATAATTTGCTAGCATAATAAAATGCAACAAGATCAATGTGTTCAAGGTTTATGTAAGTTAGACGAACAAAAGTTGTTTTGTCAACCACCACCTTGACAGCGGGAATACTGCTTGAAACATTAATAACATCATTACTTTTTGTAATAGCAATAAAGACCTTTGATGATTCTGATACTGTTTCATCCCATGTAAGTTTAATTCCTTGTGCAATTTGAGCCTCTTTGATAGAAGCTATAGATCTCAAGATAATTTCAAATACTATTGTCGCTTCTCTAGCCACGACCAAGCTTGCTGGCATAAAAACAACAGAGGTATCTGATCTTCCCTTCCTAGTTGTAAGAAGATACCGCCGTCTCTCATAATTTTCAACTTACAGTTTATCTCTGCTATTGTTGTCTGGGCCAAAACTTCGAACAAGACTTACAATAAGCGGCCCAGAATTAACAACCTTCCTAAACACTAAGGCACCTTCATCATCAGTGTATACATAAGGACTAATAAATTCAATCTTTATGTCCCAGTCAATTGTTGGCAGTGGTGCAGGTGCAGGCGGCACAGGTGAAACAACCCATTTATTACCAACATGTATTAAGTTGTAGGGCACATTATTTACAAGATTAGGCGCAACTGGTACAGTAACATCACGAAGCTGACCAAGTTTAGGAATCTGTCTTTCACCGTCTTTCATGTCAACAATTACTTTTCTCTTGTACATGCCAGTTGAATCAAGTTCAAAACCATATATTTCTCCAATTTCTCCCTCCTTCTCAAAATCCTGTACGTCTGCCAAATCTTTCAACTCTGTAACCAGACACGCAACTGGTATGATTCTCGGCTTTGGACCACCACTCATTTTTTATAAACAAAAATAAAATTATTTAACTTCTAACACTACACTAAAATCATGCATTACAACTGGTTTGTCATCCTGATTGATTGATTGATTGTACATTGCTTAACGTCCCGACAGCAACAAGGCTTTCTCAGGACGTGCCTGCACTGCTTGTGAAAAAAAATAAACAGAACATTGAATGTATGTCGCCAGCCGGTCAAATACATTAAATAAACCTAACACATGGGGCCTAAATAAAGCTAAGACCATTTAGCAACACACATCCAATATCAATTGATTGATTGATTGTACATTGCTTAACGTCCCGACAGCAACAAGGCTTTCTCAGGACGTGCCTGCACTGCTTGTGAAAAAAAAAAAAACTAAACAGAACATTGAATGTATGTCGCCAGCCGGTCAAATACATTAAATAAACCTAACACATGGGGCCTAAATAAAGCTAAGACCATTTAGCAACACACATCCAATATCAAGAGCTACAGGCAGTGCAGACAGTAGGGAGAGTTTTAAAAAGGCAAATACAGGTGAATGGACCTCGGGTAGACAGAAACACATGCCCCAGAATAGAGAGAAAAACGCACCCTGTGGGGCTGACCAGGGTGACCCTGGGAACTAAAAAGTACCTAACCCCACCCAAGTCCCCCAGGGCAGACCCGGGTGGGGGCACATCCAATATCAAGAGCTACAGGCAGTGCAGACAGTAGGGAGAGTTTTAAAAAGGCAAATACAGGTGAATGGACAAAGGGTAGACAGAAACACATGCCCCAGAATAGAGAGAAAAACCCACCCTGTGGGGCTGACCAGGGTGACCCTGGGAACTAAAAAATACCTAACCCCACCCAAGTCCCCCAGGGCAGACCCGGGTGGGGAGGTTTGTCATCCTGATTAGTTACAGATTTACTTAGTGACCCAAAGAAACTAGAACCTAATTTCTTAAACTGTAAATTAGGAAATCTAACAACTACACTTTCACAATAGGGTGCAGTTCCAGCTGGCACACATCTCAACAAAGTTGATGGTTTTCCATTGTGTACATTCACAGTTGTGTTTAGTTCTTTCAAATAAACATTAAATACTGTGTGTACTGCCAAATAGACAGGGCATTTACCAGTTACTTTAAGTTTTTTTGTTCTCATTGTTATAATACCAAACATAGCTTCATCAATATCATCTGTTCTATACCAATCTTCGTCAATATAAAATCCAAGTAAATATGCAAATCTATCTGAAATTTTTAACCAATCTTGTTTCAGAAATTCTAATGTAACAAGTAGGTTAGCTGGATTTAAAGTTGCTTTAATTTTAAAATTACTTTGAAACCATTCAGCTATAGTACAAAAGTCATAATACCCAGGTGGTATAGCTTCAGTCTTACCATCAAAAATTACTTTATTATATATATCATCTTCTACATTAAACCACTTTACAGTGTAGAACATTTCATGGATAGCTACAGCCTTGTTACCATCACGATTATCAATCCCATTAGTTAACCACACTGGTTTGCTTGTGTCAAGATTTGTTAAGGTAATAAACATTTTTATTATCTCATATAAAAAAGGATGGAATTTAAATCACCAACTATTACCACAACAAACGCATTTCAATTTAATGTAGATGCCAAATACAATGTCGCACCTACTTATGAACAGAAAATAATTCAGCTAAATCAGCTTGATATAGCCGTAAACGAACAAGATTTATTTCAAGTACCAAATCCATTTGATCATTACCTAAACCCTCCAATAACAGAGGACTCTACTGCAAGAAAGTGGTCTTCAAGTCCACTACAGATGTTTCAAAACCAACTCAACTTTGCTATACTGTGTTCAACTACAGGCTGTGGTGTTTCATTCACAGACCATTTGAATCACTCAAACAAACTGATTAGATCTGTGTATCGTTTTCACACTTACTACCAGCTTAGACGTATACTGTCAGAACTGCATACACCATTACCCACTGAATCCAGTTTCAACAGGTTTAACAACCCCATGGATATGAAAGCGTTTGAACACATCTGTAATGAATTTAACATCAGCCCCAAGTATGACTTTACACAAAAACTTGATGATCACAACGACATGGGTACATTGTATTATGCTATGAGTCACAGACAATACCCTCAAGATTATTACCCTGGTTACACTTCATTCTCATCAAAATCTGAAGTCTGGATAGGTTTTATTGAACAGAAACAGTCTAATGCCTGGACCACATTTATTTTAGACAAAAGTGACGGGTTTACTCAAGCAGGAGTCGAGCGCGTAAATGAGTCAATCAGAACATATGTCTGGTGTATACTAGGTGCACAATCATTAACAAAATCAAACATTTTGAATGGAAGTGGAAAATTTGAAGCACAAAAACAGTTTCTTGCAAATCTTGAAGATTCAGTAAACTCAACAGTCGATCTCCCATCTAGCATACAACGCTACCAAGACGTACTCAGATATGCCAGATCAAAAGTTGACTTTGTAGTTGGCATCGGGTTATACGTGTTACCACCTGACCTTCAACTCCAAATGGGTACAATAACAAATTATAATAATGAAATCATTGTTGCAGGTTGTGATCAAAAATTAGGACTCAATCAATCTGTAAACTTGAGAGCCACAACCACACATGTACATGTTGATTGTACATTGCTTAACGTCCCGACAGCAACAAGGCTTTCTCAGGACGTGCCTGCACTGCTTGTGAAAAAAAAAAACAAAAAAAAACAGAACATTGAATGTATGTCACCAGCCGGTCAAATACGTTAAATAAACCTAACACATGGGGCTAAATAAAGCTAAGACCATTTAGCAACAAACATCCAATATCAAGAGCTACAGGCAGTGCAGACAGTAGGGAGAGTTTTAAAAAGGCAAATACAGGTGAATGGACAAAGGGTAGACAGAAACACATGCCCCTGAATGTAGAGGAAAACCCACCCTGTGGGGCTGACCAGGGTGACCCTGGGAACTAAAAAATACCTAACCCCACCCAAGTCCCCCAGGGCAGACCCGGGTGGGGTCCACACATGTACAGTCATTAAAACCATTACAGATGGTAACACCCCCGGCCCCGGCCCTGGCACCGGCCCCAACACTGGCACCCATACAACCAGTAACACCAACCCCTGACACTCATGAGTCAGAGAGAACAGCATTGGTAATAGGACTCACTGGATTAGGAGTATTACTTCTTTATCTGTTTCATTAAATAACCCACCATCAACCCTCCTACTGTCACCAAAAAGACCCACACATGTTCTGCCATAAAGCCAACTACCTTTGCTGTAGTACTAATCAACCAACTGACAACAGTGCCAATTATATTGGGTAATGCGTCCATTGCTTTCACAGACAATTTTTTAAGCAAGTCTGATATATGAGACAACAGTTTTTTTTAACCCATGACTGTAAATCTTTTGGATCTGTGGGAGCCGGGGTTGGTGGGCCCGGGGTTGGTGGTGTTGGACCACCCCCACCACTGCCAACCCCGGAGACAGCTAACACAACAGTACTGATAATAAATCCCAGAGCTGTAATTAAACTAGCAATTGTGATACCCTGTTCTCTGAAAAGTGTTTTAAGTCTCTCAGCCAGAGTAGTGTCTTCGTGAAGTATTTTCTGAATAGTTTCTCTAATCCTGTTGACCTGTGTTTTCAGTTTTTGTCTCCAAATACTAATCACTTCTAACCTTCCTGATCTTTCTATCTGCAAATCATTTAATCTGTGTTGTATTCTTTCTTTTATTTCTGTGTCAAGATTCCCATTGTCTGCTGTAGCCAGCTTCTCTTTTTCTCGTTCTATGTGTTTATCAAGCTCACCTAGTTTGGCTACATTGTTTACCATCTCACCTCTTATTGTCTGTCAATGAGGGAGATTATAGGGTTAGATAATCACTGCAAAGGTGGGTCGTCTATTGTTTTCATAGCATCATTTAATTGTCCTTCAGTAAATAAGGTTTCTTGTATCACTGTGTTTGTTATTTCTGGTAGGCTTGTTACTGGTGCCATTTCAATCTCTTGCCCTGTTGGCAACTTAGTTTGCGTGTTGTGAAGCGCACTAACAAGTCTTGGGGGGACAGGAGACCCACCAATTCCAGGGTACCTTGCCAACCCAGAGTTACCACCAACTTCACCTTTAATTGTAGTTAAAGCTCTAAACTTAGGATTATTTTTATGTGTTAGATTTATTTTCCCTCTGTCTGTATTTACAAATAAGTGTCCTTTATCATATTCAAACTGATTAGGATCTATTACATCTGGGTGGACACCAACACTGTCATAAAATGAGTTTACTTTGTCTTTTAACAGTTTGTGATACATACTAGAAGTAGTTACCATTCCAGTCATATCTGTGATACTGGTATCTGAGGCATCCATGACATCCATTTCAAAATCACCATGCTTAAATCCTCCTGCTGCCATTGTTTTATTAATTTATTATTTTTTATTGTGCGTAATAAAAATGACACAGTCTTACGGATCAAAGTTAGACCGCGTGCGATGGACTATAGAACACTTCACTGAATGAAGTCGACATGACCTACACATACTGGCCGCGTGCGATGGACTATAGAACATTAACCTCACTGACTGAAGTTGACATGACCTACACATACTGGCCGTGTGCGATGGACTATAGAACATTAACTTCACTGACTGAAGTCGACATGACCTACACATACTGGCCGCGTGCGATGGACTATAGAACATTAACTTCACTGACTGAAGTCGACATGACCTACACATACTGGCCGCGTGCGATGGACTATAGAACATTAACTTCACTGACTGAAGTCGACATGACCTACACATACTGGCCGCGTGCGATGGACTATAGAACATTAACTTCACTGACTGAAGTCGACATGACCTACACATACTGGCCGCGTGCGATGGACTATAGAACATTAACTTCACTGACTGAAGTCGACATGACCTACACATACTGGCCGCGTGCGATGGACTATAGAACACTTCACTGACTGAAGTCGACATGACCTACACATACTGGCCGCGTGCGATGGACTATAGAACATTAACTTCACTGACTGAAGTCGACATGACCTACACATACTGGCCGCGTGCGATGGACTATAGAACATTAAGCTGACTGAAGTCGACATGACCTACACATACTGGCCGCGTGCGATGGACTATAGAACACTTCACTGAATGATGTCGACATGACCTACACATACTGGCCGCATGCGATGGACTATAGAACATTAATTTCACTGACTGAAGTCGACATGACCTACACATACTGGCCTCGTGCGATGGACTATAGAACATTAACTTCACTGACTGAAGTCGACATGACCTACACATACTGGTCGCGTGCGATGGACTATAGAACATTAACTTCACTGACTGAAGTCGACATGACCTACACATACTGGCCGCGTGCGATGGACTATAGAACATTAACTTCACTGACTGAAGTCGACATGACCTACACATACTGGCCGCGTGCGATGGACTATAGAACATTAACTTCACTGACTGAAGTCGACATGACCTACACATACTGGCCACGTGCGATGGACTATAGAACATTAACTTCACTGACTGAAGTCGACATGACCTACACATACTGGCCGCGTGCGATGGACTATAGAACATTAACTTCACTGACTGAAGTCGACATGACCTACTTATACTGGCCGCTTGCGATGGACTATAGAACATTAACTTCACTGACTGAAGTCGACATGACCTACACATACTGACCGCGTGCGATGGACTATACAACATTAACTTTACTGACTGAAGTCGACATGACCTACACATACTGGCCGCGTGCGATGGACTATAGAACATTAAGCTGACTGAAGTCGACATGACCTACACATACTGGCCGCGTGCGATGGACTATAGAACACTTCACTGAATGAAGTCGACATGACCTACACATACTGGAAGCGTGCGATGGACTATAGAATATTAACTTCACTGACTGAAGTCGACATGACCTACACATACTGGCCGCGTGCGATGGACTATAGATTATTAACTTCACTGACTGAAGTCGACATGACCTACACATACTGGCCACGTGCGATGGACTATAGAACATTAACTTCACTGACTGAAGTCGACATGACCTACACATACTGGCCGCGTGCGATGGACTATAGAACATTAACTTCACTGACTGAAGTCGACATGACCTACACATACTGGCCGCGTGCGATGGACTATAGAACATTAACTTCACTGAATGAAGTCGACATGACCTACACATACTGTCCGCGTGCGATGGACTATAGAACATTAACTTCACTGATTGAAGTCGACATGACCTACACATACTGGCCGCGTGCGATGGACTATAGAACACTTCACTGACTGAAGTCGACATGACCTACACATACTGGCCGCGTGCGATGGACTATAGAACATTATCTTCACTGACTGAAGTCAACATGACCTACACATACTGGCCGCGTGCGATGGACTATAGAACATTAAGCTGACTGAAGTCGACATGACCTACACATACTGGCCGCGTGCGATGGACTATAGAACACTTCACTGAATGAAGTCGACATGACCTACACATACTGGCCGCGTGCGATGGACTATAGAACATTAACTTCACTGACTGAAGTCTACATGACCTACACATACTGGCCGCGTGCGATAAACTATAGAACATTAACTTCACTGACTGAAGTCGACATGACCTACACATACTGGCCGCGTGCGATGGACTATAGAACATTAACTTCACTGACTGAAGTCGACATGACCTACACATACTGGCCGCATGCGATGGACTATAGAACATTAACTTAACTGACTGAATTCGACATGACCTACATATACTGGCCGCGTGCGATGGACTATAGAACATTAACTTCACTGACTGAAGTCGACATGACCTACACATACTGGCCGCGTGCGATGGACTATAGAACATTAACTTCACTGACTGAAGTCGACATGACCTACACATACTGGCCGCGTGCGATGGACTATAGAACATTAAGCTGACTGAAGTCGACATGACCTACACATACTGGCCGCGTGCGATGGACTATAGAACACTTCACTGAATGAAGTCGACATGACCTACACATACTGGCCGCGTGCGATGGACTATAGAACATTAACTTCACTGACTGAAGTCGACATGACCTACACATACTGGCCGCGTGCGATGGACTATAGAACATTAACTTCACTGACTGAAGTCGACATGACCTACACATACTGGCCGCGTGCGATGGGCTATAGAACATTAACTTCACTGACTGAAGTCGACATGACCTACACAATTTGGCCGCGTGCGATGGACTATAGAACATTAACTTCACTGACTGAAGTCCACATGACCTACACATACTGGCCGCGTGCGATGGACTATAGAACATTAACTTCACTGACTGAAGTCGACATGACCTACACATACTGGCCGCGTGCGATGGACTATAGAACATTAACTTCACTGACTGAAGTCGACATAACCTACACATACTGGCCGCGTGCGATGGACTATAGAACATTAACTTCACTGACTGAAGTCGACATGACCTACACATACTGGCCGCGTGCGATGGACTATAGAACATTAACTTCACTGACTGAAGTCGACATGACCTACACATACTGGCCGCGTGCGATGGAGTATAGAACATTAACTTCACTGACTGAAGTCGACATGACCTACACATACTGGCCGCGTGCGATGGACTATAGAGCATTAACTTCACTGACTGAAGTCGACATGACCTACACATACTGGCCGCGTGCGATGGACTATAGAACATTAACTTCACTGACTGAAGTCGACATGACCTACACATACTGGCCGCGTGCGATGGACTATAGAACATTAACTTCACTGACTGAAGTCGACATAACCTACACATACTGGCCGCGTGCGATGTACTATAGAACATTAACTTCACTGACTGAAGTCGACATGACCTACACGTACTGGCCGCGTGCGATGGACTATAGAACATTAACTTCACTGACTGAAGTCGACATGACCTACACATACTGGCCGCTTGCGATGGACTATAGAATGTTAACTGCACTGAACTCTATTTTTGCCGCGTATCGCTGATGATGACTGGACTGGATTAGTTGGTGATGATATCGACAACGATGATTATAATGATGATGATGGTGATGATGACGTGCAGGCAAGGTGTTCAATGGGGACAGCGGTTTCAGCGTTAGTGTGGCTGATGTCAGAATGATGATGATGGTGATGATGACGTGCAGGCAAGGTGCTCTGTGGGGACTCCTGTTTGAGCGTTAGTGTGGCTGGTGTCAAAATGATGATGATGGTGATGATGACGTGCAGGCAAGGTGTTCTATGGGGACAGCGGTTTCAGCGTTAGTGTGGCTGATGTCAGAATGATGAGGCAAGGAGAGCATGGCGGGGAACTGTGGGGAGAAGGGTGTGTCAGAATGATGAGGCAAGGAGAGCATGGCGGGACTGTGGGGAGAAGGGTGTGTCAGAATGATGAGGCAAGGAGAGCATGGCGGGACTGTGGGGAGAAGGGTGTGTCAGAATGATGAGGCAAGGAGAGCATGGCGGGACTGTGAGGAGAAGGGTGTGTCAGAATGATGAGGCAAGGAGAGCATGGCGGGACTGTGGGGAGAAAGGTGTGTCAGAATGATGAGGCAAGGAGAGCATGGCGGGACTGTGGGGAGAAGGGTGTGTCAGAATGATGAGGCAAGGAGAGCATGGCGGGACTGTGGGGAGAAGGGTGTGTCAGAATGATGAGGCAAGGAGAGCATGGCGGGACTGTGGGGAGAAGGGTGTGTCAGAATGATGAGGCAAGGAGAGCATGGCGGGACTGTGGGGAGAAGGGTGTGAAATTAGAATGACGGTCATGCTGATGGTGATGATGTTGACGTGCAGGCAAGGAGTGCATGTCGGGACTGTGGGGAGAAGGGTGTGAGCTCCAGTGTGGTTGGTGTCGCAGTGACGGTGGCTGTTTTTGGAACACTGGCACGTGCTACAGCGGCAAGTGTGAAAAAGGTTTTACAGGTGGGTGGGCCTGATTACAGTTTTACAGGTGGGTGGTCCTGATTACAGCTTTACAGGTGGGTGTGCCTGATTACAGCTTTACAGATGGGTGGACCTGATTACAGTTTTACATATGGGTGGGCCTGATTACAGCTTTACAGGTATACGGACCTGATTACAGCTTTACAGGTATGTGGGCCTGATTACAACTTTACAGTTGGGTGGGCCTGATTACAGCTTTACAGATGGGTGGACCTGATTACAGTTTTACAGATGGGTGGGCCTGATTACAGCTTTACAGGTATATGGACCTGATTACAGTTTTACAGATGGGTGGGCCTGATTACAGCCTTACAGATGGGTGGGCCTGATTACAGCTTTACAGGTATATGGACCTGATTACAATTTTACAGATGGGTTGGCCTGATTACAGCTTTACAGATGGGTGGACCTGATTACAGCTTTACAGGTAAATTGACCTGATAACAGTTTTACAGATGGGTGGGCCTGATTACAGCTTTACAGGTATATGGACCTGATTACAGCTTTACAGGTATATGGATCTGATTACAACTTTACAGATGGGTCGGCCTGATTACAGCTTTACAGGTGGGTGTGCCTGATTACAGCTTTACAGGTGGGTGGACCTGATTACAGGTGGGTGTGCCTGATTACAGCTTTACAGGTGGGTGTGCCTGATTACAGCTTTACAGGTGGGTGGACCTGATTACAGCTTTACAGGTGGGTGGGCCTGATCACAGCTTTACAGATGGGTGGGCCTGATTACACCGGGGCAAAAGACGGATGGGGTGGGGGGGGGGGAGGGGTGTGGGCGGGGGGGGGGGGAGTGGTTGAGGGAGGGAGGCCGGGGGAGGGGGGGCACAGTCTTTCAGCAGAATGGGGCGTGTTCAAACTCTTGTTTCCATAACTTGTATCACATCATGCCCGAATACCGCAGCGTTACACTGTATGTGACATACACGGTCCTGTGTTACACTTCATGTGACATACACTGTCTTGAGTAAAACAGTATTATTATTATTACATGGTATTTACATATCATGTAATACAGTGTACACGGTCTTGTGTTACGCTGTATGTCACATACAATGTCATATACAACAGTGAGCACTCCAGCGTCAGTAGTAGCCGAGTAGTACCGCAATGTGAGACACTTACAACCTGTATCACAAGGACATCATGCCCGAGTACCACAGTGTGAGATGAGACACTTAGAACCTGTAACACACACCATGCCCGAGTACCACAGTGTGAGACACCTACAGCCTGTAACACCCACCATGCCCGACAATAAGTAAAGGGATGGCTTCTGCACAACAAAATCCATGTTATCTCAAAATTTAATCAGTTTTCACACATCTGTGAACCCCCCGTGACCCTTGACCTTCGCGATGAGTCGACTAAATTAGGATACATAGAAAGGTCTTATCCATCAGCTACCTTTGTGCCAAATTTGACTGAAAAGTTTGCAAACATGTTGAAAATAACTACAATTATTGGCATTTTATACACATTTGTCGACCTCATGTGACCCTTGACCTTTACCGAGGGATCGTCCAAATTAGTATGCATAGATCGCTCTTACCATCAGGTATCTCTGTAGCAAGTTTCGATTTGAAGTTGTGAATAGTAATTGAGAAAAAAAGCATTTCTTGTCAATTAATATGGCTATTATTTTACCTATTTCCTGAGCTCTTGTGACCCTTGACCTCTCCGAGGGGTCATCCAAATTAGTATGCTTAGATAGGTCTTACCATCAGGTATTTCTGTAGCACGTTTGGATTTGAAGTTGTTAATAGTATTTGAGAAAAAAATCTTTTGTCAAAATATGGCGAGTTGGGCCTATTTCTTGAGCTCTGTGACCCTTGACCGTTCTGAGGGATCAGCTAGAAAATGCCAACGTTAAAGTTTACCGTGGACGACGGACGACAGGCGGCTACCTCCTCACCCGCCGCATATCCGGATGCAACTGGGGACATGGCACACCCGGCTGGCTGTCCTGCTGAGGTCATCACTGACGCAACTCCAGCTACTCAGTCGGCCACTGTTGTAGACTCACTCAACATTGTCCTCCATCTACGATAGCTGGTAGCTCTTCCAGCACTCCAAGCCCGACTACGCACTGCTCATGACGTCATCACGAGCCTTCGGACCGACGTAAGCACCCTGTTTAAAGGCCTGTCCGCAGCGTCAGTAAAGATCGATCAGCTAGACAGTCAGGTTCGCGATGAGGCAGTGAAGAGATCCAATGACGTTCAGGCCTCAGAGTGGTTCATGGGAGAGAAATTGGCATATGTGGAAGAGAGGATGACTAGTGTGGAAGCAGCTGTACACACCACAGCTAGCACGGTCAATCATTTACCCTCTGCTAAACAGAGCCACAACTAGCACGGTCAATCATTTACCCTCTGCTAAACAGAGTCACAGGCAGCACGGTCAATCATTTACCCTCTGCTAAACAGAGCCACAACTAGCACGGTCAATCATTTACCCTCTGCTAAACAGAGCCACAGGCAGCACGGTCAATCATTTACCCTCTGCTAAACAGAGTCACAGGCAGCACGGTCAATCATTTACCCTCTGCTAAATAGAGCCACAGGCAGCACGGTCAGTCATTTACCCTCTGCTAAATAGAGCCACAGGCAGCACGGTCAATCATTTACCCTCTGCTAAACAGAGTCACAGGCAGCACGGTCAATCATTTACCCTCTGCTAAACAGAGTCACAGGCAGCACGGTCAATCATTTACCCTCTGCTAAATAGAGCCACAGGCAGCACGGTCAATCATTTACCCTCTGCTAAATAGAGCCACAGCTAGCGCCTGAAAGACATACAGAAACATCTAAAAAAAAAAAAAAACATGCGGCGATTTCTTCCACTCGCTCTGATGCTAACAACAGTAACACGCCCCAAGTATCGCCATCTGCCGTTGTTGATAACAGCACTTCACCGCAACAAGTTGTATCTGTTTCCGGCCTGCGCACTGCCTAGGCGATTAACTGGCTCCAGAAACAACACGTGTCCCACACCGTAACACTGGTGACCTTCCATGTGGGGGTCAATGACAGCAAACATAAGGAAGTCACCAGTGCTGTGTGGGAGAAACTCATCGGGGAATGCAGACGGGTATTTCCCGGTGCCCGTCTGCAGGCTTCTTCCGATCCTGCCGACCGCACGAGGACACCAGCTTGACAGGGCCATCACCGCCTCCAATGGTAATCTGTACCATGCATGCAGAGAGCGGGGTGTTACATATGTCGAAAACAACCCTGTTTTCATCGTTCCTAATGGGTTCCTACGCAGGATGTTCTACAGGCGCGGTGACCCCATCCACCCCAGCCGCCAGGGCACCATCAGTCTCGCTATCAACATCGAGTGGGGTGGAACAACTACTGATGTCGCCCTTGTCAACAACCATGATGCAGACAGTGGCCGTGACCGCTATCAAAGATGTGACGACCACTACATTGACACGTTCGCCGATGTCGTAACCGGAAGGCAGCCAATGTCCTCCACTGTGGCACCAGGTCTAGAGTCACAATATTGTGAAACCAGGTTTGGTGCTACGGGGGAGAGTCGGGAGAGTCAAGGCAAACAGCCAGGGACCTCCGCTGTGGCACCAGGCCTAGTCACAGCACTGGGAAGCCAGGTTTGGTGCTACAGGGGAGAGTCAAGTTAGCCAGCAGCAGACACCGGACCAGTCATTTACATGGCAGCAGTCACTATATATTGCCTCCATGTCATGCCGTGTTCCCACAGTACCGTATGGCGTACCAGCGGGACACCTCATCCTAAACACTGTGACGTCATCATATTCATTCAGCAGTCAATATTGCATTTATATCATGCCGTGTTTGCACAGCCGGTACCGTATGGCGGTGCCAGTGGGACACCTCATCCTAAACACTGTGACGCCATCTTATCCATTCAGCGTCACGCCGCCCGCTTTTCCCCAATACAATACACAACAGGAACTCTGGGCACATTACGCCAGTAACCAGCCTGTTGATGCTTGCTAGGCTAGTCACCAGTCTCTTGGCTTGACTTCGCGAACGAAGATTTTATAGGAGTTGCCCACGACGTCTGCAGGCTTGTTCGTGGCTGCGGAGGCCAATCCGAGACAGGCAGGTTCGACCGCAGTGGCTGCAGGGGAAGGTATGGCCAGGGTTCTGAGCTGCGGCATCTCTGTTTTTTCTCCTGAGCCGCTTGTCCTTAAGGCTAGCTCTGTGAGAGTCCTCAAAGGAGACAGCTGCCTTGTAAATGGTGGAGCGCCAGGTGTCACGGTCCGCAGCAAGCGAAGACCACTGGTGGTGGTCGATTTGGCAGGCACTAAGTGACTTCTTGAGACAGTCTTTGTATCTCTTCTTTGGTGCCCCTCTGTCACGGTGTCCAGTAGCAAGCTCGCCGAACAGGGTGATCTTTGGTAGGCGATGATCCTCCATCCTGGAGACATGCCCCGCCCAGCGGAGCTGTGTCCGCAGCAGCAAAGCCTCGATGCTCACAGTTTCAGCCCGTTCAAGGACCTCGACGTTGGTGACATAGTCACTCCAGTGAATGCCCAGGATGGTACGCAGGCAGCGCTGGTGGAAGCGTTCGAGGAGTCGTAGTTGGCTGCGGTAGAGGGCCCAGGACTCGGAACCATACAGCAGGGTGGTGAGGACCACAGCTCTGTACACGCTGATCTTGGTGCCTGTTTTCAGCTGCTGATTGTGCCACACCCGCTTGAAAAGTCGCCCGAAAGCGCTGTTCGCTTTTGCCAGCCTGCTGTCAAGCTCCTTGTCCAGCTTGGCGTCCGACGTGATAATAGTCACCAGTACGTCACCATATTTAACGTTCACTACACTGTGTTTTCTACGGCCTGTTTTTCTAGGTATTTCATGTTATTCGATTACAGTGAATTGTTCGCCATCGTTTATTCTGTGCTCGCGCTGTGACTTTAGCTTATTGTCTCATTGTGGACCATAAAATCATCTAACTTGGCTCTTGCCTGCAGACGATTCTTTTCAAGTCGATCTTATCTTCACATTTAGAGCGATTTGTGACGCTTGTCTTAATCACACGTGTGTGCGCGACTGACGTATTAAGTGCGCTGTGACACTTTCCTCGTGTGTTTTCCTTCACTTCCTGGTGCTAGTCTGCCTGTGTACACTGTGTGCCGTTACGTAGTGCTGACAGACTTACATTCCCTGCCACGCAGCGGGATCGTTCAGCTGTGACAGTGGACAGCGGGATCGTTCAGCTGTGACAGTGGACAGTGTTTATGTGCTGAGGGGATTAGTCCCCCCCCCCGCCCCCGCTGTGACGTCACCGATACTGGCCACAACAGAGTAAGGCCGCGAACGTGTTGCTTTTCGCAGTGTTGTGTTTTATCAAAGCGAAGAACAAAACTCTAATTCACTTCAGTTAATTTACGAACTTTTAAACGTTTATTTGTTGTGGTTTCTATTACACGTTAGCATAGACTCGCGGTTTTATCATGATTAATTTTTGTGACCGCCAACTATATACACATTGGTCATCTGAACGTTTACCATCTAGCCAATAAAGTAACCGATCTTTGTGTGCTCTTGACGCAACCCAATCCTTTCCATTTGTTTGGTGTCACAGAATCGCGCCTCAATCCTAACATCAGTGATGAGGCCGTTTCTATCCAGGACTTTGCCGTCCTAAGCCGTGATGCTGAATACACAGGTCAGACGGGCATAGCGGTGTATATTCACAACTCGATCAGCGGCATCGCCCGTCGGCGAAAGGACCTGGAATCACAAACGGTGGAATGTGTGTGGATTGAGTTAAGGGCAGACAAAGGTAGTCCTGTGCTCACTGTGGGTACGTCTACAGAAACCCAGCATCAACATTCCAGTGGTTCAATGACTTTACTGTTATGATGGATAAAGTAAAAATTCCAGTGCTGAAATGTTGATACTGGGCGACCTGAATATTAATATGTTCTTGAATAACCCCGCCTGGGAGTGTACTATCTCTATGTTTGGGTTGAAACAGTTAGTTAGAACAGCAACCCGTGTTAGTCAAACTTCCTCCACCTTTATCCACCACATCTACACGACAAGTCCAAGGGTGGTGGGAGTAGACGTGCCCCAGGTAGGGATTAACGATCACGGTGTGCTGCTGCTTGATCTTAAAATCGAATAATTCTTTCCGCAAGCATCAGTACACGGCCATTAGATACGGATCGCTTAAACATTTCAACAGGGATGCTTTTCTTTATGATCTGAGTCACGCGCCATTTGATATGGCCTATCACCATAATGACCCTGACGACGCTTTGACTGAGTGGTACAGATTGTTCCTTGGTGCTCTAAATAAACATGCTCCGTTCAGACAGAAAAGGGTGAAGAACCTCCAACTTCCTGCCTGGTTGAGTAAGGAAATCAAGGTTGCCACTTAGTAAGAAAAGCTCAGAGATCGCATGTTCATCGTCTTATGGACGGCAAAAAAGATATTGTGTCTGTGTGGCGTGCGCTCAATGCTTTTTCGAGGTCTAAAAACTTAGTACCGCACAATGTACACAAATATCGCCTGATGTATTCAATCAGCATTTTCTTTCCACCGCCAGTAACTTACTTTAGATTACGTCCCCCTATCATTCATCTGTTGTGTCGGCGGAAAAGTTAAAGACGTTCTGCGCAGAAAGGCTCAGTCCTGACACCTCATTCACTGTTCCGCTCCTAACAGTTCATGACGTGGGGAAAAACATTTCGTCATTAAAGAATAAAGGTACGTATGGCCATGATGGTATTAGTAGCGTTGTCTTAAAGATGGCCATACCATATATCACCGAGTCACTAACATACATATATAACCTTTGTATTCAACAAGGGAAATTTCCGTCTAGTTTAAAGACAGGTAAAGACAGCTAAGGTAATCCCGCTGCCTAAAACAAAAGATCTCACTGATCCAAACGTTGGCGCCCTTGCGTTTCTGACATCATTATCTGCACGGGCGTACACAATACGTGTATGTAAATGGAACAAACTCAGTAGAAGGGGTGATACAGCACGGGGTACCACAAGGGTCAATTCTTGGCCCATTATTGTTTTCTATTTTTATCAATGATCTTCCTTTACGTATATCTGACCCCAATGTCACTTGCAGCCTCTTTGCTGACGATGGAACACTTGCCGTTTCATCCTCAAATGTAGCCTGTATGACTCAGTCATTACAGAATAGCTTGAACGATGTATCAGAATGGTGTAAAAACAGTTCCATGATGCCGAAACCTGATAAAACTAAATGTATATTAGTTACAAATAGGCAGAAACATCAGCTGAATCCACCTCCCTTTATGCTCTCGTTTAATGGCCAGCCTGTTAAACAAGTCAGAGAACAGGGCGTGCTTGGTATCATCATATCTAACATATCTAACGCTCTGGCTTCATCCCTTGCCCACGTCCCTCATAAAACAGTGTATCGATGATCTCCTCCCACTGATTACCAGCATAGTTAATGCCACTCTCTCTACAAGTGCTGTACCTACTCAGTTTAAACATGCTGTTGTGACACCACTCTTCAAAAAGCCTGGACTGGACCCAAACGACTTGAAGAATTGTAGACCTGTGTCTAACCTTCCATTTATTTCAAAGATTTTGGAGAAGGTTGTATTGAAACAGCTACAAAGCCATTTGTCTGGAAACGGTCTGTTAGAAATGCATCAGTCGGCATACAGAAAGGATCACAGCACGGAGACTGCTTGTAACGACGGTGTTTTCGTGTACTACTGAACTAAATCGTTACATATATAAACGTTTATCCTAATGGAATGAGTGTGTGCGTGGGTTTGTTCTGCTAATCAGTATAAAGGTGGGTGTTCTATCTCTGTTCACTAGACTCTTTCATCCACCACACACGCGCTTACAAACAAGGACAAAGGCCACACAATTATCTCTCTTTGCCCTCTGTTTAAATATTAACATGCACTCATAACATACATTAAACCACACAATTCACATATAAACCAATCTACACAGATAACTAACAAGTGGCATATAGGTTATTCACAACTTCAGCGCTCACACATTCACTCGCTACCGTAGAGGTCGTTGTCTCCCTCGAGAGACGTCACTCGACTCCTCTTTATACTAGTGTCGACACAGTCAATATCACATTGACGACTTGACGGAGATTCCCGAACTGAATATTACTATTCAATGACTACTCACAGATTTAGAACATTCCTAGGCGTGAAATTAACGGCGCTAGGCGACAATAGCTACACTGCCGGAACACTGCATGTGGTCCTGTAGCACGAATCTGTGGCTTACTTCGCTACCGTTGCTGCTCGTAGCACCAGTGATGGTAGGACGAAGGAGAGATGAAGGCTTGATGATGTCCTCATCTGTTCACGTACGTGATGCTTTCAGGACAGCTTCATCGGCCCTACACCAGGGGTGTCCGCTCCGTACCGGCCCCGCTGTACACAACATTTATACACTCATAAATGTTCGCTCTTATACCAAAAAGTCTGAATGTGTCTTCGACACATTATTATTCTTCAGAGCGCTCTAGATCATTTCCTCTGAAAAATGTCTTCTTTATGCCACCATACTACAATCCCTATTGTCATAATTCTTATGACAATTCCTATAGCCACTTTAACACAGTGCACACAATTCCTATAGCCACTTTAACACAGTGTACACAATTCCTATAGCCACTTTAACACTGTACACACATTTTACGTACCCACACACAAAGGACTATGAGCCAAATATTACAATCACAGCTCACCTTCAATTCGTAACATATTACTGCACATTTCAACATTAGGTATACCTAAATATATACTGAATTCTATTCCTATTTCAGTCCCACATCTTCACATATGAATGAATACAACATGACATCCTAGTTATAAACTATATCACATAAATTACATGACTAAACAAGTATTGACACGAGCCATCGCATTTCCTTCAAACATGGCTCTTCTGCACTCTAATAATTCATAAAACAAAACTTTCCTTTTCATCTGAATAGCGTTATAGGTCATTATAAATACCGGTACTAAAAGAATAAATACCTGTATTCAATATACAGCTACCGAATTCTCTAGCCAGAATTCTTCCTCAGAGCCCTACCAAAAACGACCGCTCGGCTCGACTGGTGTAGCATCTCTAACTTGCAATTATTCCCGATGCCACACTGTCACTCCCACACATGACACGTGAACATCGCTCACCTACATTACCACACGTGAAGTGACATGGTTTATCTGTACATTCCCGCTCGTGAACATTGCTTATCTCTACATTATTCGCACGTGTAGATTCGGTCCAACTGCTAATGACATCACACCATCGTCCGACCGAAAACCTGCACTAAAGGCGTTCGTTACACTACCCCCCTCTCAACGAAAAAAAGAACCGACCGAGGGTCTTTTTTACAAGTTCGTAGGATAATGTGAAAATACAGTAACGACTATGAAACCTTGACCTATGGAACCGACTGATCACGATCAGCGCGTGACAACAGATCCGCGAACACATTCTGTGTACCTGGAAGTGGTTCGAGAATGAATCTAAACTCTTGTAAGGACAAGGACCAACGCATGATGCGAGAATTCTTAAAGCGACTTGTATGCAAGTACGTCAGCGGTCTGTGGTCAGTCTGGAGAATGAAATCGACCCACCAAAGAAATTTGGAAAATTTCGAAATGGCCCAAACAATAGCTAAACACTCCCTTTCGATTGTACTGTAGCGGATCTCTCTGTCGAGCAACTTTCTGCTCGCAAATGACACGGGGTGAAGAGTTCCCCCTAACTCATGAAGCAGCACAGCACCCAAGCCAGTAGAACTAGCATCTGTGCGTAAAATGAAAGGTTGATCAAGCCTAGGCAACTGAAGAACAGGCGCAGAGGAAAAAATGTGTCTGATCCTAATCAACGCTTCCTCACAAGCAGGTGTCCATGCAAACGTGCGTGCTTTCGTCTCCTTTGTGAGATCAGTAATGGGAGCCGTGATGGTGGCGAATGCCGGGACATAGCGTCTATAAAAGCTCAATAGCCCCAACAACGAACGGACTTGCTTTCTGGTGGTTGGGGTTGGGATAGCCAAAATTTTCTCGATCTTTTTCTTTTCTGCACGCAACATCCCTTCTCCCACCACATGTCCAAGAAACTCAAGACTCCTGTAACCAGACGAGATCTTAACCGGACTGGCAGTCAAGTTGTAGTGGAGCAACTTGGTTAGGACATCTCTAACGTGCACCAGAGAAAGATAATAGGAGACCCGTAAGACAATGAATTCAATAGAGCCCATCCATCATTAATTTACGCCATTTTTAATATCAAAATTTTGACCCCAATTTTACCCCCTGTTAATTCTAAATCAACCCTTTGATTTTTAAAAAGTGACGAGCATGACGGATGCGGCCTTATTGATCTGATTATCTTACGGGTCTCCTATTATCTTTCTCTATAACTATCGTCTCTATAAAAACCTAATCATGAACCTGATCAAGTGATGCCAAGTGAAACTTAATACTTATTAACAAGTTGCAACTAACTTTTAGGAACCTGCAGAGGTAACCTTTAAGTGTGTTGTCATAAGAACTTATTAATTACTTACCCTAAGTTCTTACAAGTACTTACCCTAAGTTCTTACAAGTACTTACCCTAAGTTCTTACAACAACTTGACTCAAGTCCCAAGACACTGAGACAGATTTATCAAGACACAAGGACAATAAAAAAACTTTTTTTTCTCAGTAATACTCAGGTGGTGGTGCTGATGGGGTTAAATAATCAGGCACAAGTGGTGTAAGTGGCATGGCATTTTTCTGTGAAGTGTATGACATTAATAAACGATTACCAAATCTGATTTTTATTTGTTTAAAAGATTGTGTAGTTTTTCTGTGGTTTCCTGTACCCCTATCCTTTTTCCCTCTGCTAAAAAACTAGCCTTTAGTTCTTCAACATTCACGGGAGACTGACTACGCATTTTATTCTGTATTTCAGACTTCTGTTTCTTGTAATTATTTAAATTCCCCCACCCGGGTCTGCCCTGGGGGACTTGGGTGGGGTTAGGTACTTTTTAGTTCCCAGGGTCACCCTGGTCAGCCCCACAGGGTGAGTTTTTCTCTCTATTCTGGGGCATGTGTTTCTGTCTACCCGAGGTCCATTCACCTGTATTTGCCTTTTTAAAACTCTCCCTTCTGTCTGCACTGCCTGTAGCTCTTGATATTGGATGTGTGTTGCTAAATGGTCTTAGCTTTATTTAAGCCCCATGTGTTAGGTTTATTTAACGTATTTGACCGGCTGGCGACATACATTCAATGTTCTGTTTAGTTGGTTTCTTTTTCACAAGCAGTGCAGGCACGTCCTGAGAAAGCCTTGTTGCTGTCGGGACATTAAGCAATGTACAATCAATCAATCAATAAATCATACTGGACTCGCTTAAATTCTTCATCATCAATAAAATTATCATTCAATGCCTTACTGATAATAAGTTTCATACTGCTCAGCTTTGCACCAGCAAGTGTACTCAATGCTTCATGTTTCTGTAATTTTGTGTGAAACCTCTTGTTCAAGGCCTCCAAACCAAAGCAAGCCAGGCATGTAGCAACGCTAACACCCTCAATTGCTATTCCAGCCAAACTTCCAATTCCTGTGGCGAACAGAACTATACCCCCTACAGAACATGAAGCTGAAACTGCACCAATAGCCATAGAAGTGTTTTGAACAGAATTAAATACTGACTTATACCTCCTTTTGCACCGTGAGTACTTAGCCTCTTCACTTTCCAAATATTTTAAAGCTTCTGTAATATTATTTAATCTGAATGCATCTGCCTGTAATGTTTTATCTGAAGCAATTGGCACAGCTGTCACCTGTGGATCAGGCGCAAGCGTTGTTTTAGTCGTCACATTTGTTTCAGTCGGCTCAAGCGTCGGTAGTTGCCGATAGAAGTTTACCATTTTTTTTATTGACAAATATTTTTTTTTTATTTAATCAGCAATTACATTTTGCAACTCTTCAAAAGTATACAATTTGTTAGCATAATAAAATGCAACAAGATCAATGTGTTCAAGGTTTATGTAAGTTAGACGAACAAAAGTTGCTTTGTCGACCACCACCTTGACAGCTGGAACACTGCTCGAAACATTATTAACATCATTATTTTTTGTAATAGCAATAAAGACCTTTGATGATTCTGTTACTGTTTCATTCCATGTAAGTTTAATTCCTTGTGCAATTTGAGCCTCTTTAGCAGTAGTTACTGATCTCATGATAATTTCAAATACTATTGTCGCTTCTCTTGCGATGGAAAAGTTTATTGGTGCAAACACGACCTTCGCATCAGACCTACCCTTCCTATGTGTAAGAAGATATCTCCGTCTCTCATAATTTTCAACTTTGAGTTTTTCTCTGCTATTGTCGTCTGAAGCAAAGCTTGGAACAAGGCTTACAATAAGCGGCCCAGAATTAACAACCTTCCTAAACACTAAGGCGCCTTCATCATCAGTGTATACATAAGGACTAATAAATTCAATCTTTATGTCCCAGTCAATTGTGGGTGGTGGTGCCGGTACAGGTGAAACAACCCACTTACTACCCACATGTATTAAGTTGTAAGGCGCATTATTTACAGGTGGAGTAGGTACAGTAACATCACGCAGCTGACCAAGTTTAGGAATCTGTTTTTCACCGTCTTTCATGTCAACAATTACTTTCCTCTTGTACATGCCATTTGAATCAAGTTCAAAACCATATATATTCTCCAACATCCCCCTCCTTCTCAAAATCCTGTACATCAGCCAAATCTTTCAACTCTGTAACCGGACACGCAACTGGTATGATTGTTCGCTTTGGACCAAGACCACTCATTTTTATAAACAAAAATAAAATTATTTAATTTCCAACACAACACTAAAATCATGCATAAGAACTGGTTTGTCATCCTGATTAGTTACAGATATACTCAGTGACTCAAAGAAACTAGAACCTAATTTCTTAAACTGTAAATTAGGAAATCTAACAACTACACTTTCACAATACGGAGCAGTTCCAGTAGGTAAGCATCTCAACAAAGTTGAAGGCTTTCCATTGTGATCATTCTCAGATGTGTTTAGTTCTTTCAAATAAACATTTAGTACTGTGTGTACTGACAAATGAACAGGATATCTTCCAGTTATTTTGCCTTTTTTGGGCTTAAATTTTAATCCTGCTTCATAAGTCCAATCATCATCACCACTAACAGCTACAATACCAAGATCAGATTCAGTTAAAAAACCCAGTAGTATTAAAAGTTTGTCTGTTAATATAAGCTGACTATCTTTTGGAAATTCCAATGTAACAAACAAGTTAGCTGGATTTAAAGTTGCTTTAATTTTTTACATATCTTGTAAAAATTCAGCTATAGTACAAAAGTCATAATACCCAGGCTGTAAATGATTAGCGCCCCAACTTGTAGTACCTACCATTCCATGTACAGAATATTCACCATCATCTGTTACATTAAACCATTTTACTGTATAGAACATTTCATGGATAGCAACAGCCTTGCTACCATCACGATTATCAATCCCATTAGTTAACCACACTGGTTTGCTTGTGTCAAGATTTGTTAAGGTAATAAACATTTTTATTATCTCATATAAAAAAGGATGGAATTTAAATCACCAACCATTACCACTACAAACGCATTTCAATTTAATGTGGATGCCAAATACTTATGAACAGAAAATAATTCAACTAAATCAACTCGACATAGCTGTGTCTGAACAAGATCTATTCCAAGTCAAAGTACCAAATCCATTTGATCATTACCTAAACCCTCCAATAACAGATGACTCTACTGCAAGAAAGTGGTCCTCAAGTCCACTACAGATGTTTCAAAATCAACTTAACTTTGCCATACTGTGTTCAACTACAGGCTGTGGTGTTTCATTTACAGACCACTTGAATCACTCAAACAAACTGATTAGGTCTGTCTATCGTTTTCATGTTTATTACCAGCTTAGACGTATACTGTCAGAACTGCATACACCACTACCAACTGAATCCAGTTTCAACAGGTTTAATAACCCCATGGATATGAAAGCATTTGAACGCATCTGTAATGAATTTAACATAAGCCCTCGGTATGACTTCACACAAAAACTTGATGATCACCACGGCATTGGTACATTGTATTATGCTATGAGTCACAGACAATACCCTCAAGATTATTACCCTGGGTACACTTCATTCTCATCAAAATCACAAGTCTGGATAGGATCAATAGAGCAGAAGCAGACTAATGCGTGGACCACATTTATTTTAGACAAAAGTGACGGGTTTACTCAAGCAGGAGTCGAGCGTGTCAATGAGTCAATCAGAACATATGTCTGGTGTTTACTAGGAGCACAATCACTAACAAAATCAAACATTTTGAATGGAAGTGGTAAATTTGAAGCACAAAAACAGCTTCTTGCAAATCTTGAAGATTCAATCAACTCAACAGTTGATCTCCCATCTAGCATACAACGCTACCAAGACGTTTTAAGATATGCCAGATCAAAAGTTGACTTTGTAGTTGGTATCGGGTTATACATGTTACCATCTGACCTTCAACTCCAAATGGGGACAATAACAAATTATAATAATGAAATCATTGTTGCAGGTGTCGGTCAAAAACTCGGTCTCAATCAATCTGTAAACTTGGGAGCATCAAAAACTGTTAGCCGCAAAGAAGAATCTCGGTGGGGCGGAGGTTGGGTGTACCATCCCCACACCTAGGGTTGTGGGGGTGGCCCACGGGATCCCCCTTGCTGAGAATACTAAACACATAAAAGATTTACTTGTCAAACAGGGATACCGGACAGAGGTGACTAGGCTCACTAACAGGGAGGGGACCCCCTTGAGAGCGATAAAGATTGACTTCTATGAACTGACAAAGCTTCCTCCTAGAATTAAAATAGGAGTACATCACCTCCCGATCGAGCAGTATGCCCCTCCTGTACTGCGTTGTACCAAAGATCCTTGGTTGTACTAAATGTTGCAGGTTGGGACATACGACTCGAGCGTGTAGGGTAAAGCAGGCTGTGTGTGTCAGATGCGGCGGCAGTGACCATGTCCGGGATGCCTGTCTTGACACCACAGCACCTAAATGCGTTAATTGTGGTGGCGCACATAGTGCGGCTTACCAGAAATGTCCGCAAATAATTCTTCACAGAGAAGCCAACAAAATCAGAAATGAAAACTATATTCCGTACAAGGAGGCTGTGAGGAGGGCCCAGATCAAAACTACTAAAAAGAAGGATGAGGTTGTAAATAAAGCTTCATTACCGGTAGGTCTGGATGCCACAGCATGGACCAGATTTCCTGCTACTCGTTTGCAGCCCGCTCACAAAAACCTGCTTCGCAGCTAAAAAGTAATCAGTCAATGTCATATAGAGATATCTTAAACAAAAATATCTCACAAGCTAAAACAGTTGTTACAGAAGAGAAAGATAAATCTCCTCCCCTACCACCTCCCCCTACCCCCCCCCCCCTCCCCATCGTTGATGGAGGGGTTGGAGGAACAGAATTTACCTAAGATCCCTTAGATTCGGAGAGGTTCGACAAACTGACGATGGCCCTGGGCTGAAAGATTTCATGCTCAGAGACATCGCTCAGCAAACTCAAGCGTTGATTTCGGCAGTTACTGGAGGAAATGTGCAGGGGATCGTGATGGCCATGTTGCAGTTTAATCAACTCATCATGTCTATCCTGGTCCCCTTCCTTACAAATCCTAACACTATTTGACTAGTTAAACATAATAATAAAGTTCAAGATAGTGGTGATAGTTTTTTCCGCCGTCATGGGTGTACTGAGTAGTGACAAATTAAAAATCCTTCAATGGAACTGTCGTGCGATAGGTTCTAATATCCACTATTTAATAAATTACTTGGGAAAAAAAAGATTTCCATGTAATTTGCTTGCAATCCCTGGTTAGGACTAAAGTTAAATTACCTATTATTAGGGGATTTCATTATCCACCGATAGTCGAATCTCCTACTAAAATTAATGACAAAATCTATACAGCGGCTATATATATTAAAACAGGGATTGATCATTTAGTAATGCAGTCACCGGTTCCCATGCATGAAACACATCCTATTTATAGTAGCTATATTCAAATTAGAACTAATACGCATACGGTTATTAACATACTTAACCTTTATGCACCTAAATCGGTTTCTCCAACAAGCCTGGAGTGGTTGCGTGCCCTGTCGGGTGGTGGATGGTTGGTTATGGGAGACCTTAACATCCACCATCCGATGTGGTACGCAAGGATTCCAGACACTCGTAATATAGCACATAAACAGGCTGATGATATATCTAAATCAAATTTCCTTATTTTGAATAGTGGTGAATTTACCAGAATTCCTGACAGTAAACAACAGCACCCATCGGCGGTGGATCTGACCTTAGCTTCTAATAATATTTTTCTTGACGTTTCTTGGATGTTGGGCGATGATCCGATGGGGAGTGATCATTTAGCGATATCCTTGGAACTTAAACTTAAATCTCAGCTGGTTAATAATCTCCCCGAATCTAATAAAAAAAATTCAATACGATAAAGCTAATTGGTTTTTATTTCAGGAAAATTTTAATCAAAATAAAAATACTATAGATACTACTAATATTGAAACTTTTAACAATTCTTTAAGTAAAGTGATACTTAGTGCAGCTGAAGTAGCTATCCCACGAAGCAAGGGAATTCACCGGACAAACCTTCTAATGCTTGGTGGAATGATGAATGTGAGAGGGCTGTAAAGGAAAAAAAGAAAACTTATAATAAATGGAAAAAAACTAGGAATTTAGATGACCATATGGCTATGAAATCGGCTAATATTCAATGTAATAAAACCATCGCCTTGGCTAAACTTAAAAGTTTAGATAATATGATAATTAATGAAATTAATTATCCCACGGACATGACCAGGGCGTGGAAAATAGTCAAAAAGTTTAAAAACGTTAAAAATCCCTCTCCTACTCCACTGGTTGTTAATAACTTAACGCACTCTACCGACCAGGATAAAGCAGAACTCCTGGCACAAAACTTTGCTGATGTTAGTACCACGGATAAATTTAATCCTGCCGCCAAACATTTTAGAGCTGCGAAGGAAGATAAGTTGGTACTAGAAGGATTGGTAGTTCCGGAACCGGGAGATACTGCTTTGATTAACCTCCCTTTTACTATGGAGGAACTTAACTCTGTCTTGTCCCATCTTAGATCCAGAAAAATTTCCCCGGGACATGACCAAATAACCTATATTATGTTGAAAAATCTTCCCTCTGAAGGAAGAAAGCTTTTATTAAGTTTATATAACCAATGTTTTGAGGAGGGTCATTTCCCTCTGGCCTGGCAGCATGGCTTGGTTATTCCAATTCTTAAACCAAAAAAACCATGAAATTTACTTTCTTCGTACAGACCTATAACTTTAACACCGCATATCAGTAAAGTACTTGAGCGGTTAGTTAAAAATAGACTAGAATATTTTCTGGAAAAAAACAATATTATTCCTAAAGTTCAGGCTGGATTTCGGAAATATAAATCTGTATCCGACCAGCTATATGCTTTATCATCTTCAATTAAGCAAGCTTTAAAAAAAAATCAAAAAATTATGGCCTGCTTTTTCGACGTCAAACGAGCGTTTGACGTCGTTTGGCACAAAAAAAACTGTTGTATAAGGTCTGTACACTTGGTTTAACTGGAAATATTTATAAATACCTTGAAAATTTTTCAAAACGAACCTTCCAGGTCAAACATAGGCAGGCCCTCTCAAAAACACATAATACTGACTGTGGAGTACCGCAAGGTACCTGTCTTACCCCCACTCTTTTCAATATTATGATGGCGGATCTCCCGGCCTATTTAAAAGTTAAATTAGATAAATACACCAATAATTCTTTAAAAATATCTCAGTATGCCGATGACATAGCCATATGGAAACCAATTAAAACTATTAACTCCCGTGAGAGGGAAATATCCCGTGAAAAAACTATGAAATTTCAAAAGGCTATTGACCTCGTACAAAAATACTTGGAAAATAGTGGATTTGAGTTGGCCCCAGAAAAAAAACGCAACTATAATTTTCAGTACTATGAAGGCAAAATTTAATATTTCAATAACTATTAGTAATTTCGATATTAAATATTTGGTTACCCCGCTAACTCAAATCAAATTCCTGGGCGTGATCTTTACGTCCACATTAAACTGGACACCAACATGCACAAAGGGAGTTTACTTTCGATATGCTTTCCTCCCACAAAAGACCGAGTTCTATGGAAAAGGCTGTTTTCAAGACCAGGAAAAATAACGTATTTGACGTTGATAAGATGTTCAAATCGAAAATAATCTCTGTTTCAATTCAGGAGCAAAGTAAAGCTTCATCAACCGTGCGCGTCTGATTGACTTCTTTAGAAGGCTTCTCGCTGACTGCCATTTTGAAACTAGCGACGCGACCATGCTTACCGCATTAAAAATAATACTTTTAAACTTATTTATCGTATATATATATATATATATATATATATATATATATATATATATATATATATATATATATATATATATATATATATATATATATATGCATGTTTACTTGCTGATGATTTAAATTTACTCACTGGAATAAACTTGTAACTTGTATGCTTGAAATTTTCAATGTTATGCACAAAAAAATGTCTTGCACCTTATCCAGGTGGTGTACGAGGACTTGTTCCCTCACATCGAAAACTTTCGACTGAAAAACACTTCTACAAAAATGTCTCCATAAGCTACTGTTGCACCTCCATCATGCGCTTGTGCGTTCTAATCTCATGTGCATCAAGGAATTCCTTCCATCCATAATTAAAAGGATAAATAATAAATAAATATGTAAGTGAATACATACATGAATCAATAATAAATAAATAAAATGTGTGAAAAATTAATTTTTATCTAAAATGTATTTTTTCGAAAATATTTAACGATGACATTACTAACTGGAAGCTTCGCTTAGCATGTCAATTTTAGCCCAAAAAACTTGCTGTGATACCCTCTAAGGGAGGCAATCACTGGTGTGCCATTACCAGGACACTCCCGAGTGGCCTACTGTATCCGGTGGCGCACTCACCCTTACTCGCCAGTATCTGAGCCTTAGCTCTAAGCGGCAAGCTGGGTAGGAGGGAGGGACGTCTGAGTAATGTCATCGGTAAGTATTTTTCGAAAAAATACATTTTAGAGAAAAATTAATTTATTTTCTCAAAATCATTACCGATGACATTACTAACTGAAAGAATTGCCAATAGGAGGCGGGTGCCGCCCGCTTAGAACACCTCCCATTGCCGGCGCCGAGCGCGCAGTATCGAGGCCCCTCCCTACGCGCCCACTCCCGAAAATTTAGCTAGGCGAACCTGAGGCGCCGGAGGGAGTGCTGCGCCGCCGAGATGACCTCCGCCAGGCCCAGGTTGATGCGCTGGCCGGAAAGATCTCGTAGGTAAAGGAGGACGAGAGAAGAATCGATCCGCCAACCCACGGTTGCCACTGTATCCCTCTCTGCCCCGTATCGGACAACCGATGCTCTCTGCCACTGTTCAGACTTCCTGCCCGACATGGTTAGGCTTGCTCCGGCCGAGCTCTTGTGTGGGGACCGAATCCCCCATCGTAGCCAGCAGGAGATTATCTGTGCCGAAACGCCTCGTCTGCCCGGAGCCATGGGCAGGAACGGAGCGAGCATCCTAGACGTAGCGGCTTAGAACTGCAGGCACACTTAAGGGCCCTGAAGATCCTGTGGCCGGAGTTCCGTGCCTGATCCGTCGCCCTGGGGGTCAGACGATGACGACTTGTGGGTCCGTCGCCGGAGAGCGGTTCCTTGCCGAGAAGGCAGTGTCCGTAAGCAGCTGTGAAGCTCCATAGGTCCTCCGTTGGCGACATGAGGGACGTACCGAAGGCATGCAACTCACTGACAGGCGCTGTGGCAAGTGCAACCAGAAGCAGGTCTCCTGGTAAAGTCTTCCAAGCACTAATGGAAGAAGCTCGAGCCTCTCGCATAGAGCTCAGTGAGCACCCGGGGGATGTCCCAGCGCGGGACCAACGAAGTAGAGTCTGCCCCCATCGCCAGGTAAACCCGGGAGGGGACGGCGCTAAGTTCTGTCAGAAGAATCCTCCCACGAAGAACGCGGCCAACTGGGGGTTGGTAAGGTCCGTGGGGAACAAGCCGCTCCGTGGTGCACGGAGGCCGGAGAATGCCCACTTACCTTCGTAGACATAACGAGAGGCGCTCCTGGATGCATAGCTCGCTTCCACCATAGACCCCGCAAAGCCTCTAGCAGAGAGGGTTTGCCGGGCAACCACGCGTATGACCTCAGTACCTCTGGGCACGGGAGGAACAGCCGTTGCCTTGTCTGCTTGGGGACCGTATTCGTCACGGACGGCACCCGCGAAGGGTCCGTTGCAAGATCAAAAAAAGTGCGGTCCAACACTTGGACCAGCTGAATGGCGCCAGTAGTCTCAAAACCGTATTCCTGCCCTGCACTCTTGCAGAACTCCGGACCCAGCATCGAGAGCACCATGCTTACACCAGGGGTCCGACCCCCGAGAAGGAGGCCGCCGCGCTTAATCTCCAACCATTTGAAGTGTCTGCCTTGGGGAAGACGATCCGCTGCCGAGCTAGCAGGCCTAACAGTCAACCCGAAAAAATGTAAGGCTCTGAGTGACGCACCTACTCTGCACCGATCTCGTCCTACTGGAAGTCCTACTCGAACAGGACGGCCAAGAATCCATACCTCGCTGGCACCAGCGTGAAGGTACCACGTAGGACCTGCCTCCGTAGACTAAGGAGTCTAGCCGACGAAGAATTGCCCGCAGGAATCTCTGCCGGCCACCAAGTGCTCGCCAGCTGGATCCGTAACAGTTGGTCATCCAGCTGTATAGAAGTCCTGGAGACGCACCGCTGCCCTCAGCGCTCTGTCTGTCTCCATCCTGCCGCGACGCCAAAGAACTTGTTTAGGGCCGACAGGTCGATGATCGGCCGTCATTCCCCACCGGCTTGGGTACGAGCAAGAGTCGCTGTAACTGCTGTGGAGTCGGAACGCAGGACCACCTCTATGGTCTAGTACTGTATGGTCCTGCAACGCTGTCGCCATGTCCAATCTCACGGAACTCGCGTCCCCAGGATGCGTGCTTCCACAGCTGCGTCCGCAAACAGATGTCGCCCCGCTTACGTGAACTGATCCCCCTCTGCGCGGAGACCTCCAGACGCAAGACTAACGACTGTGTTGCCACGTCTAAGAACCCCGTTCACACCAGCGAAAGCGGAACCTGGAAGACTCTTGTTCCATCTTCCATTTCTGCAACAGAAAAACAACTGGCACACTACCATTTAATATCCCCATACTTGCTGTACACGAAGTGGGCAAACTAATTAGTGACCTAGCTAATAAGAAGTCCTCCGGCCATGATGATATCAACCCACAAATATTAAAGTTGTCTGTATCATACATCATAGAGACCCTTACTTATATTTATAACTTATGTATTCAAAAGAATGTATTCCCTACAGACCTCAAAGTTGCAAAAGTCGTTCCACTGCCAAAATCAAAAGACCGTACTGACCCTAACAACTATAGACCCATTTCTCTGCTGTCAGTATTATCTAAACCCTTGAAAGGCATATACATAAACACCTGTCTGACTACTTAGAATCGCGAAAGTTGCTACAATCGTCTCAGTCAGGATTTCGCCCTCGGCACTTATGTCATACGGCTCTGAGCAGATTAACAGACACATGGCTTTCAAATATGAATAATTCGCAGCTGACAGGTGTAATTTATCTTGAATTTAAAAAGGCCTTCGACTTAGTGAACCATACAATATTGATTTCCAAACTTAAGCATTATCTTCGAAACGACATGGCTGTTTCCTTTTTTTATGTCATACCTCGAAAACAGAAAACAGAAAGTAATTGCTAATGGAGCCTACTCTTCTACTAAAGATGTTAAACTCGGGGTTCCGCAGGGGTCAATCTTAGGTCCTCTTTTATTTTGTATTTACATCAATGACCTGCCTCTAAGTCTCACCTACGAAGCAACACAGTGTGATATGTTCGCCGATGATACCTCAATCCACACAGCTAACAAAGACATACGTGAAGTTGAGAACGGCCTTCAAAAAAGTCTCGACGATATATCAGCATGGTGTAAAGTCAACTCAATGATTCTGCATCCTACTAAAACAAAATCTATGGTTATTGCAACACGCCAAAAGCACCAGTTAAAACCTTTAAAGCTTAATCTATCACTCGGCAACGACATCATAGAACAGGTAGCCGAACATCGTCTATTGGGGGTCACAATTGATAATCAGCTGAGGTGGCAGATGCACATTGACAATGTCTGTAAAACGGTCTCTAGAAATGTCTTTATGTTATCGAAATTAAAGTATTACACAGATAGTGAAACCAGAAAATTGTTCAGTAGTGCACACATCATGTCACATATAAACTACGCATCGACGGTGTGGGATTGTTGCAGTGATGTCCACTTAAAAAGACTAAATTCTTTACATAGGAGAATGGCAAAATTAATTCTTCCCGACCCGCACTTGACGACCGAGGAAAAACTCAGTAAAGCTGGATTCCTGCCCCTTCAAAATCATTTTAAATATAACAAAGGGGTACTGATGTTTAAAGTGTGGAACCATAGCGCTCCAGAATATCTAAAAGAGTTGTTTAAAAAATCAGATTCCTGCTATGGGAACATGAGGGGTCTTTATATTGTTCCAAAACCCCGAATAGATATATTTAAATCTACTTTGTCATTTGCGGGTTCCACACTGTGGAACTCACTCCCACATCACGTTAAAGCCACTCCGACATTATCTCGTTTCAAGGCAAGTCTTTATAAGTATCTGACATTACTCAAATAATAATATCTAGTTATTCGTAGACACACGAATGTCCGTGTATATTATAACAATCATGTGTATGTGTGTGTGCGTGTGTGTGTGTGCGTGTGTGTGTGTGTGTGTGTGTGTGTGTGTGTGTGTGTGTGTGTGTGTGTGTGTGTGTGTGGACGCGTGAGTGCGTTTGTGCGCGGCGTATACGTTTGTTTGTGTTTAGTGGACTATATATTTTGTATTATTGTGTTTTGATGTCTTTTTTATGTATACTTTGTACTTAGTCGTAGTTGTAGCAACGGCAGGTACGAAAAATGACATAGTCACTGACTGTGTTAATATCTTCACCGTTGTAAAATAAAGATTCATTGATTCGTCAGTGACCACTGGCTGCGCCTTGCCTGCACCAACGCGCTCTTGTCCACCGCCCGGCGGGTACCAGCATAACAAGCCGGTGGAAGTGAATCCCTCCTCTCTGGTCAAGAGTGCCCGAGAACACCTGCTCTCCAAGCTGTCTGCATGCAGTACTGCGAACCACCTCCGCTCGGTCCCGAAACCTGTAGGTTGAGGAGGAGACTTGTAGCGCTTGGCCGCCGCCGGAGCGAAGACCAACGCCATGGCCCTACTTATCCATGCGACGACCGGGGGGAGGGGGGGGGGGCAGCGCTCCGGCAGGAGAAGGATGCGAAGAGACGGGACGCCTCGTCCAACCAGGTGCGTAAGTCGGAACTGCATCCATGAGAACGAAGGAGAGTGATGCCGGGCCACGTAGTCGGGCAACGTCCTCTCCCAGCGCTGACACCTAGTCCTACGCAGGTGGACTGCGCACCTCTTCGTCGTCTGCCTCACGCTGAGAAGTGGCTGCCACTGCCGGTCTCAGGACCGCGCCGTCGGTGTCACAGAGATGTCGGCACCGTCCATCGGCTGTCATCCGACTAGTTCCGGCGCTGACGTCGAAACTGCACCTCCGCAGAAGAGTGGTCCCTGCCAATCCAGCCCGAAGGTCTGCTGCGTCAGTGTCCCTGGAAGGCTGCTACGTCCAACAGCTGTCAACCGCGCAACGCCAGCGCTAATCTCAAACTGCGTCTCCCCTGAAGAGTGGTCCCTGCCACTCCAGCCCGAAGATCTGCTGCGGTCTGCCGGCCCTGCCTGCGTCGGTGTCCCTGGAAGGCGGCTCCGTCCAACAGCCGTCCACCGCGCGACGCCGGCGCTGACCTCGAAATGCATCTCCGCGGAAGAGTGGTCCCTGCCAATCCAGCCCGAAGATCTGCTGAGGTCCGTCAGCACGGCCTGCGTCGAAGTCCCTGGAAGGCGGCTCCGTCCAACAGCTGTCATCCGAGCGACCCTGGAGCTGATGTCGAACTGCGTCTCCACGCAAGAGTGGTCCCTGCCAGTCCGGTCCGAATATCTGC
>BTPG01000004.1:1815151-1842549 GCA_036245525.1 Semisulcospira habei | reverse complement strand
GTTTTTGACTGACCTTGAAAAAATGTTGTTTACATTCTTGTGGGATGGAAAGAGAGCAAAAATAAATAAAGCTGCTGTCTGTTCAGCATACAATGAAGGTGGCTTGCGAATGTTAAATGTTTATTCTTTTTTGACGTCTATGAAGGTCAGTTGGCTTAGAAGGGTCTTTGGTGTATCATGTGACTCATTGGTACGTCGGATTCTGGTCAGCTGCTATCCTATGTTTAGTAACATACAGGTGTTTGGTGGTGAATATGCAAACGTTTTAATGCTTCATTGTGATAATTGCTTCTGGGCCGATGTTGCCAAACACTACAAGATTGTTTGTAACAAATGTGTACCTGAAAATTCTGATGAAGTGCTCTCAGAACGTATTCATTATAACAAGAACATTATTAGAGACAGGAAAACGGTTCATATCACCGAATGGAGAGAAAAAGGAATTTTGGTTATTGGGGTCTGCTTGATGAGAACGGCTCTCTGTTGTCTTTCGAGTCATTCAAGTTGCTGTTCCCTGATGTGTCTACACATTTCTTGATGTACTCTGGTGTAGCCAATGCTGTCAGGGCCTACTTAACCTCATTAGCAGTAGAGCCAGTTAAGGAAGGAACTAGTACTGGCAATAAGGTCTGGAACATTATCTTGCAGGGTTGTAAAACCATATATTCAACATTGGTCAAATCAAAGTCAAGGCCTATTTGTATTCAAAAGTGGTCTCAATGTTTTGATATTGACGACATACCAAGCTGGAAATGTATTTTTTCAAAACCCTTCAAAACCACACCAGACTCCCAACTAAAATGGTTCCAGCTAAGATTATTGCATCGGTTGCTGCCCACAAAGCGATTTCTATTTCTGCGTAAATTGTCTGAATCTGCAAGTTGCACCTTTTGTAAGAATGAGGACGAAACCCTTTCCCACCTGTTCTGGGACTGCTTGTATGTACAGATATTTTGGTCTGACATGGGACAATGGTTGCGAGACAACTGTGCAAACTGCACTAATTTTGAGTTCACAAAAAGTCTTATTGTCTTTGGCACAGCTACACACTTTAGGTCAGACATTGTCTTAGACCTCATAATATTAGTTGCTAAGTTCTATGTTTACAAATGTAGATTAGAAGAAACCCTGCCTAATTTAAGGCACTTTGTTAGAATTATGAAGAGTCGCTATCTATGTGAGAAGTACCGATTTGGAATTACTGGTCAGAGTAACAAGTTTTGTCATATGTGGTATCACTATGATACACTTTTTGGCGAATTGTAATGCTTTTACAGTGTTAGAGGCTGCAGCCTCACCATTGGCGATAGTGTGCAGACGGCTTCTGGCAATGCTAGGCATCTCACTAAGGCATCCAGGGTTGGTTCAAGGTAGCAAGGGTGGCTTAGCTGGATTCCCTTGTGCATGTATCCATCAGTGCTATCTATAGCACTGAGGAAAGCATGCCCAGGCGGTCACATTTGTGTCTGTCCAGCACCACTGTTCAGACCTATGTAAACTTTGCTTGCAATTTGTTGTGTGTTCAAGCGGTGTGTGTTCTAAGAGAGTGGGGCGGGGGGGGGGGGGGGGTAAATAGGATCGTGGGAGGGGTGGGGGGTACATACTTATATGCTGATACGTTTTCTATACTTTTCGATATGTGATTGTGTAACTTGATTTGCAATGTAATTATGTATATATGGCTTTTGTATATATATGCGCGTGTGTGCATATATATATATATATATATATATATATTATATATATATATATATATATATATATATATATATATATATATATATATATATATATATATATATATATATATATATATATATATATAGATATGGGGCGGTCCGTGGCGCAGTGGTTAAGGCGCCTGCCACCAATGCTAGAGGTGCGAGGTTCGATACCAGGTTTCGGCGTCGGATTTTTCTCTTCTAGTAAGTGTCACCGTTAATTCGGGTGGACCGTCGGGGGTTCTTTCTCCGGGTACTCCGGTTCTTCCTCCCCCTCCACTTTGGTACCGGTTTCAGGCCACTTTATACAAAATTTCAAATACAAGCGATCAAAATTTCCGAAAACTCAGTAGCTGAGCTGACCCTTCGCACCACGTGAATGTCCTGTGTTTGTCTTGTACTATGTTTGTCTTCAGAGTGAATGCGTGTGTCACGTGAGCGTGCGTGTTGGGTGCAGTTCGCGGCGCTTTGAGCCGATTCGCCGAATTGGGAAAACGCGCCTATATAATAAACATTATTATTATTATTATATATATATATGTTTATTTCTATATAAAATATACTGAAAAAATAAAATAATAATAATAATTACGGTATTTATAATGCGCTTATCTTATAATAATTATAACTCTAAGCGCACACTCACAACTCGCGCACACATGCGCACGCTTTAGACAATGACTCACGTACCACAAACAGTGAAATACATTACGACGGTCAGCTTGGGGTGGGGAGTGTGGTGATATAGTGCTAAAACTGTTGAAAGAGGTGAGTTTTGAGGGCGGACAGGAAGGAGGAGAGAGAGTGTTCTGACGGAGAGAGAGTGGGAGAGTGTTCCAGGTGGATGGACCGTAGACGGAGAAGGAGCGGGGGCCGAAAGTGTTAAGTTTGGTGCGAGGGATGTGGAGGCGGAGAGGGTCGGAGGCAGAGCGGAGAGAGCGGGAAGGTGTGTAGGGGTGAAGTAAGTTAGAGAGATAGGCAGGAGCGCATTTGTTCAGGGATTTGTAGCAGAGAGACAGAACTTTATATTGGATGCGTTGGGGGATTGGGAGCCAGTGGAGGAGTTTGAGCAGGGGTGTGATGTGGTCGGATTTTTTCTTTCTGAGGACGAGGCGAGCAGCATTGTTCTGGACGCGCTGAAGAGTGAAGATGGTGGTGTGAGGGAGACCGGAAAGGAGAGAGTTGCAATAGTCGATGCGAGATAAGATGAGAGAGACAGCAAGTTTGGTGGCAGCTTCGGTAGTGAGGTATTTTCTGATCTGACTGATGCGGCGGAGGTGGAAATAGCATGCCTTGGTCGTGGCGGAGACGAAGCTGGTCATGGACAGAGAGGAATCGAGGATGACGCCGAGGTTCTTGGCCGAGTCAGAGAGGGAGATGGGGGTGCTATCGAGTTGAAGGTGGAGAGAGGGAGGGAGCTGGGAGAGTTTCTGGCGAGTGCCTACCAGCATGGCTTCCGTTTTGTCGTCGTTCAGTTTCAGTTTGTTTGCTGTCATCCAGTTTTTCAAGTCTTCGTAGCAGTCAGCCGTGCGAGTCAGTAGTGACTGAGTGTTGTCGAGTTTGTCATTGTCTTGCAGTTGTGAGTCGTCAGCGTAGAGGTGGTGGTGTATGCGGTGAGACTGGATGATGTTGGACAGAGGAGAAGTGTAGAGTGTGAAAAGGACCGGGCCCAGGCTTTTACATTGGAGTTGAAAATCCGGACTTTGGTGTGTTGTGACAGCTCTCTGGAACTCCACACTTTTTTTAACTGGAGAAAGGCTGCTCTGGCTTTACCGATTCGTGCTCTGACATCTGCATCAGTGCCGCCTTTTTTGTCTATGATGCTCCCGAGATAGGTGAAGGACTCCACCTCCTCCAACGGGGTGCCAGCAAGCAAGATTGGTTCTTCCCTGGTTGTGTTCAGCCTCATTGTCTTTGTTTTCTGTTTGTGAATGGTGAGGCCCACTTGGGACGAGATGTCAGCAAGCCTCGTGGTCTTGTCCTGCATTTGTTGATGAGTGTGGGACAGTAATGCCAAGTCGTCTGCAAAATCGAGGTCGTCAAGCTGTGTCCACAGTGTCCACTGTATTCCACTTCGTCTGTGCTCTGTGGTCATCTTCATGACCCAGTCTATGGCCAGTAGGAAGAGGAACGGAGACAGCAGACACCCCTGCCTGACACCAGTTCTGACCTGGAGCTCCCTGGTGAACTGCCCTTCGTGGATCATGCGACATGTCATGCCATCATAGCTGCTCTTGATCAGGCGGACGAGCTTTGTGGGTACACCGTAGTGTCGTAGGAGTTTCCACAGAGTCTCACGGTCCACGCTGTCAAATGCTTTCTCATAATCCACAAAGTTGACGCACAGCGGGGAGCTCCACTCCAGAGACTGTTCCACGATGATGCGGAGAGTGGCGATCTGGTCTGTACATGATCGGTTCTTCCTGAATCCTGCTTGCTGGTCTCTCAGCTGGGGGTCAACGGAGCTCTTTATTCTCTCTAGGATGATCCTGTTGAAGACCTTTCCTGGTACTGACAGCAAGGTGATTCCTCTGTAGTTGGAACACTTGCTGAGGTCGCCTTTCTTGGGAAGCTTGATTAGGTACCCCTCCTTCCAGTCAGCTGGCATCACCTCCTCTTCCCAGATCTTTCCAAACAGTGGGTACAGCATCTCCACTGTTGTCTCTAGGTCTGCTTTCAGAGACTCCGCTGGGATGCCATCTGGCCCTGCTGCTTTGCCATTCTTCAAAAATGCCACTGCTCTTCTGATCTCTTCCCGGCTGGGTCTGTCACAGCTGATGGGTAGGTCGGTCTCTGCCGGCTGGATGTCGGGGGGGTCGGGTGGGCTAGGTCTGTTCAGTAACTCTTCAAAATACTAGGCCCATCTGTCGAGTTGGTCTGCTCTGTCTGCAATAGGCTTGCCTTCTTTGTCTTTTACTGGTCTTTCTGTATGGCCATACTTACCCGACAATCTTCTGGTAATGTCGTAGAGCTGTTTCATGTTGCCGCTGCCTGCTGCCTTTTCTGCCTCTGCTGCCAGGCTGTCTGTGTAGGCCCTCTTGTCTGCCCTGATACTCCTCTTCACCTCGCGGTTGGCTTCCGAGTATTCCTCCTGTGCCCTTACTTTGGCTGCTCTCGTGCGACTGTTGTTGACCGCTGCTTTCTTCTGCTTCCTCGCTTCTATCTTCTTCAAGGTCTGTGCCGACAGCCAGTCCTTGTGATGGTGTTTCCTGAACCCTACAGTGTCTTTGCAGGTTGAGTTCAGCGCCTCTCTAACTGCCTTCCACTGCTGCTCTGTGGTGACCGCCTCCTCTTCATTTACTAGCTGCTGTAGCGCTTGAAACCGGTTGGTCAGCACCAGTTTGAACTCTTCTCTAGCTCCAGTTTCTCTCAGGAGGCCTACATTATAGCGCTGTCTTCTTGTTGTCTCTGTGCGGCTTTTCTTTAGCTTGAGCTTCATTCTTAAGGTAAGCAGATGGTGGTCTGAGGCGACATCTGCTCCCCTCCTCACTCGAACATCTTGAAGGGATCTTCTAAATTTCTTGCTAATGCAGATGCGGTCTATTTGGTTCTCTGTTGTATGGTCAGGTGAGACCCAAGTTGCTTTGTGTATTCTTCTGTGTGAGAAGATGCTGCCTCCAATGACAAGTCGGTTTAGAGCACAAAAGTCTACAAACCTCTCCCCGTTCTCACTCATCTCTGAGCCTAGTCCCTGTCTCCCCATCACCTCTTCGTATCCGGTGTTGTCCTCCCCTATTTTGGCATTAAAATCGCCCATGACGATGGTGATGTCTCGCTCCGCACATTTGTCCACGGCACTTTGGAGTCGGTCGTAGAACTCTTGTTTCTCTTCCTCGTCACTGTCATTGCGCATAACACTGGATGACGTTCAGCTTGAGCTTTTTCTTGGTTCTAAAGGCTGCTGTGATAATTCTTGGCCCAAGAGGTTCCCAGCCCATCAGCGCTCTCTGTGCCACTGGTGACAGCATGAATGCTACTCCTTCTGTATGGGGGGCATTCTCCTCTTCATGACCTGAATACAGAATCATCTCCCCACTTAACAGCCTTTTCTGGCCAGACTGCGTCCATCTGGCTTCACTGATACCTAGCAGGGAAAGGTTGTACTTTTGCATTTCCACTGCTATCTGGGCGGCCTTGCCGCTCTGGTACATGGTCTTGACGTTCCATGTGCCCATGGTTGTGTCCCTGAATAGAGAGAGGCGGCTCGGTCCTGTGGCTTTCGAAGACTTCCGGCTTTCACCACAGGACGTCATAAGTCTTCTAGTAGAAGAACCTTCCTCCTCCAGGAAAGGAATTACTGTTAGTCTTTTCGTCAGCGTTTTTTTTAGCTATTTCCTTTTTTGCAGGGTGGGGAAGCTACCCCCACGCCCAACCCCCTTACTAGGAGGACCAGGGGTTTTCTGTCGGGGTCACCTTCCCTTAGACCATGTTGGTTCACGGCACCTTATTTCATTCGGTGCACCCCTCTCACGAGGGACCCCCTATCCACCACCCAGGGGACGCGCCTCAACGCCATATGGTCCCAGCGCGAGGACACACGCGAAGAGATACACAATAACCATGTAAAACCGAAACCATTCTCTTCACAACAATAGGGAATAGAGTCACAAATCATCCGGCAGACGACAGAGGCAGATGGCAACTGTACATCGGTGCCAACCACAAACTGAACGCAAAGCTTGGAAAGCGAGAAGTGAAAAATACAGAATGAACCAAAAACAAACCGCACCATAGAAACCTAACAAAGGTTTACTCAACAAAAACAAAAGGGTCAGCACGCAGATAAAGGCAGCTCTTAGCCAATAAAGTCTTAAACATGCCCGAAATACACCTCAGACATCAAACAAAACATGACTGATTTGTGAAATGTCACAAGGGTATACGGCTGGTCACGTCAAGCCATCACATAGTGGTGTGCGATGTACAGACACCTTGTTACCAAAAATGCTTTTATTTTAAATTTAATTTAAAGTCATAATACCCAGATCGTAAAATATCACCGATCCTAATGCCATCAGCTACATAATAACTTATATCATCTGTTACATTAAACAGACCACCCACTGTTGGTGCAGATTAGAGAGCTCTACGCAGACTTGATGAAGGAATATTATGACATCATTTTAATTTGGGTCCCGGGCCATGTGGGCATCGAAGGCAGCAGAATCGCACAGAAGGGCAAATAAATGAGGATATGAAGGCTTGTTACTGCCGCCATTTCAATTTCTTGTCCAGTTGGCAACCTTGTTTGTACGTCATGAAGGGTACTAGCAAGTCGAGGCGTTAACTTCTTACTACCAATACCAAGGTAACGCTGCAGTGTTTTATCTCCACCGATATCTTTTTTTATTGTACTTAATTTTCTAAACTCAGCAGGGTTGTCTTTATGGGTTAGATATACTTTACCTTTGTCAACTGTTTTTACAAATAAGTGCAGGTCTTTATGAAGATCAAACTGATTAGGATCTATTACATCTGGGCGGTCACCAACACTATCATAAAACGAGTTTATTTTGCTTTTTAACAGTTCGTGATATATATTAGAAGTATTTACCATTCCAGTCATATCTGTAACACTAGTATCGGAGACATTCATGTCATCCATTTCAAATCTTCATGGCTAAATCCTCCCGCTGCCATTGTTTTATTAATTAAATATTTTTTATTGTGCATAAAAATGACACAGTCCTACGGATCAAAGTTAGACCCATACAGAAAACTACGTGAACCTTTTCGTGTTAAGGGCATTAGACAATCAATTGTCATCACTAACAATCCTAGTACTATAGATCCAAACCAAACCCTTACTGTCAAGTTTCCTAACCTAGGCCCCAGTGACATTATTGTTCCTGGTACTGCTCGTCTTGCATTTAATATCGAACTTTTATCAGACACAGCTGACAAAAGAACACTAGTTAACAACCTAGGTAGAGGAATTATTAAGAATATTAAAGTTAAACTTGAAGGACAGGAAGTGTTTAGTCTTGACGATTCCGATGTGTTCTACTGTTACAAAGATTTGTGGCTTACACGGGAAGAACGAGAGGATCGTATTTATCAAGGCATACAGTCAGATAGCATTATGAAAATTCGAATCAATGCCGGAGACAAAACAACCACACAAGTCAAAGACGTTATAGTGGCAGAAACATATGGAAATAGATTTTGCATTCCACTTGAATTTGAAATCCTAACAGCGCATTTGCCTTATTACCAAGGAGCACTGAATGACCGTCTGAGTTTTGAACTAATCTTTAATGACTACTCCAAAGTTATCAAATCAACTGGCACAGACGCAACATATAAGATTTCTAACATCTCTTTGGAATATGAAATGTCACACACACTGAACTAGCTAGACTCATACAAAATCAATATCAGTCAAGACTGCCGATTTATTATGACCATGTGATAAGACACAGTTTGATTAATAAAAACAAAAGTGACCAGATTTGGAACATCAACCTAAACACGCCCGCCAGGTCACTGAAAGGCATTCTTATGTTATTTGTTGAACCAGAGGCTCCATATCAACGAGATTCAGAAAAATTTTACAATCCGAAAATTACACATTTATCCTGTACAATCGAAGGACGCCCAAATCAAGTCTTCGCGTCGGGAATGATGGGATATCAGCACTATGATGAGATCACAAAGTATTTTGCAGGGGGGAGAATTAGAGATAAATCGGCTAACATAGCATGCAAGGATCTGCATCTGTATGATGTAAGAATCGGTGAATACCTGACAAACAAGTACGCACTGTGGCTAGATCTGCGTTCTACGGATGAAGACTTTCTTCGCGGGTCTGGCCGTACTATCGAAAACGGCAGTGACGGGATTACAATTCAGATACAGAAAAAGACTGAAACCGATGGAAAAATATAATATCTATATCTGATTTATGATGCACAGTTAAACATACAAGGGTGCTGACTAAGCGCTCACGTGTATTAAAAAGTCACTTAGCTTTTGAGTTGTTTTAGTTTTAATCCTTCACAGCCCATTTTGAATCAGAAATGCACCAAATCACAATAAAATCCGAACGTGTTAGCGGGCACGTCACGCTTGTGCTTAAACTCAGACTAAACTGAAAATAAAAGGCCTATTGTACAGGGTCGTCCCCACTGAGCATAAACAGGAAACCGTTTCACTACCAATTTCAAGCTTTCTGGTTATGAAAGGGACGCAAAAACTCACACACACCGCAAGCGTTATAATAATGACTACGCAAAAGCTTGTCTGGCTTGATTATCTTCCTGCTCTGGTTGGGTAAACAAGGCAATAAACGCACGCAACCACCAGATGTCCGTGATCCGGTTTCAAACTAACCACTCACACCCAATTTTCTCCTCGCGTGAGTTGGTGATCTAAAAACACTCCTAAAACAGGGTGGGTGTATAGTGACTTGAATCACCGAGGTCTCTCACTGGGAGTAGAGTTATGGGTTTTGTCTTTTATTTTTAATGCTTCGCAGCAGTCACGATGAGTGGAGTGAAAACTTTTTCTTCACACAGACGTCAAAACAAAATTATTTTTTCTCCACACAACTCCTCACTTGGGGATTTTTATTTTATTTAGGAACGACTTGGTGCTCCATATTTGGAAAAAAAACCTATTTTTAAGGTTTGTACCACATTAAAAATCTGTCCTAGTGGCTTAGTGACATAAATTTAAAGCGTTGACACAGAACGGAATAATTTGACCTAATATGTTTGTGTGTGCGTGTGTGTGTGTGTGCGAGGTTGGTGGGGGGTGGGGTGTGGGGGTAGGGGGGTGGGTATGTGTGTGTGTGTGTGCGAGGTTGGTGGGGGGTGGGGTGTGGGGGTAGGGGGGTTGGTGGCGTGTACAGGATGTAGTCGCTATTTCTCAGGAACGCTAACTGTGGCAGCATTGATATTTTAACTAGCCATTGTTTCCAAGGGGCCGGGTGGCCTGACTGGGCAGATAAAGCTGTTGAAGGTATTTGGTCAAGTGCGTTTGTTTATTTACGGAAAGGATCAAATAAATCAATTGATTCTTAAATGGGTGGGCTTGTAATCTCCTATCTTCATCTCTCTCCATTTCTTGTTTCCCAGGGCAAAATAAAATATCACCGTAAAAGTTAAATTCCAAAGGCAGATTGCCCATGGGAAAGATTTTTTTTTGTAAAATACAAAACGTGATCGCAAAACTTGAAACAGGCACACAGTTGACTTCGCCAGCTGATAAATCTGTTGTCTGCTTCAGCAAAACAAAACTTCAAGCCAGTTGCTTCCCTTACATGACTGTGTTTCTTACTGAACAGCCGTGTGTGTACTTTTTAGAAACCATTTTGGACTGCTTTCACGTTAATGATGTAGTTCTACTACTTTTGTTTTTTTAAAATGACTATGAAGTTATATACTAGTTAAGTTCAGTATAAATTAAGGTGGTGATTGTTTATGCCGGAGCGACTGTCTAAACACCGGCGCTGTACTATGGCGGCGACGGGCCCCCAGGTGCTGTTTGACCATTGTTCAGTTTTATGTTGCCTAGATCGGAGACTCATCTCCGTATCGACGCGGGTATTTTGCTTCTGTTGTTAACTTGTTTTATGTACTAGTTTTAGCCAAGTAGTAACTTAATAAAGAACATTATAAAAGTGTGTTCAGGGGACATAGGGCTATCTTAGTATTCTGTTTTTGTCAGGTAGGTTCGGGTCGGGATGAGGCCACTGGTGCTGGCCATTAGATGTCTTGGCGACGGGCTTCACCCGTCCCGAGTCAATGTCCATTGTGCAGCTCTGTTATTGTAATTTGTGGAATGAGCGAGTGAGTGAATGTGAGCAGCACCTGTGGTGGCAAAAATGTGAATTTCACCATGAGGGATTAATAAAGTATTATTGTATTGTATTATTGTATTGTATTGTATTACATTGCTGCTGTAGCTTCTCAAAGACGCACTATTTGATTGGTGCATATCTTCAGGCGAAGGTGCAATTATTGAAGGGACAAGGACTTCCAACTGGCGCTGATTTCATCTGGGGGAGGGGGGGGGGGGTTAGTTAGTTATTGGGGTTTAACGCTGAGCAGGGGACTAAGGCTTTTGTTTTGTTTTCTACATTGCTTAATGTCCTGACAGCAACAAGGCTTTCTCAGGACGTGCCTGCACTGCTTGTGAAAAAAAAAACTAAACAGAATATTGACTGTATGTCGCCAGCCGGTCTAATATGCTAAATAAACCTAAGACCATTTAGCAACACACATCCAATATCATGAGCTACAGGCAGTGCAGAGAGTAGAGAGAGTTTTAAAAAGCAAAATACAGGTGAATGAACAAAGCGTAGACAGAAACACATGCCCCAGAATAGAGGGGAAAACCACCCTGTGGGGCTGACCAGGGTGACCCTGGGAACAAAAAAGTAGTTAACCCCACCCAAGTCCCCGAGGGCAGACCCGGGTAGGGGAAATGGGCGTCTAGGATGGCGAGAAGACACTGCAGCCACAGCCATTCTCCCATCCTCAGACTTGGACTCATCCGTATACATACAACAATTGCCAGGAAAACTTGAAGACATCACACTTGCTGCAGTCAGACGGAAAGGACGGTCATCTGCTCTTCGCCACCTTCACGCCCCAGTGCTCCAGTGTACGGTCAACCGCACTGCACACATCTTCAAACATGGCCAGAAAGAAGCAGAACGCCGCCCTTTTAAGAGCGAACAGAAAACGTCGCCAAACCAATCAACAACAGGCCGACAGGTACCTGACCCACCATCCACAACTACGGCCTCAAACTACGCCATACGCCAAGGCCACAAAAGAGACCAGATGGCAAAACTGACCTCTGTTGCCGCTGATTATCCCTCCCCCAATGGTGCAGACCCTGTGCGCCCGCAACAGACTACGATCTTCAAGAGATGCTACGAAAATACCCACTACCTACTTTGTAAGCTTACCTGGCAGCTTGTTGATGTCCAGACTAAGTTGCCGTTTCTCATCGTATGTCATGGGTTTCACATTGCCTTCATCATCACTATTGAAGGGGGGAAGCACAGGGGGAGGGAGAGAGGCAGTGGAGGATTTGCGCTTGGACGTGCGACTAGAGTTCTTTTGATGCTTTACACTGGGTGACTTCTTCGGCTTAGGTGTGTCTGTGACCACTGCAGATGCTGGAGGGTTAACCATGACTTGGTTCTGCAACACAGGGGCTGCGAAAGCTGGAGGCTCCACTACTACAGTGTCTTTTTTCACATCCACAACCTCTTTGCGGTCTTTCCGTTTCTTCTTCTTTTTCTGTCGGTCACGTTTCTCCTTCATTTTTTGTAAATGCTCATTGGTCAGGGCTGCCAGCTGCAAAGCAAACAAGCCGAGTCATACACACAGAACTATCTTTGCAAACTAAACCAGTCAAACAACTATCTGTGTGTAGCCGTGCGGCCGAGAGGTGTGCAAAATGTGGGGGGAATTAAATGGGAGTCAAGATGGTAGTCATGGTACTTTTATATTTATTTCTACCACAACATTAACAAGGAAAAGCAGTACCTGCAATTAAACAAACAAAATAATAAGTAATGGTGCCAAAATACAACAAGGCACTTGAACTAAACTACGACAAGATAATGTGTTACATGGCTAATTAAAGTATTTGATGACATACTATTCGACTAATTGAAATAGTATCAAAAAGAGCATAACCAAACGTCATGCAAAACAAAATGTAGTAAGGTATGGATAAATAAATGACACAGGGCGTAGGCACATGTGATAAATAATCGATCTTCTAGTCCTAGGCGAAACCGAAAGTGAACTAGAAAACATAATGCAACCTCAAACCTTTAAAGTGAGCTGTACACAATAACCTCTGAGGTCGCATTACAGCAGCGATGCCATATCGTTAATTTGGTAACGATAGTGGCACGCTATTTGAGGTCGCATAACAAAAACTATTCTGCATCATATATAATTATGAAGGTGTGCTACTTGAGGTCGCATAACAAAGGCGTTCTCTAGCATTTACAATGATAAGAGCTCGCTAGGCATCGTGCACATAACCCTTGAGGTAGCATAACAAAAACGAGCCATCGCCGATACTGAGTTGGAATCGCAGAGACATGCCACTGCGCCACAGTGAGAGAAAGTTGATAGCTACCCTCAAGGTACTACGCATGTGTACAAAAAGAAAAATATCTAGTCAATGAATTGAATAAGTCAATAGATCAAATAATGAACACATGATTACTGACTACCCAAATATATGGCTGCGCACTAAATACTAATCAGTGGACAGTGTACAGAGTTAAACATCATAAATGATAAGATGGTTTATTGCCATATGTTTCCCTGTACAAAACAATAAAAACATTGGAATTTGTCTTGATGTCAGTTACTAAGACTAAACACACACACACACACACACACACACACACCACACGCACACGAGAGTGAGAGAGAGAGAGAGAGAGAGAGAGAGGAGAGGAGAGAGAGAGAGAGAGAGAGAGAGAGAGAGAGAGAGAGAGAGAGAGAGAGAGATCTGATTCAGTTAAAAACTGACTGTACACAATCATTCTCACTCGCCACTCGCGCTCTCTCCAATTAGTCCGGTTGATCAGAGAGAGCGTGAACAGCAAGAGGGAAAAAACTGTTGCGGAATCTGCTGGTCCTGGTACTGATGGACCTATACCTGCGCCCTGATGGTAAAATTTGGAAAAGCTCATTGCCGGGGTGGGTGGAATCACTGCAGATAAGACGTGCTCTACGTAAGAGACGCTGCTGGTACAGTGAGTCCAGGCTAGGAAGATCTCTGCCTATGATTTTTGAAGCGGTCTTGACCACCCTACCACAGTCTGATTTTCTCTTTGGCATCAACTTGTCATGCAACAATAATACAAAATCATAAAGTCGTAACTTGACATGATTGCCTGTGCCAGTCTTTGATACGCAAATTAGATTTCTAGGATCTCCTGCCATGCAATAGCTTCAAGCAGGAAACCAACCTAGACTCTATCCTACACTGGGCTGCGCTGCTGGCAGTTAGTTACAGCAGTCCCAGCATGCGATCCTCACTGGAAGGAAGGTCAGCTCAGTAATGCATTACTTGTTGGTTTTCTTACCAACAGCTTTAGACATTTCTAGCTGATAATCTAATCTCCGATTTAATATTCTGTGATCAAAATATCTCCTCACTAATCTGTAAGTAACAAAAGGTGAAATACCACAAAGCTACAGCAGTCGCAGTAAACATGATCTATGCGAGACAGCCACTGGCAATCATAAGAAATGACCATCAACATAATCATCAAATATGTGACCGAGCCGAGGGGGGTGTGACGATGTGCAGGTAGTGTGGGTGTTTTTGACAAAAGGGAGCTAACTCTTGTCCATGGTTCTCATTTTTTTATTTTATGACCAACAAAAAGCAATACAGGGCATTCGACCCGCAGTCCAGTTTCCAGAAACACAGTGAACTTGAATACTCGATGTGACGCCGGCACGCTAAATACTAGTACGCAAATAGTCGTCTGCTACAAGCCGGTTAGTTGGTTAGTTCGGGGTTTAACGTCCATGGCACCGAAGTGATAATGGACGGCCCTGACGGGCGGGTTATGGGGAACAGGGAAATCTATTGCCTATGGAGTACGATCTGAATACTGATTAATTCAGGCGCACTGCAACTGTGCCATTTTGATTTACCAGGACCTTTCAACGGACACTACAAGCCGGCCGGATGCTCGGCTTAAAATAGGCATAGCGCGGGCCGCAAAGAAAGCGCCTCGCTCGTGTCGGCAAAATGGCTCGTCTGGACGAAGGAAGTAGCAAAATTTGTGTTAGTCCCAACCTGAATAAACTTTAATAACTAACGATCTATACGTTCAATACTAATAAATCTTAGCATTTCCGAAAGAGAATTTAAAGGGCTTTTCAATGAACTAAATCAGGAAAAGCTTAACGCTAAACTGAATTTAATATGAATTTTTAATGACCGTCCCACAAGCCAAGTGAAATGTGAAAAAGCATGAAAAACGTAAATCTAACTAAGACAGGTTACAGACCGTACAAAACCAAATAGATCTTCTAAAAGCAGGAACTGTGCTGAATCTAATGACTATGCAACAGCTTTCTACGTTTAATAGAACGGAAGCTATGAGGCTTCAAAAATAAACAAAAGACACAAGTTACATGAAACCATTACTACAACAGAAGACTCGCCGCGCCACGCAAGTGGCGTCGTCACGGCTAGCGGCTGAACGGGGGAACCTCAGACGTGGACTAAAAATAACTACATGGGGACAGAGGCTTATGGCGCTCTGCTACAAATACACAAAGCAAAAATATACATTATAAAAATTCTACTTACAGGACAGAAACGTAAGTCGGTTGTGAATAAAACAGAATGTAGTTCAGTGAATGCTGGCCAGCCAAGCCGCACTGGTTGCCTGAACTTCAACCGCCCAGAACCAAAGAGACTGGAATGCGCTTTAGTCAGTACTATATCAAGGATGGCGGGAAAAGATACTGTGTCGCGGGTCACGTAGGCCATCTACAGACAACGCGCGTGTGAAAAAAAAAAAAAAATCATGTTACTGCCCGCGCGCAGGTGATATGGTACTAGGAGGGAACTATAGTAATTGGTGTACTCACAGCCAGCGGCTGAATGCAGGAAAATCCAAGGTTAGGGGAAAAATTGCTATGCGCAGGTGATGGTAATTAGTAAGCCAAAACGCGCTCTGTTACATATGCAATCCAAGTCATACAGATAGAACTATGGTCTCAATCTAGTCAGAGCAACAATAGTAAGCTTTCTAATGCACCGTTTACTTGCAAGAGGCACCGCTTCTTGTGAGCTGCTCCTGCGAATCCATGCCTTTTGCAGATGGCCATCAGACCCAACTGTAACTCAATCAATTCACTACCACTATGACTTTTCTGATGCCACCACTACTTGCAAGCGGCACATATTCATATGAACAATATATTGCAGAGCTTTCCTGCCTGTGTACTGTCAGTGGTTAGCCCTCTTGTGCATGCAGCTATCTGTTGCTATACCTGGTCTTGTAATTCTTTGATTTTCTTCTCCCTTTCCTCCTCACTCGTGTTGCCGTCATCCTCACTACTCTCCTCATCTTCTGATGAGATCACAGAGCGGTCAACTTCATCTTTTGCGGTGCCCGACACACTGGGGAGAGGGGTGGGCTCCATCACAAGTTCATCTGGCATCTTGGCAAACTTTAGTTCAAACACGTCCTGAGTACAGAGGGGGAAACATAATTTAAAGCAACAAGCTGAAGAAAACTTAGGCCGACTTCTTTTAAAGAGAGGCACTTATACGTTATAATACACGATGGTGTGGTGCCCAAAACAGAGCTTTCGTGTGCTGTAGTTTCAAAGCATATTTGTCACATCTCCTGTAATCTAACCCTTCAGCTGTTGGTTGCACTTTTGTTGCCATGTTTCCTGTATGAATCATTGTGATGAAAATTTTCACTTACAGCCAAACGACTAAACGTAAAGTGTTCTATTTCTAGCATCAACATGAGGAAGGGTTTGCTTTTTAAGAATACAAATTTTTAGCCGATTTCAATCATTTATGTGCTCAAAAGAATCTATACTGATTGCACATGGCCGGGTTTGGCTAATGGAAAAATGTTAAAATGTTAAATGTTTAGGGCTTAACGTCTTTTGTCCACCACGAGGGTGATTTCAAAGACGGGGACAACGAAAAAGGGTCTTCAAAAAATTTCCTCCCTTTTTGCAATTTTTCTAGGGTGTAAAACTTTAATTTTGTGCCTTTTTTTGGCGTTTTGAGCAACAAAAGGCATGACAGGTGGTGTGAAAAAGAGCAAAATCTGGGTAATTTTAGTCGACCTAGTGTGTTCATGGGAGCCTAATTGAGGCATGTGCACCGTTGTATGCAGGCTTGCAGACGACAGTTTTGTCATGGGGTACTTAGTGCATTTGAGTGTTGTGAAAAACGCTAACTCTTAATTTTTTTAAGAATTGCTGAAAATGTTTCTCCTGTGATGTGCTCCGCGTGGATTTTTTGTTTTGGCAGAAAAGTTCTGGTTCATAGTTTTATGCTGCAAGAGGCTAACAGATAACAGTGTGTGAAAAGGGGGCGTAACCTAATTGCCCTGCGTGGCCTGTAATGGCAGAGTGAATTTTTCTACTCTTGGCGTTTGGAAGGAGATTGTGCCCAAAAATCGACATTTTTTGCTTTTTATGCTGATATCAGGTGTGTTTAGGCCATGTTGGCACTTTTGATGCCATACATATAGCTTTATTTAGCTGTATAAGGATTATAGCACTGGCAAAATGGTGCATATTTGTGCGCAGGGGAAAAAAAGGCTAAACAACACACAGGAACAATCCCAGGTCACATTTTCTGTCATAGTAGTCAATCAAAAACCCTTCTGACAAGGTAACAGTCATTACGGTGTGATCTAGATGAAATTTAGTTAAATTTGATTTTTTTTCGGGTGGCCGATATTTTGCTTTTGTTTTGACTGCATTCAAACATACCCGTTTATCCTGCACAGTGTATTTGAGGCTTTGTGAGAGTCATCTTAGTGAAAACATGCAGTAAACTGCAAACCTCAGTGTGGTGACACCAAAACATGTTGTTTTGACTGGTTTTTGAAGTCGGTTTAGATGGTGTGGTGCGGTGAAAAGGCACGGTTGTCATAAATACTATCGAGAAGTTAGTGTGTGAGAAATCTCATCACCTTTTTCAAACACAAATCATCCTGCTGTATCCTGAACATATATCTATTATGCCTAAAAATCCATTGCACACATTTCCACCCACCCACCCTCCACCCCCAACACCACCTTTTTGCCCCCGTACCCCCCTTCCCCCCCCCCCCCCAATATCCCTCACCCCCAACCCCTCAGTCATGGTAAGCCTAATCTTACTATGCTAACCCAGATCCTAAAACTACTATGTTAACCCTACTCCTAACTCTACTATGCTTACCCTAATAATACTAACCCAAAGCATTAACAACCCCCCCTCCCCCACCCCTACCCAACACCACCCTCCCCCCCCCTAACTGCGCGTACGCGTTCACGTCAAATTTTTGCTACTTTTTCAAGCATTTTACACTATTTAAAGCATTCTGCTGCTTTGCCATGCAAAGTAGTCAAAGTCAGAGAAGCACCTTGGTCCCTTGAGTTGGCTGGTACAAGGATTTGTAGCTGTTTGCAAGAAAAAGCATGTTGGCTGGTGATTCATTTTCAGGAAAAAGTGCGGAACATGGCTTCAGTTGCCTTCAGTATCTTAAGCCTTGTTTAAAGCTGGGAGGAGGGAATAAAAGAAATGACACCTCATGCAGACTAGTTGTGGTTAGGCACTTTGCTGAATTTTTTTAAACAGTGCAAGGGCTTTTCTATGTTGTCCAGTTGGGTTCAAAGTTGAAAAAACGGTCAAAATGGTTCCTGCTTCGGGGGGTAGTATAGCAAATAAATTGTCAAAACATAACCAACTGTTGAAAATTGTAGTTGCTGGTTGTTTTGAATGCGTAACATGTGTGTCTGCTTGTCTGCAAAATATAGGGTTGCTAGCTTGAACATAAGTGTTTCTTTTTGGATTTTTACATGTGTGGTGTTGACAGTCGGCCACAGGAGCGAATGGTACTCCGGGCCCCAAGGGGTGCAGGTAGTAATTTTGGTGCAGCTTTAAAACCATCAGCCATTCATGTCTGAAACTTGGCAGTGTATCTTCTTATAGGGTACGGTTATCAGTGATAAAGGTTTGGTTGCAGCTGACAACTTTTTTGGTTTCATTGTAATGGCAGAGTGAATTTTTCTACTCTTGGCGTTTGGAAGGAGATTGTGCCCAAAAATCGACATTTTTTGCTTTTTATGCTGATATCAGGTGTGTTTAGGCCATGTTGGCACTTTTGATGCCATACATATAGCTTTATTTAGCTGTATAAGGATTATAGCACTGGCAAAATGGTGCATATTTGTGCGCAGGGGAAAAAAAGGCTAAACAACACACAGGAACAATCCCAGGTCACATTTTCTGTCATAGTAGTCAATCAAAAACCCTTCTGACAAGGTAACAGTCATTACGGTGTGATCTAGATGAAATTTAGTTAAATTTGATTTTTTTTCGGGTGGCCGATATTTTGCTTTTGTTTTGACTGCATTCAAACATACCCGTTTATCCTGCACAGTGTATTTGAGGCTTTGTGAGAGTCATCTTAGTGAAAACATGCAGTAAACTGCAAACCTCAGTGTGGTGACACCAAAACATGTTGTTTTGACTGGTTTTTGAAGTCGGTTTAGATGGTGTGGTGCGGTGAAAAGGCACGGTTGTCATAAATACTATCGAGAAGTTAGTGTGTGAGAAATCTCATCACCTTTTTCAAACACAAATCATCCTGCTGTATCCTGAACATATATCTATTATGCCTAAAAATCCATTGCACACATTTCCACCCACCCACCCTCCACCCCCAACACCACCTTTTTGCCCCCGTACCCCCCTTCCCCCCCCCCCCCCAATATCCCTCACCCCCAACCCCTCAGTCATGGTAAGCCTAATCTTACTATGCTAACCCAGATCCTAAAACTACTATGTTAACCCTACTCCTAACTCTACTATGCTTACCCTAATAATACTAACCCAAAGCATTAACAACCCCCCCTCCCCCACCCCTACCCAACACCACCCTCCCCCCCCCTAACTGCGCGTACGCGTTCACGTCAAATTTTTGCTACTTTTTCAAGCATTTTACACTATTTAAAGCATTCTGCTGCTTTGCCATGCAAAGTAGTCAAAGTCAGAGAAGCACCTTGGTCCCTTGAGTTGGCTGGTACAAGGATTTGTAGCTGTTTGCAAGAAAAAGCATGTTGGCTGGTGATTCATTTTCAGGAAAAAGTGCGGAACATGGCTTCAGTTGCCTTCAGTATCTTAAGCCTTGTTTAAAGCTGGGAGGAGGGAATAAAAGAAATGACACCTCATGCAGACTAGTTGTGGTTAGGCACTTTGCTGAATTTTTTTAAACAGTGCAAGGGCTTTTCTATGTTGTCCAGTTGGGTTCAAAGTTGAAAAAACGGTCAAAATGGTTCCTGCTTCGGGGGGTAGTATAGCAAATAAATTGTCAAAACATAACCAACTGTTGAAAATTGTAGTTGCTGGTTGTTTTGAATGCGTAACATGTGTGTCTGCTTGTCTGCAAAATATAGGGTTGCTAGCTTGAACATAAGTGTTTCTTTTTGGATTTTTACATGTGTGGTGTTGACAGTCGGCCACAGGAGCGAATGGTACTCCGGGCCCCAAGGGGTGCAGGTAGTAATTTTGGTGCAGCTTTAAAACCATCAGCCATTCATGTCTGAAACTTGGCAGTGTATCTTCTTATAGGGTACGGTTATCAGTGATAAAGGTTTGGTTGCAGCTGACAACTTTTTTGGTTTCATTGTAATGGCAGAGTGAATTTTTCTACTCTTGGCGTTTGGAAGGAGATTGTGCCCAAAAATCGACATTTTTTGCTTTTTATGCTGATATCAGGTGTTTTTAGGCCATGTTGGCACTTTTGATGCCATACATATAGCTTTATTTAGCTGTATAAGGATTATAGTGGCAAAATGGTGCATATTTGTGCTCAGGGGAAAGAAAAGGCTAAAAAACACACAGGAACAATCCCAGGTCACATTTTCTGTCATAGTAGCCAATCAAAAACCCTTCTGACAAGGTAACAGTCATTACGGTGTGATCTAGATAAAATTTAGTTAAATTTGATGGTTGTCGGTTGGCCGATCTTTTGCTTTTGTTTTGACTGCATTCAAACATACCCGTTTGTAGAATCAGGCGTGTTTGGGTGTATGTTGCGTGTGCTGTGTGGCAGACGACAGTCTCACAGAGAGCAAAGACACGAGGCGGTGTTTGCCATGTTCGTCAAGCTTTATGTAGATAAACCAAATCAGAACAAACCAAATGTAGACATTCACATATGGGGATTACTCCACATCCCCCTTTCTAAGCCGAAATGGACATTTCCAATCTAAAACCTTTTAACGAAATGTAACTATTAAAATGGACAATTCCAAATCTAAAACACTTGAACTAATTATAACCATCAAACAAAATAAAAGAAACTAAAAGAACCTATGGCTGCGCCATGAAAAATGAATTATTTATATAACAAACATAAGATGAAATGCTGTGGGGAACGCAGAGGGGCCTAACCCTCACAGATCGAGTCTATCGGGGGCTCTGCTAATGCGGCTAGACCGCCGAAGCGGAGGAGCTGGGGAAGGAGCAGGGTCGATAGCACTGTGGGGAGCGACAGGGGGTGCGACAGCGCCTTTAGGGCTCACAGGCACTTCGTCGGGTGTAGCACGAGGCTGCTCGGGCTCCTTGAGGTTTGTAGTTTCAGCTTTCTCTAGTGGTGCACGCAGAAAGTCGTGGTGATTCAAGGTTCTGGGTGGTGGCAAATGCATGGGGACACCTTGGGGAGTCAGGTGGCGACGATTTCGTCTCAGTGTTCCCCACTGCGTGCGGACTTCATAAGAATGGTTACCGACTTTGCGAACAATGACTCCAGAGTCTTGGCGTTGAGGTCCTACCCATACAGCCTGGCCAGGTTTTAATTCTCGCTGGGCTCTTGCTCTGTGTCTTCTGTCAAAGTTCTTTTTCATCATCCTTTTCCGTTCCATCTCCTTTTCTTGAAAGAAATGTTGACTTTGAGTTTTCTGCTGCGACAGATTAGCAGGCACAACGGTCCTGATTTTACGTCCCATCAACAACTCTGCTGGGCTTTTCCCATGCTGCAATGGAGTCGCTCGGTACATCAACATGGCTTTGTAGGGGTCCTTCGTCTTCTTGAGAAGATTTTTGACGGTTTGGACACCCCTTTCAGCCTCTCCGTTTGATTGTGGGTTATGAGGACTGCTTGTGACGTGCCTGAATTCATATTCTTCTGCGAAGTCTTTGAATTGTCTGCAGGAGAACTGGGGTCCGTTGTCGGACACTACTTTCTCGGGTATTCCATGTCTAGCAAAGAAACCCTTCATGTGATTTATCACTATCTGCGACCTTGTGGAATTCAAAACGCAAATCTCGATGAACATGGAGTAATAGTCCATGACTAACAGGTAGTGTTTCCCATCTAGTTCAAAGAGATATGTGCCAACAGTTTGCCAAGGGTACTCTGGGACTGGGGACGGTTGAAGGGGTTCGGGAGGAACTTTTCTCTCCTTCGTGCAGACAGGGCAGTTATTGACCAGTTTCTCTATCTGCACAGAGAGCCCTGGCCACCACACGCTTTCGCGAGCCAATGCACGGGTCTTGACAACGCCTTGATGACCCGTATGAAGCCTTCCAAGAATGTCTTGCTTCAAGGCTTCAGGGATGATGAGTCTTGAACCATGTAAGAGAAGGTCATTTTGAAGACTGATATGTCGGCTCGAGCAGACCAGTATGGCTTCAATGCTGGGTCCTCTGGACACTTGTCAGGCCAGCCATGCTGACAGTATCTGATGATCTTTTGACAAAGCTCATCACTTTGCTGTTTCTGGCTGATTTCGTTTAAACGAGGCTCAGTGCAGGGTAAGCTGCTGACGACCTGATGCACCATCGCATTCGTCTCTTCTTCCAACTGTTTGTCTTCCAGGTCTGGCAATTGTGAAGGTGCTCTCGATAGAGCATCTGCTGTGGTAAGGTTCTTTCCCCTTGTATACTCTATCTGATAGGCATAGCGCATGAGCTTCATTCTGAACCTCTGGATTCGGGGAGATAACTCGTCCAAGTTTCTTGTCTTCAGGAGGGCAAGGAGCGGCTTATGGTCAGTTTCTATCGTCAGGTCCTTAAGTCCAAGGATGTAGGGTGCGAACTTTTCGCACGCCCATGTGACCGCCAGTGCTTCTTTCTCCACTTGAGCATACCGCTGCTCAGTTGCTGTGAGTGCCCTTGAGATATAGAAGACAGGTTTTGTCGTCCCATCCTCTTGTTGTTGTAAAAGGACCGCTCCGAGTCCAAATGAAGAGGAGTCCGCTGACAACTTTGTCTTCTTGTTAGGGTGATAGTGGGCAAGGACTGGTGCTGAGCTCAGTTGCTCCTTGATTTTCTGGAACGCTTGTTCGTGCATGCTGTTCCAGGTCCACTCGGTGTCCTTCTTGAGAAGCTCTCTCAGAGCCTTGCTGATCTCTGCTAGGTTAGATCCTGCAAACTTGGACACATGGTTGAGCATCCCTAACAGACGCCGTAACTCACTCACGTTGGTTGGTCTGGGGAAGTTGACGATCGCTTGAAGCTTTTCAGGGTCGATGTGTACTCCTTTGCTGGAGATTATGTGTCCCAAGAACTTCACCGATTCCTTTGAGAATTCACACTTTTCTGCATTCAGCGTAAGGCCCGTCTCCTTCAGCTTGTTGAGCACTTTTCTGACGGCCTGATCATGCTCCTTCTGGGTCGTCCCATACACCAGGATGTCGTCCATGTCACACACTACGCCCGGAGTGTCTGAGAGCAGCTGTGACATCATCCTCTGGAATATCTCAGGCCCGGAACTGATGCCGAAGGGGAGCCTTGTGTAGCAAAACCTCCCAAAGGGTGTGATGAATGTTGTGAGTTCTTGGGATGCTGGGTCTAGCGGGATCTGGTGAAACCCCTGGTTACAATCAAGCTTTGTGAAGACTGTGGCTCCCGCAAGTTTGGCTAGTAGCTCATCCGTGGACGGCAGAGGGAAATTCTCTCTTTTCACAGCTTCATTGAGCTTAGTGAAATCAACGCAAAGTCTTATCGTCCCTGAAGATTTTGGAACAACAACAATTGGGGCGCACCAATCCGTGGGCTTAGTGACAGACCGAATCACTCCCATCTCTTGGAGATTCTGGAGCTCTTCTTTGACTTTGTTTTGCAGAGGAAGTGCCAACCTTCTTGGCGTTGCAACAGCAAATGGGTGAGCGTCATCTTTCAAATGTACCCGTAGGAGTTTTCAACCTTTCCCAATTTTCCAAAAAGCTCAGGAAATTCTGCACGACAACTGTCTGTGCTAACCTCACAGACTCGAACAAGAAGCTGCAGGCTTGAAATGGCTGGTCGACCAAGCAAAGGTTCTCCCAGACTCTGAATGACGTAAATGTCATCTGTTGTTGATCTTCCTTGGTACTGCACTTTAGCTGAAAACACGCCCTTGACTGCAATGCTTTCTCGGCTGGCACCATACAGTTTTCTGTCTGTTTGTCTGAGTCTGATACCCTCGGGCAACTTTCTTTCTGGAATGACTGTCACGTCCGCCCCTGTGTCCATTTTGAAGGTTGTTTCTTGACCATTCATTGTTACTTTCACCTTCCAGGGGTCGCATGTGACCTCGCTTATTATCATTCCCAGAAAAGGCTGTTCTTCAACTTCCTGGATGATGCGTGTTCTACAACAATTTGCATAGTGACCAATATTGGAGCATCGCAGGCATTTTGCTTTCTGCGCTGGACACACAGCTCTTCCATGTGGTCTTCCCCCACATCGAGTGTAGTTCTGTCTTCTCTCAGAAGCAACACCTGCTTGACCTGAAGGAGAGTGTAGGTCTTTTGTAGGAGTAGAATTTGTCTGTTTGAGCCTGTTTACAGAGCTTTCAGTAGCACCTGCCATGGACTTGACTTGCATCTGTGAAGCTTCATATGCCCGGCAAATTTGGACAGCTTTCTTCAGATCCAGTTCTTTTTCCTCAAGCAGCTTCTGTCTTATGTGGTCGTCTTTTATACCGATCACCACTCTGTCTCGTATCATTCTCTCTTCTTGGTCTCCAAATGTGCAATTCTTCGCCTGCTTTCTCAAAGTGGCAACGTACCCGTCAATGGTTTCTCCATCTTCTTGTCGTCTGCTATGGAATTTGAACGATTCGTACACCTCATGGGTGGCGCCAATACAAAACTCTTCAAATTTCTTGATAACGGTTTCAATGTCTGTGTTGTCTTCGAGAGGTCCGAACGGTAGCCCTTCATATATTTCTTGTGCCTCTTCGCCCACACAGGCAAGGAAAACTGCGCATTGATACGACTTTTCTTCTTTATTTAGTCTGCTGGCGATGGAGTAATTTTTCCATTGTCGATGGAATCTTCTCCAGCTCTGCTCAGCATCTCCCTGCAAATCTAGCTTGGAAGGGACAGGGATAGAACTTGTGAAATGCTTGGGGACCTGCTGAGGGTGTTCATCTTCATCAGACATGACTGCTAAATGGGAACTTTGAAATTGCTACTTACTACCTAAGATGCGGTTTCAATAATGATAACTCTTGAAAAGGATACTACTACAACAATTACAGCATATGTGTCAAAACAAACCACAACCATCAATGTCATGGTTGAAAACAGATTCAGACGTGCATCAAGAACTAATGTATGTGGTCAAAATATTTCAAATTCAAAACACAGTTCAATAGTCACAAAACATGTAAAAGATGCAACATAATTGTCTGTATTACTGCAGTAACACCTTGAATGTTTGTTGTTGTTGTTATGTTTGTAGTATATGATAGTTTATGTTACTTGTATACCGCACAGAAGAAAAATATTTGCTGGCAATTGAATTTACAAGTTCAATCCCGTTTTGTGGGCAAGCATCAAAGTTCCATGATCACTGAGCTGGTGCGTCCGAAATCGTCCTCGATAAACAGGTTACACTGTCCGTGGGTCATAGCAACTGTGCCACCGCCGCGCCGGTCAGAACACTCGTGTAACGTCACCGCCGTACAAGATGCAGCTCCAACAACGATGAGACGAACTCTGCAGTCCCCAAAACGAACAAAACGTCTTTCTGTCTTTCTTTCTCTATGGTTGGTGTCGTCCCTTCACTACAATCACGCTACAGCGTTCGATAAGGAAGTAGTCGTGTCTTCTGAGATGCCGCAACGTTCGTCGTTATGCCGGTGTCCGAGGACAGGAAAACAAATGTAACAATCGACGGGAAAACAAATGTAACAATCGATGCGAAAAGTCTGGCTTTTCCCGTGTGACGATCTGTTGATGCTCCAGAGTAAAAGACTTACTTCTGCCCAGTCTGACACCATGTAGAATCAGGCGTGTTTGGGTGTATGTTGCGTGTGCTGTGTGGCAGACGACAGTCTCACAGAGAGCAAAGACACAAGGCGGTGTTTGCCATGTTCGTCAAGCTTTATGTAGATGAACCAAATCAGAACAAACCAAATGTAGACATTCACATATGGGGATTACTCCACACCGTTATCCTGCACAGTGTATTTGGGGCTTTGTGAGGGTCATCTTAGTGAAAACATGCTGTAAATTGCAAACCTCAGTGTGGTGACACCAAAACATGTTGTTTTGACTGGTTTTTGAAGTCGGTTTAGATGGTGTGGTGCGGTGAAAAGGCACGGTTGTCATAAATACTATCGAGAAGTTAGTGTGTGAGAAATCTCATCACCTTTTTCAAACACAAATCATCCTGCTGTATCCTGAACATATCTATTATGCCTAAAAATCCATTGCACACATTTCCACCCACCCACCCTCCACCCCCAACACCACCTTTTTGCCCCCGTATCCCCCTCCCCCCCCCCCCCCCCCCACCCAATATCCCTCACCCCCAACCCCTCAGTCATGGTAAGCCTAATCTTACTATGCTAACCCAGATCCTAAAACTACTATGTTAACCCTAATCCTAACTCTACTATGCTTACCCTAATAGTACTAACCCAAAGCATTAACAACCCCCCCCCCCCCCCCCCACCCAACACCACCCTCCCCCCCCCCCCCCCCCCTAACTGCGCGTACGCGTTCACGTCAAATCTTTGCTACTTTTTCAAGCATTTTACACTATTTAAAGCATTCTGCTGCTTTGCCATGCAAAGTAGTCAAAGTCAGAGAAGCAACTTGGTCCCTTGAGTTGGCTGGTACAAGGATTTGTAGCTGTTTGCAAGAAAAAGCATGTTGGCTGGTTATTCATTTTCAGGAAAAAGTGCGGAACATGGCTTCAGTTGCTTTCAGTATCTTAAGCCTTGTTTAAAGCTGGAAGGAGGGAATAAAAGAAATGACACCTCATGCAGACTAGTTGTGGTTAGGCACTTTGCTGATTTTTTTAAACAGTGCAAGGGCTTTTCTATGTTGTCCAGTTGGGTTCAAAGTTGAAAAAACGGTCAAAATGGTTCCTGATTGGGGGGGTAGTATAGCAAATAAATTGCCAAAACATAACCAACTGTTGAAAATTGTAGTTGCTGGTTCTTTTGAATGCATAACATGTGTGTCTGCTTGTCTGCAAAATATAGGGTTGCTAGCTTGAACATAAGTGTTTCTTTTTGGATTTTTACATGTGTGGTGTTGACAGTCGGCCGCAGGAGCGAATGGTACTCCGGGCCCCAAGGGGTGCAGGTAGTAATTTGGGTGCAGCTTTAAAACCATCAGCCATTCATGTCTGAAACTTGGCAGTGTATCTTCTTATAGGGTACGGTTATCAGTGATAAAGGTTTGGTTGCAGCTGACAACATTTTTTGGTTTCATTACAGGCCACACAGGGCAATTGCTTCCGGTGCATGTAGTAACTTTTCCGCCAGAAATAGTTCAAAAAATTTCCTCCCTTTTTGCAATTTTTCTAGGGTGTAAAACTTCAATTTTGTGCCTTTTTTGGCGTTTTGAGCAACAAAAGGCATGACAGGTGGTGTGAAAAAGAGCAAAATCTGGGTAATTGTAGTCGACCTAGTGTGTTCATGGGAGCCTAATTGAGGCATGTGCACGGTTGTATGCAGGCTTGCAGACGACAGTT
>BTPG01000004.1:1770049-1814651 GCA_036245525.1 Semisulcospira habei | reverse complement strand
CCAGCGCTGTGATTCCCCTTGGTTTGAGTACTGACAATTCTGCCAGCGCTAGCCTCCCCTATCTGGTTTGTGAGTATCATGTATAACTCGAGGCAAAATTTGTATCGTTACATTGTTGTGTAATGTTCTGTGCATCTACTGTGGGAAATCAGGGTATTTACCCGACCACATATAGTAGCGCACCTTTATGTTTGTGTATGTATGTTTCTCCTGCCTACTTCCTAAGTTCCGGAGAAAGACATGGGTTATATAAGAGACCTGATCCATTCTTATTAGGAATGGAAATGATTGTCTTATTCTATACCTGCGTATTTCTCTGTGGGCTGGCGATTGGGTGCCTGATAGGCGGGGGCAGGGGATCTAACTGTTGTCTGTCCAGCGCTGTGATTCCCCTTGGTTTGAGTACTGACAATTCTGCCAGCGCTAGCCTCCCCTATCTGGTTTGTGAGTATCATGTATAACTCGAGGCAAAATTTGTATCGTTACATTGTTGTGTAATGTTCTGTGCATCTACTGTGGGAAATCAGGGTATTTACCCGACCACATATAGTAGCGCACCTTTATGTTTGTGTATGTATGTTTCTCCTGCCTACTTCCTAAGTTCCGGAGAAAGACATGGGTTATATAAGAGACCTGATCCATTCTTATTAGGAATGGAAATGATTGTCTTATTCTATACCTGCGTATTTCTCTGTGGGCTGGCGATTGGGTGCCTGATAGGCGGGGGCAGGGGATCTAACTGTTGTCTGTCCAGCGCTGTGATTCCCCTAGGTTTGAGTACTGACAATTCTGCCAGCGCTAGCCTCCCCTATCTGGTTTGTGAGTATCATGTATAACTCGAGGCAAAATTTGTATCGTTACATTGTTGTGTAATGTTCTGTGCATCTACTGTGGGAAATCAGGGTATTTACCCGACCACATATAGTAGCGCACCTTTATGTTTGTGTATGTATGTTTCTCCTGCCTACTTCCTAAGTTCCGGAGAAAGACATGGGTTATATAAGAGACCTGATCCATTCTTATTAGGAATGGAAATGATTGTCTTATTCTATACCTGCGTATTTCTCTGTGGGCTGGCGATTGGGTGCCTGATAGGCGGGGGCAGGGGATCTAACTGTTGTCTGTCCAGCGCTGTGATTCCCCTTGGTTTGAGTACTGACAATTCTGCCAGCGCTAGCCTCCCCTATCTGGTTTGTGAGTGTCAGGAATATGACTTACATTGCCCATAACAACAGTGCTTTTCAGGCATCTCCAGTACTGCCGAAATTGGCTAAAAGAACAGAAATTACTGATGCCGTTTTATGTATGAAAGCAACAAATTGGCTGTTTTTACAGTACCTGCCACATCTTGGCTCAAACCGCTTGGGGCCCGATTACAATACAGGTGCTGACTGGTCCCAGGGCTCTAACGCGCCCAGTACGATTGATATTTCTGACAAAGTGGATTGCGAATTAATCTCACCTTTGTGACTTTGACATTTCCGACAGGTCAATGAAATCAGCAGTTGATCAAGTGTCCAAACATAGGTTAAAGGTTTGCTTTTATACCTTCAAAATCCATGTTCTCTCTAAATGTTAGCATTGGCACACTTGTTAACATCCCATGACCCTTGACCAATGCCAGGGGGTATGCACAGAAAGGCCTTTTCATCAGCTACCTTAATTTGTACCAAACTTGATTAAAAACTGTAAAAGCACTGATAGTGATAGAAAAAAAAATTATACCACTTGCATGGCATATTTGAGGGTGGACTAACAATATGTGATTTAATAAAAATTCTAGCTCCATCAACTGATGATCTCATTTTGCAGGAATTCACGAACAAGAGCAGAAGCTAAAGTGATGAAATAAGTCTCCTAACATTCTTTATGGAAATGACACACATGTGCAGCTGAGAAGTTCAACTTTAAAGTATTAAGGTGTGATGCAATTTGTAGTACCGGCATCATGTGAAAGTACAGAAATTTGGGCAAGTACCCACAATGATTTCAAACAAGATATGTGGTAGACACAGCCTAGAGGATGGTTTTCTATTTTTTTTCTGATTGGTATAAAACAGAATAATCGCATTTTCTGGCATCAAAAGGACACCTGCTACCTTAGGTATGTCAAACATGTCGCGTAGTCAACTTATTATACTTTTTCTGATCATACTTTAAACTCCCAAAATGTTAAGTGGAAAGAAGACGAGGATTTCATCCTAAAGTCTAACATTATTTTCAGCTCACACGCATTTTCTAATATCACCTAATCAGTTAGCCAAGTTAGTGTTATCAAAGCTAGCACGCTGTTAAAATAAAAAGGTTTGAAAATAAGGCAGACTTTGAAAATGGGGTGTCCAAAGCGCGTTCAATAGCTAGTACGCATTAACATGGATGGGCAAGGGCCAAACAGCAACAGTGTGGTAAAAGGATAACAACAAAGGCAAAGCTCTTATAGCTCATGTGTATGACAGATTTACATGTGTGACCTTTGTGACAGTAAGTAAAGAGTTGGCTTCTGCAACAGCAAAATCCATGATTTCTCAAAATAAAAGCTATTTCACACACCTGTCACCCCCCTCCCCCCAGTGACCCTTAATCTTGTGTTGATTCCACTAAATTAGTATGCATAGGATGGTTCTACCATCAGCTACCTTTGTAACAAATTTAATTCAAAAGTTTGCAAAAATGTTAATAGATAAAAATCTATCAGAAACTGGCATTTCACACACATTTGCCAACCTCTTGTAACCTACAAAGGTCTTACCATCAGGTATCTTTGCACAAAGTTTGGGTTTGAAAATAGTATTTGAGAAAAAACCGGTTTTTTTCACAATATGTTTCACCTATTTCCAGATCACTTGTGACCATTGAGCTTCCCGGTGGGTCAACCAAATTAGTATGAATAGAAGATCTTACCATCAGGTATCTTTGTACCAAGTTTATGTTTCAAAATAGTCTGTAATTTGTTTCTTCAAAAATATTACCGATGACATGACTTAGTGGAGGTGTCTACTACTCACCCAATTCTAGCCTAAGAACTCGTTGTGTTGAGACACAACCCAGGAGGCACTAGGGGAACCCCGAAGGGGGCCGAGAGTTGTCTTCCGTTAGCTGCCCATCCGGATCCGATACACGGTGTGACTATTCAGTCAGTCTACTTAGGCTCACGCTGTTCAGACGTGTTGCTCTAGCCTACGGACTTTGGAATTTCGACCGGTTGCCGGTCTTCCGGACTTGGCTTCTTCTCTGGGCTTCAACTTCGTCGGCCCTGCCTGTGCCACTGCGTGGCTCCGTCGTCCCCTCTTCGTTGGCTGCTGCCCTCTTTGGCCACTTGTGTGCCTGGGCTACGCGGTGAGCGTCGCCGGGACTTTGCCCGGTCCTTCCTTGGGTGTTTGGACTTTTCTCCCCCCGTTCCCGCTCCGGCGAAAAGGCCGTTTCCAGGCTGGGCACTGGTTTGAGCGGGCACGAAGGCAGTCTTCATCTTTGCTGTTGCTTGCGCGCATTATTCAGGGGTCAAATCTTCCTCTTCCGAGAATATCAGCGTTAATTTACAAAAATCCGCTGTTTAAAAAAGGCAGTTCCGCGTGATGATTGATTGTACATTGATTGTACATTGCTTAACGTCCCGACAGCAACAAGGCTTTCTCAGGACGTGCCTGCACTGCTTGTGAAAAAAACAACTAAACAGAACATTGAATGTATGTCGCCAGCCGGTCAAATACATTAAATAAACCTAACACATGGGGCCTAAATAAAGCTAAGACCATTTAGCAAAACACATCCAATATCAAGAGCTACAGGCAGTGCAGACAGTAGGGAGAGTTTTAAAAAGGCAAATACAGGTGAATGGACCTCGGGTAGACAGAACACATGCCCCAGAATAAAGAGAAAAACTCACCCTGTGGGGCTGACCAGGGTGACCCTGGGAACTAAAAAGTACCTAACCCCACCCAAGTCCCCCAGGGCAGACCCGGGTGGGGGTCCGCGTGATGAAAGGAAAAATAAAACGTAAAAAAATCTGAAACGATCGTGGTTCTCAAAGGGCGCAGGTCCACAAGTTGTCTGATTCGGTTTTTCCAAGATGGCGTCTAGTTGATTGATTGTACATTGCTTAACGTCCCGACAGCAACAAGGCTTTCTCAGGACGTGCCTGCACTGCTTGTGAAAAAAAATAAACAGAACATTGAATGTATGTCGCCAGCCGGTCAAATACATTAAATAAACCTAACACATGGGGCCTAAATAAAGCTAAGACCATTTAGCAACACACATCCAATATCAAGAGCTACAGGCAGTGCAGACGGTAGGGAGAGTTTTAAAAAGGCAAACACAGGTGAATGGACAAAGGGTAGACAGAAACACATGCCCCAGAATAGAGAGAAAAACCCACCCTGTGGGGCTGACCAGGGTGACCCTGGGAACTAAGGACACATGGTTGTTCGCGGCTAAACCTTTAATGAAACGGGAGTGAGAAAGAAATGGACATGGGAGTGGGTGAAACAGCGGTGAAAGTTAAGTCGAACCCTGATTATTGGCGCTTACCTATTCACTTGTACCTTGTGTGATTTGGGGAATTTGTTATGCTCCAGCCCATGCCTTGATGCCATTGCGTTGGTGGATGTGGCGAGAGCAGATGCTTACTTCGTCACCGAGTCGGTCATGTTATGCATTACAGACCTGTTTACCATGCACATTTGGCGTTTTTAGGTACACGATTTTTGCTATGGGGTACATGTTTACGCACAAAATACACATTTTGGAGTAACTGACAACTCACTGGCTTGTGAATAAATACACATGCGAGGTCCAAGGTACACATTAGTCAGTTGAAAGGACACTGACTGCACCCAGGGGGTAAACGGGCCTGAATGCGTCGTATACTCCCCTTAGCTTGGCGGGGCCCCACGTGCCCGCCCCCTGTCGCCATTACATAGTAATGTTACTGTGCCAGACACGCGTTTTGTGCCTTTTCTTGGCATCATGTTGGAGTTGTTGTGCATCATGAAGCATATGCTCACCTTGGTTGGCGGGGCCTCTTGTGCCATGCCCTGTTGCCTTTTTATTGATAAGGTTACTGTGCCTGCCGCTTGCTTCATGCCTATACTTGTCATGACATGCTTGAGTTTTGTTGTACATGATGTATGCTCACCTTAGCGTGGCGTGCTATTGCCTTCCAGACCAATGGTGACTGCCACGCGTATGTATGCAGGGACGTACCCAGCGCAGGAAGGTATACGCTGGGAAGACAGGTACAACACATTGTTGATGGTTGGGGAGTTGCCTTGGCAGGATGGACAGACAGAGAGGTTAGCCGCGACTCCTCTTCTTCGCAGATGGTAGGTCGCAAAGGTTGGGTGCTTACCTTAGCTTAGCCGGGACCCGCATGCCTGCGCCCTCTAGCTTGCGGAGATGGATTGCAGGCCCAGGTGCTTGCTGACAGGTTTGTGCCTCGTTGTTTGTGCCTTCGTGTTGCAAAGGCTAGCCTTACCAGGGCGGTGTCCCTCAGGCCCACACCCGCGTGCCTTCATTTGTGTTGTGTGTTGCAGTGGCCTGTTGCTGTCCCGTTCCCGAGGCAGAAGGTTTCAGTGGCCATCACTTACTAGAGGTCTGTCTGTCTGCACCGGATGCGCCCCCGACCATGCTTGCGACACCTACTCCTCCTGACCGGAGCTGCGCTGTTAGCAGTTGGAATGTACAGACGCGAGCGACCGGCACTGGTGTGTGATCTGAGTCCAGTCAAGGCGCTTTTCCCGGACCTTGCGTACGACAGCGAAACTGGCCACCGCACGAGACCGTGATGACCTTGTGGAGGACGTCACTCCGGACGCAGACTAGTGTGCGGAGTGGGCAGATCGAGGCGACCATTCCCAGGAGGGAACGCGCTTGGACCAAGCCTTACGTCAGGCAGAGAACCCACCTCGCTACAGAGCTCAGTTCGGAGAGACGTGCTTCGCGCTGTCCCTGGTCCGCTTCCGATCCCCACTCGTCTCCATGGAAGTCTGCTGGCTCTTACGCAGAGTCTTCTTGCCGGCAGAGAACCCACCTCGCTACAGAGCTCGGTTCGGAGAGACATTACGCGCGCGTCCGAGTCCTTCGCACAGTACGGAACCCCCTCACCGCTCAAGGTCGACGTGGAAGCCGCCCGACGACTTAGCGGAGGATCTCGCGCTCGGAGCAGGAAGGCTGTCACCGCTCTCGCTTCCTGGAGGGTCCCCCACCAGGACATCGCTGATCGTCGTGAGAACACCGAGACGGCTGCTAGTGGTTGCGGGATCCTTTTGGTGACCGGCCAGCAAGGTGGAGGTTCCAGTCTTGCCCTTACCGCTCGGGTCCTCGACCTTGTGGAGGGATCGCCATGCCGGACGCAATGGACTAGTGCACGGAGTGGGCTAGTGTGCGGAGTGGGCAGATCGAGGCGACCGTTCCCAGGAGGGAACGCGCTTGGACCAAGCCTTACGTCAGGCAGAGAACCCACCTCGCTACAGAGCTCGGTTCGGAGAGACGTGCTTCGCACTGTCCCTGGTCCACTTCCGATCCCCTCTCGTCTCCACGGAAGCCCGCTGGCTCCTACGCGGAGTCACCTCGCCGGCAGCGAGCCCACCTCTTGAGCTCGGCTCGCGGAGACCTTCTAGCACGCATCCTAGGCCTTCGGGCTTACGGAACCCACATGCAAGGCGACCGTAATCCCATATAGACTCCTTCCTTGCCCTGTACGAAGTGCCCTGAGCATCGCCTCAACGCTTCCTGCGGTGGACTGCACGCCGGCCCTCCCCTCTCAGGAGAAGATTCTTCACTGGTGGACACTGGAAGACAGCTAGGAGTTCCTGTCCCGGCCGCGGCTTCGGCCTTCATGACCTGCGCTACGCTGTTCAACGCTCCTTCTGTCGGGTTCCCGGGACTACGTATTCTTTGCCGTCCTTGGATGTCCGGCCGCTTCGCTTGCCTTCATCAGGACCGGTTCTTGGGACTCTCCCAGGCGTGCCTCCGCTTTCTGCCTGCTGTGGACCTGCTTCCGGCTCTGCTGTTGGATTAGGTGACTTCGCTCGTCCGTCACTCCCTAGCCTGCGTAGGATTCGTTTCTCCTGACCCAAGCCTTCGTCCGCCGCTTCGAGGACTTCGGGCTTCCTTGACGTCCGGCCGCGGATTGCACTTCGGCGATGAGGACTCTCCCGCGTCTTGCTTCCCTGGGCGGCCCTGCTCTTCGGTGCGTTCGAGCAGCCTGGAGGATTCTTCTAGGACCATGGGGCTTCACAGCACTCCTCTTTCGCTACTGCCGCCGCTAGCCCGTGGTTCTCTCCGGGGGTTCTTCGGCTCCGCCTTCAGTTGGATGACGCCTTCAGCCTGCACTTCCTACCCTTCTCCAGGTCCCCGTACACTCAGCCTCCAGCGAGTATCGTCGTACTTCGGCGCCGCAGTAGTTACCAGTTCGGGCGCTGCCGTCCTTCTTGTCTTCTGCACTTGGATCCTCACCGTTCTTGGACACAGGGGTACCTACCCGCGGCTCCTGTCGCCCTGGCGTCCTCCTGCCTTGACGATCTCCCCGTGCGCTTTGCGGACGCGACCGGACTTTGGACAAGGATGCCCTGATGCAGCTGTGACACAGTTGGGGTGACTGGTTACCACAGGTAAGTCGGTCCTCACACCCTCTCGTCGCTTCGTCTTCTCGGCTGGGAGCTCCCCTTCGTCCTACAGGTGCATTGCGGGGGCCACGGATCCTAGGTTGGATGTCTTGCAGCCGGATAGCACAGCAGGACACAGCCTCCGCATTTGGCTTCCGCTCCTTGGGTGAACATGCGGCGCCGGATCTACTCCTCCTCGATCGTCTCTACGCCCAGCCGCTGCAGCCGCACCTCCGGGTACGCTGGCAGACACGCCCACGTTAGAGCTGCAAGCCGTTCTGGCAGACCCGCATCGCGTGGAAGGAACTCTCAGTCACCAGGGACTGCTCGTCCTCTCCGACAACGCGACAGTGATGACGTACGTATGGGACACGGAGTGGGCCTTACGCCAGGACGTCTTCGGATGCTCTACGCGCGGTGGTAGACGACGTGTCGGCCTCTTCACCTCGTGGTGGTACTCCAGCCTCCCCTGCTTGTCTCCCCGATCCCAGTGCCGCTCGCCTGGCCAGTCTTCGCATATCCATTCGGGGCTCCGTCTCTTCACGTCCACTTCCCCCCCGACAGTCGGCACCCCCTTCCTCCTCAAGCTGCGAGATGGCTGTCCCACCATTGCCGGAGCACCTCCTCATTCACGCTTGGATGCGTGCCGCAGGCCCTCGACGCTTCTCGAGGGCAGCCTACAAGCACTCGGCTCGACGCTTCTTTAGGGAAGATGGTGTATACTGTGCTCCTGGGAGGTGCCCGTCGCCGCTCCCCCCACCGACCTAACTACCCAAGCTCGCGGACTTCTTCCTCTGGCTTTTCGGAGACCAAGGTGGCCTGTTGTGGACATAACCTTTCCGACGTGGTACTGGTGGCTCTTACCTTTGGCCCAAGTCAGCGAGCTACACGCGCTTCGGCGCACCCTGCCTGCCTGCCTGCAGCTTCGAGCGGTCCGTGCCGTACAGCTCCTTCGGTCTTCTGGCCATGACCACGTCTTCTTGGACGGAGCCACAGGTGTGCACCTTTGACCGATGTGAGGGACTTACTTCCCCAGGAGATAAGGCAATACGACCCTTGCAAGCCCTACACTTTACCTACTCAGTCACAAGCCGTCCGGAGTGGACGCACACGCCTCTTCTGCCGTTATGCCGACAGGACTGATGCGTCAGCCCAGACGATCTCTTCCTGGCTACGCTCAGTCATACGGTCCGCCTACCAGGATCCCTCCCAAGGAGTGAAGAGGCTAAAGATACGTGCACGCAAGGTACACGCCATGGCCGCGAACGTCACGTTCGACCGGAACTGTGCCCTCTTACACTTCGTGGCGGCCGGGGGCTGGCGGGCAGAATCTACTTCGCCTGCCTCTATCCTAGGGATCTGGCAGGCCAGCGAGTCTCCTCGCTTGGGTGGGGGACATCACTGCGGCGCAACACTCCCTCCTGGCGCCTCGGCGCCGTAAGTATTCACCTTCCTAGGGTCGTCGGGAGTTTGCGGCAGGGAGGACGGCTCTTGGGCCCTAAGGTGTGCTGGGGCGCGGCACCCTCCTCCTCTTCGCAATTCCTCCACTAAGTCATGTCATCGGTAATGTTTTTGAAGAAACAAATGCATTTTTCTCTAAAAGGTATTTTTTCGAAAAATACTTGCCGATGACATGACTCGGACGACCCTCCCACCTGCCCCGCTTGCAGCTGGTGAGCTAAGTATCCTGACTGAATAGTCACACCGTGTATCGGATCCGGATGGGCAGCTAACGGGAGACAACTCTTGGCCCCCTTCGGGGTTCCCCGAGTGCCTCCTGGGTTGTGCCTCAACACAACGGGTTCTTAGGCTAGAATTGAGTGAGTAGTAGACACCTCCACTAAGTCATGTCATCGGTAAGTATTTTTCGAAAAAATACCTTTTAGAGAAAAATGCATTTTTCATATTCTTATTAGATATTTTGCATATAGCTAAATTAAATAAGACAAAGAATGAGTTCACTAGCCAGGATTGTACATTTTCAACTTGTTAATTTGTATTTTAATCATTTTGGCAAACACATTTCAATCCAACCAGTCATCCCTGGACACAGTTGGCACGCTTCGAATGCTTTTTATTCTGACACCGTGGCCGCGGCAATACCTAGCAACTTCGGAAACACTCGGCTCCCTAATTAGGCGAGACTGGAAAATAAATTTTTTTCTAAAATGTATTTTTTTGAAAAATACTTACCGACGGCATTACTACTAGGAATACTTCGCTTAGCTTAACAATTTTAGCCCCAAAAAACTTGTTGCGTACATTACCTCAGGGGAGGCAATCACTAGGGGGTGTCGTTACCAGGACACCTGGGGTGGCCTCCCCTCCTTCCTATCCGGTGGCGCGCTCACCGTTTCCCAGCAGTCTCCGAGTCTTAGCTCGACTGCGGCAAGCGGGGAAGGCGGGAGGGACCTCTGAGTATTTTTCAAAAAAAAAACATTTTAGAAAAAAAATTATTTATTTTCTCAAAATCATTACCGACAGCATTACTACTAGGAAGAATGGCAAATAGGAGGAGGGTGCCGCAGTTCCTGGGCCACCTGTCCCACGCCTAAGCGCCTCTGCGCGTAAATTGAGGGTCCCACCCTACGCGCCTACTCCCGACAATTTTAGCTAGGCGTTACCTACGGCACCAGAGGCGCCTGGAGGGAGTGCTGCGCTGCTGATATGTCCCCCATTAAGGCCAGGTTGTCGCGCTGGCCGGATAGATCTCATAGGCAGAAGCGGGCGAAAGTAGATTCGGCCCGCCAACCCACGGCTGCCACAATGTCACTGACCGCGCAGTTGCGGTCAAAGGCGATGCCAGTTGCCACTGCTCTGACTTCATGGGCCCTGATACGCAAGGTCTTGGTTTGTACAGGGCGAGATCTTTGTATGTCTCCCGTATCACCCAGCGGAGCCAGGATCAGATCGCCTGCGCAGATATGTCTCATCTGCCCGGAGCCAAGGGCAGGAATAGGCGCAAGCGCCCTTGCAATAGTGGCTTAGTTCTGTGCAGGTAACTTTAAACGCTTTGACGGGGTCCTGTAGGCGGGATTCGCCATCCTGTTCCGTTGTCCTGAGAGGATGGAAGGACAATACTTGGAGCGCCGATGCTGGGAGGCTTTTGTATTTTGCCAGAACGTAAGGTCTGTGAAGAGCTGTAACGAGCCGTCTTCCTGTTCGGTCTTCCCTCAACGTCAGCGGAAGCCAGCAGTCTTGCCGACGACGGTGCTCGATCCGGTCCGAGAGGTCTGTACCGGCGCTGGCCCGTGCGAGGTGTCCAAAAGTGGCTGCTACCCGGTAAATTCGAACGATGCTGAGAGGTCCGATCTGCTTGGGAACCTCTAGACGAACTCGGCCAAAATGTGGTTAGTTCGGACTGTGGGGAGAGGTGCTCCGCTGCACATCAGGCATGTAGTACTCTCCACTCTCCCTCGTGTCCGTACTGTCAGAGACTCTCGAGTCGCTGCAATCACATCCACTGTTGCACCCGAGAAGCCTCTTGGTGTGAGTGCTGACTGTCCATCTCCCAGCGTGCCGCGCCAACTGCTCTGTGTCTGTACCAACAGCTGCTGCCAGGGTTGCGATCGTCTCGGACGCGGAGCTGAGGCAGGGGTTCGCCGCGTGTCTCCAAAGGACTGTGATCCAGCTGAACGGTCATCAAGTCCTAATCCCCATGCCATTCCTGGGCTTGTGGAGCCCCTATGTACCCGTCTTTGGGGTGAGGGAATGCGCTGCCGCATCTTAACCCATATCAGCCTGAGGCTAACAGTTTCAATTGTGCACTGCCATACACAGGTTATACAATAGAAATAAGAAAATAGCCCACAGGCTTTACTTGAAGGCTAGCCCGGATTAGCGTGAAGCCTAGCGGCGCCAAGCCACTCCAGCGCTACTCGTTAACTATTCTTATTCGAACGTATGTCACCCTCTGGTGAACAAGATAAGGGTTAAGATGACTTCCACCATACCTGTTGTTCCCAGGCGGTTATCCAAACAAGGATTAACCACCCCCAACAGACGAACCGGAGAATCCGTATGTAAAGGTGGCTGGCTATGCAAGGCATTCGTTCCTCGAATGAGCCCATTGAGGCTTGTGGATCCGGTCTGGAGGCGACAGAGGAAGCAGCTTTCTGTTCCACTACAGTAGGACCGGCCTATCATCGGAGACTCCTTACACGCGTAGAGTAGTTGGAAGGCAGCCGGGTGTAGTACGATGCCGCTGACCCTGCCCCAAGGGGAATCCATACGTACGCTGAGCTGACCTTCGACGTGTCCGACGAGTGCTGGCCCGATCTCTGCACGACCGGCAGAAGTGCTACACGATGAATCCCGACCTCTAGTAGCCGGATCGCCCCCGTACCTTCCGTAGTGTCAGCCATTGTCGAGTAGCTGGAGCGCCCCCGTACCTTCCATAGCGTAAGCCATTGTCGAGGAGCCAGCGCGCATCAGTACCTTCCGTAGCGTCATCCATTGCTTCCATCTGACGAGCCCCAGCTGCCCCGCCATCACGCCAGCCAGCGGATGTATCTATCTGCCTGTGTGTTCACTCGTTGCTATCCCGCTGTTATCGGTCAGGCACTCCCTGCCTAGGCGGCAAACCTGGGTGCTGGTCGTGCGTCGGACTTGCCTCCGAAGCCCCGGAATCCGCGTTGGCGGCGTTGCAGCAGCCAGGAGTCCAGGTCCTCCCACGCTTCACCATCTGGTCCAGAGGGCCGACTGTCCCAGTAGCTGCAAGCTCAGGGCCGAAGCTACTAGTAAGCGTCAAAGCTGACACTAGACATCACGTAGTCTCCGTGTCCGGGATCCGTCAGGGTCTACTGTAACCTGTCAGGCGTCGGGGTCTCGGCTCACCTCCGTGGTCTCCTTCTAGGCATGGCATCACCAAGTCTCACTGTAGCCAAAGCTTCCCTCTCGCTACCGCTGATTGGTGCGAGTGGAGACAATCCTGTCGAGGTGACAAGGAACCTATGCTGTCGTCTTATCGTCTGCCAAGTCGGTCCCCCGAAGAAAGTCCTAGCACGGAGCCTTCCACCGCTGTGTTATCCCCAAGACGGGCGAGCGTGGAACCTGTCACAACAGCAAGTCCCTGTATATCTCGTCGTCGCCGGCGATCTCCGCCAAGGAGTAGGCTGCGGGGTGGTACGCCATCCTAATGCTGTCACTAGCTCCGTGTGTGTCCCACTCTGACGGACCGTGTCTGCAAAGTCCCAGATGTCTTCCAGACCCTTGCTACCAGCAGGCTTCACCCTCTCGATGAAACCCCGCGTCCGCTCGGGGGAAGCGAACCCCGGGCGCAGTCCTGACCAAGCCTCGCTTCTGCTTCCTCGCGCCCGAGTCTGTAGGGAGCCGCCGACAGCATGCACGCCTCCGTATCCACCATTGGAACAGTACCGCCCAGAAGAGACTCCACATCACTTCCGGCGGAAGTAGATGTTCATCCTCTCTGGTCATTGGGAGTCTTCAGAAGAACCTCTGTTGTCCGCCGCCGTCTTGCCGAGTGGTCGCCCAATGCCTCCGCTAGATCCCGAAGTCCGTGAGGGAGCGACGTGACGCACTGGGCCACTCGATACGTCGTTCATCGTCGCAGCTTTCCTCTCAGGGCGATGAATGACGCGGCGAACCCAGATGCTTCGTCCAAAGAGCGGCGAATCTGCGATGTGTTGGAGTGCACCGACCGTCTGCTAGGCGCGTCCGTTGTCTACCACCACTCCAAACCACGTCCTCCGGGTGTAGACTTAGCGCCTCCTCGCCCTTCGGTTCTGGATGTAGGCCACCACTGTTGAGCTGTCAGAGATAATGCGTACTCCTGCCCCAAGATACGCTGCTTTCCCTCCAGCCTGTAGAAGTGTTAGAGCGGCTTGATCCCTCGTCCATGTACGAGGATGTCCTGACTTGTGAGCCGCTGCTTCCACTCGGAGAGAATGCGGGGCCCACTGTTCCCATCTCCCGCCTGTTGATGTGTTCGTCCGCTTGATCCTTTGTCCATTTCAAGGATCCTGACTCGTGAGACGCTGCTTCCCACGGAGAGAGCGCGAGCCGCCCTGCTTCATCTGCGAAATGTTGAGGTATTTGATGGCTTGATCTCTCGTCCAACGGCGAGGATATCTTGACCTGTGCGCCGCTGCTTCCCGGCGAGAAGGCGAAACACACTGCTTCCAATTCCAGCCTGTTGATGTGTTTTCCACTTGATCCCTCGTCCCCTCCGAGGATCCTGACCTGCGAGATGCTGCTCCCACTCGGAAGAGAGCGGGACCCACTGTGTTGATGCGTTAAACGCTCGTTCCATAATCCAACAGGCTGACGTTGAGTGTCTAAAGTGAGGGCGATTCCGTCCTGCCGCTGCCATCTCCGTGATCCCGGCGCCGGTGTCGAGGCTGTCGTTCTCCCGAGGAAATCGGCCCTTAAAGCTCTGGTGTGAAGAACGGCCGCTCTTGCGGGTGCCTCTGATGCTCGGCGTCACCGAGAGATCCCACGCTGCGCCGTACCTGCGCTTGTCCGCTGGTCGGAGAGGCAAAGAAGGAAGAAGGAGTTCCCAGGCAATAGGTATCTGTAGCGTCCTTCTTCCCGCTGCTGCGGTCGCCCGACCGAACATGTAGGTTTCCTCCCTGCGTACTGCAGGTCCATGGCCGTGTGAGTTCCTCTCTACCTCCAAGGGTGGAGTGTGGGTGTGTGGTTGCACCACCTCTCGTCGACTGCTGACCGAGTTAGTTCTTCCCAATAGGGCCTCGTTCATTGGGGATCCGCCCTGTGCGTTAGATCTCGTCTGTGGCTCCACTCTTCGACTCGGGGACCCTTCACTCGCGACAGGAATGCACCTCCCGTCGGCTGGCTCTAATGACCGAAAGTCCGACCTCCTATGGACAGCTTCGGCCAACCAAATTCTGTCTTTACTTCCCTTCTCGTCTCGGCCATTCTCTCAAATCCGGGCCCTCAAAGCGGAGGGGTGGAGGTGTAGAGTTCACTCTGTGTTTCTCATTCCTGTCCCTGTCTGAGAGGTGTGTTGAAGACGCGGCCCGGTGATGGCGCTGGTCCAGCCTAAGGCTGGCGGGCACTCTCCTCTCAGAAGGGGGGGGGGGGGGTCCCCCCGCTTGGGCTCTCTCTCACTCTGCCTTTCACCTGAAGGGTGACAATCTCGCCCAATGTCTCTACTGCGGGGGGGACCGAGCTCCAATTGCCGACTCAAGCCTAGGGGACGTATCCCGTCGTCGGCTGTCAAGCAAAACCGGGGCCTCTAGGAGGCGGGGTGGAGTTCTTGGTGCCCGGGCTTGGACGGGGGGCAAGCCCCGATCCGAAAGTTAGGCTCAATCATCCGCTGAAGGTGGGAATTCCCGAGGCACTGAAGGGGATAGAAGGCCCCTTTATTCTCAATCTGTATGATTCTGCCTTCCTGCAGCGCCTTCCTCAACTTCAGCTGTGAGATCGGCGCCGGTTACTCTCTCCGGTAAACGCCCACGGCTGTTACCATCTTTCTCCTCCCAAGTCCCGCATCAACAGCCGGAGGAGCCGCCCGACCAGGGTAGGTAGACCCATGGCCCTCGCTCGGTCATTGGAAGGCGCCACACTTGGTGCATGTCCGTACCTGAGTACTGTAACAAAGGACTGAACAAAAAACCAACGAAACAACAGGGCGGTCCGTGGCGCAGCGGTTAAGGCGCCTGCCACCAGTGCTAAAGGTGTGCTCTAGTATCAATTTCAAATATAAAACAATTTGAACATCCAAAAACTTCAGTAGCTCGCTTGAGCTTGCCCTTAGCACCAGTGAATGCTCAGTGTTTATGTACAGTGTATAAATGAATGCGCTTGATCACGTGAGCATGCTTGACGGCTTCAGTTCTCGGCGGCGCTATGAGCTGATCTCAATTGCCTATCTAATGCGCTAATTCACTGATTTATTTAACTAAACCAAGTGAAGATGGGGAACCTCCAAGAAGAACCGCGCTCCCGGTCGGCTTGCCGAATATCACGGCCCGGTCACCGCCGCTGCCCGGTCGAAACCGGTTAGAGGCAGTCACCGCTATTTTATCTCACCATTGCCAACCGGTAATTCCACAGAAAACCAACACCACGCGGACCACATAGGTAATCCAAAGACAACACAAGCACATAAACCACCGTCCATGAAGTCCCAACACATAAATCCAAAAGTCCACAGTACACAACGGTAATCCACCTAACTCAAGCTGGAGCACGAAGTGCACACGGCCTGTCCTGAGCAGCTAAGCGAAGAGACTGCCGGGAAACGGTGAGCGCGCTACAGAATAGGAAGGAGGGGAGGCCACCCCGGGTGTCCTGGTAATGACACCCCTAGTGATTGCCTCCCCTGTGGTAATGTACGCAACGAGTTTTTTTGGGCTAAAATTGTTAAGCTAAGCGAAGTATTCCTAGTAGTAATGCCGTCGGTAATGATTTTGAGAAAATAAACACATGTGAGCTCAAAACAGTATGGTAGACTTTGGAATAGAATCCTCATCTTGTTTGTCGTTGCGACACCTACCATTTTATTTCAGCTTGACCAACAGTTTGTTTATATGAAACATATATATACCAAGAGCACAACACTGCTGCTCATCAAGTCTTTTAGAGATCACCGAGTCTCTGCCTTTTTTCACAATACTCACACTTCACAGAACATTGGTGTACAGCCACTTTCTTGTAGAAGAAATTTGTACGTGGTTTGTACGCAAGTTAAATAAAGAAAAACTTCACATCGCCCTAGCACCATTAACACCTTCTGCTGTCCTATCCACTGATGCAGCTGTCTTATCCACTGCAGCAAGTCGTGTTACATGGAACATGTCTGCTCGTTGTTCATCACAACCTTGAATGGCAAGCTGATGTACTGAAAAAACAGGTACACCAGATGAAGATGGTACCGAGATCTGGAATACACACAAAAACAACTGACTGTACAATAAAGTTTCAAGTCGAACCTTTGACAATTGTCTACATTACAACAAGATGGGATGAATCATAACCCACAAAATCCCTTTTATAAACGAAAGCTGCCCTCGCTGTCAAGGGTCTCTAATTTTTGTCGTTGACCTGATTCTGATGTTGAAATGTCTTCTATTATTTAAAAAGCCTTGCAGATGTGCCAATGCATCTGTAAGCTGTATAAGGGGTGCAGTGCATACGCATCATCGGTTTGTGAAACAAAAGCGAATCACTTCATGGTGTCAGTGGAATGCAAAGCAGACGACATCAATAGAAAAACAGGCTCTAGTCTTCTTCTTCTTCTCGAACGCCGTCACACTTGGAGTTTGGCTCTCAAAATGAAATCTGTGGTCTTCTGTAGCGCCTCCACAGGCCCGTACAGTATTTCTTGTAGAGTGGCGGGCTTCGGCCATATCTCCTCCCTCAGCGGCTGGTGGTTCCCACAGTCCTGGAGGATGTGCTCTGCGGTCTGCTCTGCTTCTCCACAAGGGCACAGGGGAGATGGCACGAGGTGGAAGCGTCTGTGCAGGTGGAAATTGAGTCGGTTGTGCCCGGTCCTCAGACGAAAGATGGTCACCTGCTCTTGTCTGGACAGCTGATGGTAACTGTCTAGGGGCCGTTGTGGTGGTCTGTACACAGACTTAATGATGGTCTTCATCTCTGTGAAGCTGACTCCATTTTCATCTTGTTCTTTCTCTGCGCCCACTTTTGCCATTCTGTCAGCTTCTTCATTGCCGAAGATGCCACAGTGTGAAGGGATCCACTGCAGCACCAGTCTGGTGCACTTGATGTTTTGCAGTGCCTCTTGTAGACGTGGCAGTTTGCTTGCTGTTGCTGCCTCAAGGACAGACATGGCATCAGTAAGGAAGACAATCTGGGCATCAGGGTCTGCAGTGCCACTAAGGGTGTTAGCTGCACGGACTAGGGCTTCCACCTCAGCTCTGTAATTTGTGCAGTGAAGGCCTGTTGGTACTGCCTCTGCCTGGCATTTTCCGTTTGGGTACTGAATGTACACCCCAGCCCCTCCATCCTGAACTGCATCTGTGGCTGATCCATCGGTGTATGCCCGTATCCATGCTTCCTGGGGATACTTTCCTTCGAGCATGGCCAGTGTCAGGGCTTTCTTGCTCACAGTGCTGTGCTCATCTCTGGTGGTGATGTAGGGTACCGTGGAAGAGATGGTGATGTTTTCTGGCTTACTTTCCCAAGGTGGAAGGTCGCTAGCAGGATTCAGAGCCTCTACCTGCGCAGGCAGCTTTGCCTGGTGTTTTCTCTGCAGTGCTCTCGTCTCCTTCACAAAGCTTGATCTTTTCAGTCTCCCTGAGGTTGGTTGTTTCATCCTAGCGTTCATAGGATGGTCTTTGGAAGACTTGACCTTTGTGGACTGTATCAAGGCTTTGCAATCTCTTCTCATGCGCAGGGGTGGGATGCCCGTTGTCTCTTCCATCTTTTCAATTGGTGTGGATCTCATTGCGCCGGTGATGATACGCAGTGCCTGGTTCTGAACTCTGTCAATGGTCTGCTGGTGTGACTGGGCTGCCGTCAACCATGCATTAGATCCGTACTCAAGGTGTGGTCTCACTGTGCCTTGATATACATTTTTGAGGATCTTTTCATTGGCTCCCCATTGTGTTCCAGCCAGTTTTCTCATGATGTTCAGCTTTCTTCTAGCTTTCGCTTCTGCATTCCAAATGTGCGGCTTCCACGTCAGCCTCTTGTCAAGGGTGACTCCCAGGTATGTCTGTTGGTCTTCATACCGCAGCGGGGTGTTGCCCAGTGTTAGGTTGCCAGCCTTTGCCTTGTTGGAGAGAGAGAAGAGTGTGGCTGATGATTTTTCTGTGTTGATGGTCACACACCAGTTGTTGGTTCAGTCTGTCAGCCTGTCCAGGGCTAGCTGCATCCTGTATGTAGCAGTTGTTGCATACTCTTCTGTGCACCAGAGTACCAGGTCGTCTGCGTACAGGGCTGCGTGTACTCCTTTTGGTAGCTCTGGCACAAGGTCGTTGATGAAAAGTATGAACAGTGTCGGTGACAGGACTCCCCCCTGTGGCACCCCCTGACGCAACAGCACTTTTTGGCCACAGTACCCATCCACTGTCACACGGGCTCTGCGATTGTGCAGGTATGACTTGGTCCACCGGTACATATTCCCTTGGATGCCACTGCGAAGGAGTTTCACAAGGAAACCATCCTTCCACACCTTGTCGAAAGCCTTCTGTAGGTCAATGAAGGCAGCTAATGTCACCTTCTGATCTTGAAAGGCATCTTCTATGACCTGTGCAAGGTGTGTTGTCTGGTCTTCTGTACTCTTGTAGCTTCTGAAGCCAGCTTGCTCTGGCACGATAATGCTCTCAGAGTCCAGGTACCACTGCAGGCGCTTGTTGATGATGCGCTCCATGGTCTTGCACACACAACTTGTCAGGCTGATGGGGCGATAACTCAGGGCTTTGGACTTATTCTTCCCTTTCTTCAAAATTGGGATCATCCTGGCTTCCTTCCAGCACTGGGGTACCTGTCCTCCTCTCCAGCTGTGGTTAAAGATGTCCAGTAGCTTCATTAAGGCAGTGTTGCCAAGGTGTTGTAACATCTCGTTTGAGATGCTGTCTGGACCTGGAGATTTTTTCTTCTTCAGCTGTTTGATGGCCATCTTCAGTTCTGGAAGGGTGATGTCCTTCTTCATTGCATCATGGATGTTCACATCTCTTGTTCTCTCTCTTTCTTCCTGTCTGATTTCTTTCGCAAGCAATTGTGGGACAGTGATGTCACTTTCTTTCGCATAGATCTGTGCAAACATGTTTGCAGCTTTCCTACCAGTCAGTGCTTTCCCTTCTTCTTCCAAGGTGATCTTCTGTTCCCTGGTGCCCTCATCGTTCAACGCCTTGGTCAGTCTCCACAACTTCGTGGTGTCCCTGTCCATGTTTAGTCTTGCAGTCTTCTCTCTCCAACTTCTTCTTGTGCACTCCAACTTCATCTTCAGATACTGGGCCTTACTGTGTTGTAGCTTGATGATGTTTTCTTGGCTGGGGTTGGTTTCAGCGTCTTCTCTGGCCCTAGTGAGGTTGTCATGTGCTTTCTGAAGATCTGCGGTCCAGTATGGGGTGTAGTTTTTTCCGGACCCCTCAAGGTATGGATTCCTTGGCTGCCTTTCTGATAATGTCATTAAACTCTCTGACCACATTGTTGATGTTCCTTCCAGACACAGCGAGGTCTTGCATTAGCTCATTTGTTCGGATACTGAACAAGCGCCAGTCTGCCTTTCCATAGTTCCATCTTGGCCGGTGTGGCGAGCTAGCTGCTGTGCATCCTTTTAGGGTTAGGAGGATAGGGCGGTGGTCACTTCCTCCTAGCTGTGGTCCTACTGTTCTGCTGAGGCACTTATGAACATCTTCAGTGCAAAGCGCCAGGTCCGGTGTAGTGGTGGTGTGCCAGCGGCGAGAGTAGAAGGTAGGTTGGTCCTCAGGGTCATTGGCAAGTATCAGGTGGTTTTCATCTTGCCACTCCTCAATGTCTTCTCCTCTCTTGTCCAGTGTGTCATATCCCCAACTCTGGGACTGGCTGTTGAAGTCACCAGTGATGAGGAATCCACTGTCCGGGACCTGGATAGTGTCGAGGGACAGCAACTTATCATTAGGGCAGTAGTGGTTGACAAGGTCAAGGGTGCTGTCACTGGTGGTTACCTTGACCTGGATGTATTCTGCCTCTTCCATGAATCTCCTGGTTTCGCTGGCATTCAGGTTGTTTCTAACTAGGGTCATAACCCCCCCTTTCTTCCTCCCTTGGCGATCACTTCGGAAGACCTGATATCCTCTGACCTTAAAGGGTTTCCCTTCTTGCAGGTGTGTCTCTTGTATACAGCAGATGTTTATGCTGTTTTCATGCAGAAAGTGCTCTAGTTCTGTTTTCTTGTTGGTAACCCCATCAGCATTCCAGTGCATGATGTTCACATTGGCTTTTTCTTTGTCTCTGGTCTTGTTTTTTCGCTGGCCAGTCGCTCTACTTCCCAGTCCCCTGGCTCCTCGAGACAGTCGGGAAGGTCCTCCAGTCGCTGGGGGGTGGGCTCTGAAGAGGCGCAGAGCCCCGTACCACACCTGCCTGTTGAGACTCCACAGGGCGAGCACCATTCCTCTTGAATCCATCTCCAAGTGTCATATGGCTCTAGTTATCAGTGTGCTTCTGATAGGTTAAGGACATCATATCAGTTTGGAGATCTTTTGCAATGTGAAGAGCATCATATTATCATGGAGATCATATGATATGGTGTTTTGTTAACCCGCAACCTTCATTCTTTGGGCTCATGTGACGTCACGGATGAATCAAAACAATTTGATTTGTATGCTTCTTTTGTTCTTAACATTTTGGTTCACTGCTAACATCAATAATATACTTAATAGCCCTGCCATAAGGCTTCAGGAGTAAACCTCGTGCAAAAATCCAGAGTCAGAGCCCCTAAGGCAGCCCATCAACGCTTTCAACTTCGTTCTGGCACCTCCTGCAATGGCGCCGGTCATAAACTGTAATGGATCTGCTGTTCCTTTGGATCCATCAGTATTGTGGAGTGGGACGACGTGCTGGATGGGCAACAGCCTATCCTCCATATCACAACGCCCAGGCTTGCATCCGAACAGCAACTAAGATGCATTACCTATGGTCGGTTCACCGACAGAGGCCCATACGTATGTATACATACTTAATAGCCCAGCTGTGCCGGTACATATACAGGTATACAGGTTTACTGGCCACACAGTGTCAACATTTCTTTTCAGGTACAGTGGTGCAGCTCTACAAAAATAAAAACTTGCTGACAGTGAGGTAAACAAAAAAATTCTGATGTATTACCAACACTGGTGCTGTGACCACAACAGACTTGCTCCACTTGTCACTGGCTGGCACAGTAAGTGCTTCATAGTGCACTGTTGATGCATAAAACACCCCCAAAACTGTAACAAAACAAAACATTAACGTCACTCTTTTACTTTAGTCATGGTACAAGTCACGTTACAACTCGTTTTACCTAATAATTCTATTGTAATCAATGTACCATGAACTTGCGACAACATGTATTCAAAGTTGGTCACGCACAATGGTGATACTGAAGTACCCTGCATGCATGTGTCTGGGCACTTTTTCGCCTCAAAACAGCGATCACGTGTAACCACTGGGTATGCACATGCTGCAGTTTAAGTCTTTCCTCCTGCACCTCAGGCTAGCATAATAGACCAGCTGACAGAGTCCCATATTTACACACCATGCATACGAAATGTCAGGCTAAGTTCATGTGCGAAACTCACAAAGACATTTTAATTAGAACTGGCTGCGTATTTAAATGCCAACAATAGTGATTTTCTGTACTGTTATAATATGTGTATCTATACATAATAGTAAGGTATATAACATATAATACATACATATATGACAATTACTTCTGCTCCATACATTTCGTTGTATCCAAGGTTGGCACCCAAGAGTTGCTACGGTTCACGTCTTCAAAATGTCACAAATGTCTTATACTCAAAGTGCACGAGTATGAGCACTACATCACCTGACGCATGGATTTATTGTGTACTATGTCACCGATTCCGATCTTGGGTTGTGGTGTTAGTTGGGACCCCACAGCTGTGCAGGTATACAGCACCTTACTGTGTCACACCTTTTCTTTTGAGGTATACTGGTGTAACTCTATAAAAACAAAAACTTGCTGAAAGTGACAGTGAGGTAGAAAGGAGAAATTCAGATGTTTTACCAACACTGGTGCTGTGACCACAACAGACTTGCTCAACTTGTCAGTGGCTGGCACACTTCATGATGCACTGCTGATGCATAAAACACCACCAAAACTGTAAACACACACACACACACACACACACACACACACACACACACACACACACATATTAAAGTCATTCAGTTACTTTAGTCATGATACAAGTCATGTTACAACTCCTCCTACCTCACAATTATATTGTAATCAATGTACCAGCTTATGACAAAATGTATTCAAGGTTGGTCACGCACAATGATACTGAAGTACCCTGCATGTGTGTGCCTGGGCACTTTTTCACCTCAAAACTGGGGTCGCGATATCACAATGCATAACCAATGACTATGCACATGCTGTAGTTTCAGTCTTTCCTCCTGCACCTCATGCTTGAATGATAATAGACCAGCCTGACCAGTCCCATGTTTTGTCTCGGCACGTACGAAATGTCAGGCTAAGTTCATGTGCGAAACTCAAAGACTTTTAATGAGCATTGCCTGCGTAGTAAAATGCAAACAATAGTGCCTTTCTGCACAGTTATGCATTATATGTATAATATATATGACAATTACTTCTGCTCCATACATTTTGTTGTATCTGCCAAGGTTAGGACCCAAGAGATGCTCTGTTTCACATCTTCAAAATGTCACAAAAGTCTTATAATCAAAGTACACAATAGTATGAGCACTACATCACTCGACGTGGGGATTTAATGTGTATTATGTCACTTATTCCGATACTGGGTTGTGGCGTTAGTTGGGACCCGAAAGCTGAGCAGGTACACAGCACCTGTACTGGTAGATTAACTGTATCCGCACAGTGTCACACATTTTCTTTTCAGGTATACTCGTGCAACTCTATAAAACAAAAACTCGCTGACAGTGAGGTAAAAAAGGAATATTCAGATGTTTTACCGACACTGGTTCTGTGACCACAACAGACTTGCTCCATTTGTCACTGCTGGCACAGTGCTTCATGGTGCACTGTTGATGCACAAACACCCCCAAAACTGTAACAAAAGAAAACATTAATCCATTAATCCATGTTCCATTAGTCATGGTACATGTCGTGTTACAACTCCTCCTACCTCATAATTCTATTGTAATCAATGTACCATGGGCTTACGGCGTTTATATTGTAATCAATGTACCGGCCATGGGCTTACGGCGACATGTATTTCAAGGTTGGTCACACACAATAATGACACTTAAGGACTGTCTGTAAGTCATGCGTAGTGTGTGAGTTGCGGCACTACATGACTTCCGGGGCGTCCTGCCGACAGCACTGATTAGTAGTGCCTTCAGAACCCACAGCACGCGGACACTTTTAGTACACTTCCTTTTTGCGCAAAAGGTCGTCGGACCGACATCGACCATAGCCGGCCCGCGCACGGTCCGGCTGCGGCCGATATCATGATCGGTCCGAGGACCTTAGATTTGCTTGGTTATTGCGTCTGCACTGTGCCTTTCCGACTCTGGGGGAAGTGGCACATATCCCGAAGCACGCTTGTTTGATCTCATTCTAAATCCTTTTGCCGTTGTCCTCTGCAGACTGCATTGCAGTGCAGGACACAGATCGACCATGATAGTTAAAGGGTGATGCCAGAATAGCTTGGCGCCCACAGGCGCCAAGCTATACTATCATGGTCGATCCTTATCTTCCTGTGGTGTGTCTGGGGTAGAATGAGCTATCGCAGGTGATTTCCCAGAATCAGTTGCCCTTGGTTGGAAATACATCTCCCTTCCCCGTTCGACTTTGCTTTATTCTCTTGATGATACTGACTGCCTTCATGGTGCACACAGCTCAGTGTTACTGCATGAATCCCCCATGATTAATGTGACGCCTAGACTAATGTAACCAACGCAGAATACCGTTTCAGTTTCACTGCAGATTCATCGGAAGAGTATTTAACCTAAGAGCAATGTGTGATCAGTACACAATTGCAGCAGTGACAATTGTGAGTGTGACTTGCCTAGTCGTAAGACCAACGCCACCGGAGTCCCTGAAATTTCAGTGAAATCCGATACGCGATGGTCCTATTACTGTATCATAGTTTTTGTGCACGTTAGCAGCTGCCCTTCATAGACGATCACTCCGTTACGAGATAGTCATCTATTCTTAGCTGTGCACAAAAATACTGACATGAAATGATGACGAAATCAAGAAAATCAGTGACTTGGTGACGATGACAGACCTCCCGACTCCGCCTAAAGAAGGTCAACAAGCAGGGTCCCACAGGGCATAATTGAAAACCGCGAAAACACAATTTTTTTTTTTTTTTTTTTTTTTTTTTTTTTTTTTTTTGGGGGGGGGGGGGGGGGGGAGGGGTTCTTCAGCGTAGAATTTCACTAATGACCGTAGTATTGGGAACGTTGACGTAGGAAAATACGGCGTCAGTAAGGCGTAGTCGGGTTGGCAGCCGGGTCTGCATTATTCACGTTATATAAAACTGATGGATGAGTTCAAATACTACAAAACCAATATGACTAGAAATAATTATAAGGTCATCATAAAGTGTAAGATTGGGTCATATTGCCACTATGTGCATAATATAACTTAGAGAGAGAGAGAGAGAGAGAGAGAGAGAGAGAGAGAGAGAGAGAGAGAGAGAGAGAGAGAGAGAGAGAGAGAGAGAATGAATGAATGAATGAATGAATGATACTTTATTTCTCAAGGATGGAAACAATAGGCGCACAGGCCTCTTTTCATGTTTGTCCTTGCTAAACTACAACATTAAAAGCAACATTAAAACAATATGTTAACAGCACAAAACAAGCGGCTACACCCCACAGGTCACTTGTGTTACACAAGTTCCAAAGTCGCTGAAGATTACACACACACACACAGAGCAAAATGACAGGGTCTTGGGGGGGGGGGGGGGTACGATGTAAAGTGTGTTCAGTATAGAAAGCGACTGCACACTTATGATACAGCAGCGTGCGCGTGTGTGTACTGTGGATTAGAACAACGTGCTTTTTTTGTTCATCCCCCCCCCCCCCCCCCCCCCCCCCGTAGGGAGAGATCGATCCTCGGCCCCTCTAAGATGCAGAGCTTAATCTGATCCGATACGCGCTGTTCTATGGCGGCAGCGACGGGCCCCCAGGTAGCAACTGTGGAAGTATAATTTGTCTCAGTTTTTGTTTTGTTTATGCGTGTGTGTTTTTTTAAATTTTCAGTATTTGCCGTGAAACCAGTCTCAGCCAAGCAAGACTTAAGTGTAAAAACATTATATTACGTGTTTAACGCTTATCATTCGGAATACACCAGTGTGTGAAATAAGTGTGACTAAAATAGTTCAAGAGTTAGTGCCAGTTAAACTAAAGCCATTGGTCTATATCCTTATCTGTAAGTACTATAATGTAGCCGGCTTGCATATTTAGTGTACAAATCTGAAGCTTTTAGCCTCAGTATGATATGGGTTAATAAGTATGTGTTCCTGACCGTTAATCAGGTGAAATCCGGCGTCAGACTCCGCAGTGCCGTGTCGGCAGTTCCCACAGGTTGCCGGCCGCAGCTCTTTCCCACCCAAAGTCAACCGAATTACATTTCTATTAAGACTTCGTCTGATCAGTCTGAACCCTTTTCTTCATAAAGTTGGCGATGATAGTTCAAGAGTGGTGCCAGAATGTCGTGACGCGTGAGGCCTGGCGCGTGACCACACTTGAACTAACACGGTTGATCTATCTCCTAGCCTGTAATGTAGCCTTCATATGACAATACGCAAATTCTAAAACATCAGCTTCATGATGCAATGAGTTAAGACACATGATTTGAAGAAGATGAGATATCGTTTCTTGCCAGTTGTTTTTTGTTTCACTATCGTGCATATCACAAGTCTCATGTGACGGAACTTGGGGTGTGATTTTGCCGTATGTGTGAACACTGACTAACGCGGTGACAACAAAAATCTTACCGCGACTGTCCCTAAATCTAGGTGCAGGTATCCGCAACATTGAAAAGCGTGTGCCGGGTATAATTTATTAACCCATTCAGCCCCGACGCACTACAGGTGAGATGGGTAGACCATGATAATTCAAGGGTAGTGCCAGATTAGCTTGGCGCCTGTCGGCGACAAGCTAATCTGGCACTACCCGGCCTTGAATTATCATGGTCGATCCATCTCCTGCAACAAGGTGCATAGTCGTTAGATGACGCCTCCAAATCATTTGGGAAATACGGCCGTCGGGCTTTGTTAATTCGACTATATTCCCCTAAAACAAACCAACCCGTAGATGTTCCAGGAACATCGCTTCAAAGTGGTGTCAGCAAGAGGTAGAGATCCTTATGAGCCCCGCAACTGCGGGGGCCGCTCATGAGGATCTACATTTCTTGCGTGTTTAGATTTTCTCGGCACTGCGGAACTGACGGGTTAAACGGCTTCATTTCCCGGTATGTTAACCCCCCAATAAAAAACTAACAAACAAACAAACACAACAATTGACAGCAATACAATGTTTATTGTCCGTTCTGTTGTCTTTAAAGCTTTCACACGTGGTCTCAGTCTCTCACTGCTTGTCTCCCTCGATTCGCCATCTGCCGGGCGGGGACTGAGACAAGCAGTGTGTTGTGGGCTATGAATATTATGATCAGACAGTGGCAGTAAATGTATAATTTATGACAGACCATGATGTCACTTCCAAAACTCGTACACGTGAAAGGTCGAAACAGAAATTTCTTTCAATGAAATAAAAGCATAATGATGATAGTGTTTCTACAATAAGCCGCATGAAATATGAAAAGAAATTCTAAACTAAGTAATTCAGTAAAATTCTAAACTAAGGCTAGCAAAGCCGACGCCTTCCCCCTGGTGCTGAATGTTTATCTTTTCTTCATATCCGTTAAAACTTGAACACTTCGTACAAAAACAAACAAACAAACAAACAAACAAACAACAAAACAAACCGGCAACAACAGCAATAAAACCAAACATTATCCGAATTCGGAATTACTGAGTCAGCCGGTTCCCGTTTTATAACTTGAACTGCTGTCATGTGAAACTGACCCGGCCATCAACAATCGAGAGCCAGCCATAGACATAGGCAGCAAAGCTGTGAATCACATGGATCTACCACGTGTTCTGACACCGACCCTACGTCCAAAAGAAACACGGATAGCAATGAACCTAGCAAGTGGCAAGGAACATCAGATGTGCGGCCGTAGCATCTACGGCAGGGTCACTTGAGGATCTGTCTTCCCTCTTGGCCAGGATCAGCTCGGCATCGAAACCACTATGATAGGCGTCTGTCAGTGGCGGTGGACCTAGCCTGGAGAAGGAGGTGGGCCTGGGTAGGGGGGGTGGGGGGGGGGGGTACGGCGGCGGGGGAGACTGATGAGTTGAGCCTTCATTATTTTTTCGGGAAAAAACGAACACACCGTCTAACTGAAAGAGACAAAGATCCTCATGAGCCCAGAAGGTCACAGCGCAGGAGCTCAGGAGAATCAAAGGCCGGCTCTTGCAGATCCCACTTTGTACCTACGTTCCTTGGATAGCTTGAGTTTCTCGGGCTTTAATTACCAACAATTTCAGACGGAATAAGCAGTTACACGTGCCATTTTTCACGCTTGCCGTTGCTAATCTACAAAGGTACAACTCTGTTAAAGGTACAAAGCTACTAACATACAAAAGTACAAAGCTACTAACATAAAAGTGCACATAATATAACAAGTCGTTCAAAAAGAGATGGATAAGGCAAAATGGAGTGCACCAATTATGATTACTAACAATGTGAACGGGAAAAGAAAAGAAAGATAGTCTTTAAAATTCCTTCTTTCACTGAAATTAAACACGAGAGTCAGCAAGAGACATAGATTTTTGTAAGCCTCCGCTGTCAGCGGAAGCTCATGAGATTTTATGCGTCTTGCAGATGCTGAGTGTCTAGCGGGCGCTTCTTGCTTTTCATGAACTTAGGCCGCATCGCATATTATAAACCAAAAGCAGCGCAAATGTTCGGCACAGAAACCGTTACGTACAAAAATGTCACCGTTAGATCAGTGCTCGACACACTAAAACAGATTAAACGAGAACATACACCCCCCCCCCCCCCAAAAAAAAAAAAAAAAAAAAATTAACAGTCGTACAGCGAGTTTTATTTTTCTTTAATAATAATATTAATGCTGATCCCTGATTTTAGAATGTAAATGCCCAAATCACATCTGGCACACGTGTTACATTAAGTAACTTTTACTGGTGCACTAAAAACTTATATTGACTAAAAGAAGGAAATTTTTTTCCATCATTAGACTAAAAGTCTCCTTAGTTTGAGGTGAAGTAGGTTGGTTGTTTGGCTGTATATTGCTTAATGTTCCGTTGGCAACAGATTTTTTTCCTCAGGACTTGCCTGCGCTCTTTGTGAAAAATGTATGAAATAGGGGTCCTGGAAGCATTAATCCTTTTAGCCCCAAGGTCCCATTTCTCAATGACTATGTGCCAGTTGTAGGAAATGGATTGACCATGATAAATCAAGGGTAGTGCCAGATCTGAGATGAGCTTGGCGCCTGCAATCCTTTTAGCCACAAGGTCCCATTTCTCAATGACTATGTAGCAGTTGTAGGAAATGGATTGACCATGATAATTCAAGGGTAGTGCCAGATCTGAGATGAGCTTGGCGCCTTCAATCCTTTTAGCCCCAAGGTCCCATTTCTCAATGACTATGTACCAGTTGTAGGAAATGGATTGACCATGATAATTCAAGAATAGTGCCAGATCTGAGATGAGCTTGGCTCCTTCAATCCTTTAACCCCCAAGGTCCCATTTCTCAATGACTATGTACCAGTTGTAGGAAATGGATTGACCATGATAAATCAAGGGTAGTGCCAGATCGGAGATGAGCTTGGCGCCTTCAATGGTTTTAGCCCCAAGGTCCCATTTCTCAATGACTATGTACCAGTTGTAGGAAATGGATTGACCATGATAATTCAAGGGTAGTGCCAGATCTGAGATGAGCTTGGCGACTTCAATCCTTTTAGCCCCAAGGTCCCATTTCTCAATGACTATGTACCAGTTGTAGGAAATGGATTGACCATGATAATTCAAGGGTAGTGCCAGATCTGAGATGAGCTTGGCGCCTTCAATCCTTTTAGCCCCAAGGTCCCATTTCTCAATGACTATGTACCAGTTGTAGGAAATGGATTGACCATGATAATTCAAGGGTAGTGCCAGATCTGAGATGAGCTTGGCGCCTTCAATCCTTTTAGCCCCATTTCATTACTACCAGTTTTGTCAAAGCCTTTAGAGAGGCATATTCATAAACATCTATCTAAATATTTAGAAAACCGAAATCTTATCCATCCATTGCAGTCAGGTTTCAGACCAAACCATTCCTGCCATACCGCGCTGATTAGGATGACAGACACCTAGTTAGCATCTATCAATGAATCCAAACTAACAGGTGTAGTCTTTTTAGACTTCCGTAAAGCTTTTGATTTAGTAAACTATGATATATTGATAAAGAAAATTTCGTTGTACACCAACAGCGCTGCCACGTTCTTCAAATCCTACTTGGATGACAGAAGACAAAAAGTCCTTCTTAATGGTACATATTCTAATCACCGCTTAGTCAAGCATGGCGTGCCCCAGGGCTCTATTTTAGGCCCTCTTTTATTTTGTTTGTTCATTAACGACCTTCCGCTCACAATTAACGATCATAATGTTTCATGCGATATGTTCGCGAATGATGCTGCAATACACATGCCCGACGAGGATTTATCTATTATTGATACACGCTTACAAAGCGCACTACAAGACATTGACAGCTGGTGTAGTAACAACTCCATGATCCTAAACCCAGCGAAGACTGAATGTATGGTATTAAGTATCCGTCAAAAGCACCAGCTAGGCTCTCTCTCACTCAGCTTGTCTCTTCAAGGAAAACCCATCAGTCAAGTAACAGAACATCGTCTTCTCGGTGTTACTGTAGATAACCAGTTCAAATGGCAGTGTCATATTACTAACATATGCAACATAATATCAAAGAAACTTTACAATTTAGCCAAATTAAAATATATCACTGATGTAGAAACACGTAAACTGTTCTTTAACGCCCACATCAGGTCACATATCAACTATGCTTCTACAGTGTGGGATGGAGCAAGCGAGGTCCAATTGAAGAGACTGAACTCTCTTCATCGTAGAGCCGCAAAACTTATCCTACCTGATCCTAACTCAACTACCGATAATAAACTGAAAACCTTGGAGATTCTTCCCCTAAAAAATCACTTAATGTAAATAATAATAATAATGAATGGTTCTTGTATAGCGCAAAATCTTTTTGTGGCAAAAACTCATTGCGCTAATGTACAATAAAAAAAAAATAATTATGTTCAAAACATTGAATAGCAAAATGCCTGATTATATTAAGAAACTATTTTCCTTTCCATCACCAACGTACTCAAGATCAAGGCAATTCATTATTGTACCACGACCTAGAATCGATCTTTACAAGACAAGTTTAGCGTTCTCAGGCCATAGCCTGTGGAACAATTTGCCTAGAAAAGTTACAACATCAACAACCCTTTCGTATTTTAGAGCCAGTATTTTCAATTACCTCACGTCATTATTATAGGGTGTAGGGGGCTCTGGATAGAGGTAGCACCTTTGCTGTTCGGCAGCTGCGTCCTACATAGGACGGACGGGCATCACTGGTCCTCATCCATCTCCTTAATCTCTCACGTGCTGGCTCCAAGCGCCACACCCTGGCAAACCACCTCAGCTGGTGGGCTAAACCACGTGAGGGGGTGGTGTTCACATTGCACCACTAGGCGGATGAGCTGTTTCTGACAGCCAACGGCTAGAGGACGGAGGAGATCAGGTTGGATCCAACGGCCAAATGTGGGGGAGTAAACCCTTCAAATCAGGAGTGGAGCCCCGAAGGCAGACAGCTGCCTGTATTCACGCACTGTTCTGGCAGCTCCTGCAGCCAAACTGGTGCCAAACGTACTGCTTTGCATTCCTTTGGATACATCAGCGAGGCCGAGAGGGGGATCTTGACGACTGGGCACCCCAGGATCTCCATACACTTTGCCCAGGCTTGCGCCCTGGAGAGGTCACTCCAGTGACTGACCCAGCAAGCGCATATACTCCATTGTCTTCCGAGACAGGATGCCAAAACGTCATTATCTTAATACTTTCACTGCGACCCTATAATACTCAGTGTGTGCGTGTGTGTGTGTGTGTGTGTGTGTGTGTGTGTGTGTGTGTGTGTGTGTGTGTGTGTGTGTGTGTGTGTGTGCACGTTTTTGTTGTTGTTGTTGTTGCTGTTTTTTTTTTTTTTTTCCATATAATATTTTCACACTTTGTGCATTATTTGTAGATTAGATTAGCAGGGGCAAGTTCGAAAAATGGTTGTGCCAGCCAAAACTTTCACCGTTGTAAAATAAAGAATCATTGTCATTGTCATTGTCATTGTCAATTCTAATGTACTTAATGATTTTCTGTGTATTGCTTTACTTTGCATTTTTACTCATTTTATATTTTTGTGCGTACGCGTTATGCGCGTACGTATGTCTGGAGTGCGTGTCCGAGAGCGTGTGTGTATATGTGTGCGTGTGTGTCTAAGTACGTGCGTGTGCAAGTTTGTGTTTGTGTGTGTGTGAGCGTGCGTGTGCGTGCGTATGTGCGGGCGTGCGTGCGTGAGCGAGTGCATATATGCGTCAGTGTGTGGTATGTGTATGTTTACATGTCTATGTCATTTATGTAGTAGATGTAGCAACGGCAAGTTTGAAAACTGGTCCTGTTACCAATAACTTCTACCGTTGGAAAATAAAGGTTCATTGTTCATTGTTCATTGTTCTCTCTCTCTCTCTCTCTCTCTCTCTCTCTCTCTCTCTCTCATCTCTCTCTCTCTCTCTCTCTCTCTCCACAAACACACAATAATTTAATTAACTTATTATTATTATTTTAACATTTAAATTTATTATAAGGTTGTGTATGTATGATTTGTTATTCTTTTTGTATTCGTGTTGTACTTGTTTACGATTCATATGTGTTCATGTATCTAATCTTGAAAAATTTTCAAAAATAAAACGAAAAAAAAAAATCAAGAAATAGAACCACCATGATAGTTTATGACGGGTGCAAGAGAAGCTTGGCGCTTAGAGGCACCACTGAATCTTTTTTGTCACTACCCTTGAATTGTCTGGCACGACGTGGGGAGGGGGGCAGACGGGGCAAATGTGCGGGGGAGGGGGGTATTGTAGACTATCACCTTCCATCTTTTTTTTAAAGAATAACATTATATGGATTTTGATTTTTATATTTGACTATTTGGAGGATATCGCCTTGACTCCCCCCTCCCCTATCCCACCCCTCATCTCTCCCCCCTTCCGGCCCTCCCCCACCACCATTGAATGATGTTTTGAATGTTGGGAAGTAACCTGTATCACCCGAACGTTCCTTGGGGATCGTTTTATCATATCTATGCATGTGACTCATGAACAGATATAAATCAGTCACTGACGACAGCGTTTCGGACTATCGATTAACTCATTCTACCCCAGACACACCACCGGAAGATAAGGATCGACCATGATAGTTCAAAGGCGATGCCAGAATAGCTTGGCGCCTATGGCGCCAAGCTATTCTGGCATCACCCTTGAACTATCATGGTCGACTGATCTGTGTCCTGCACTGCAATGCGGTCTTCAGAGGATGACGACAAAATTTAAGGATTTTGGTTTTGGCGGGGTAGAATGAGTTAAGAGCGCAGATTCAGTTTGTCTATGACAGAATTAGTGCTTTCTATCCGTAATTAGATCGCGGATAATGACGGAAAATACCAACAGGTTTGTTGATTTTGCCTTTTCTCGGGCGCTATCGCTAGCGGACATCTTGTCAGTCTCACTTCGATTCTATTTTCGCAAGTTTTTATCAAGTGCGGAGACGAGGGTCTAAACAAAATCACTGAAATGATGGTCAAAGGTTGCCGGATGTTAACATCAGCATGAGACTAGCTGACACTTGACACATGATACGATGTTTGACATGATGTTTTTCTAAGCGGCCTCACGTCATGTCATCTGTGGGGGTGTCACAGCGACCGAATCGCCCGCGCCCCGTGGACAAATGGAAAACAATACACGCAAACTCACACGGCACACGCCGCACAAGCACACACCTGAACACACGTGCAAGTTATCCCAATACTGTAATGATTAGATTACGTCAGAGATTCTAAGTGTTTGAAGAGGCTGTCCTTGTATAAGTATTAACTATCCGTTCAATGTGTGTATGGGAAAGAAATTTCGAACGTACGTTAACTAAGAAGTATTTCATCACTACTGCAGTAGTATGGGCATATTTCTCATTTCCGTTTTGACAAATGCAAGTTTCAAGACTGAATTTTAAAAAAAATTAATTTTTTTAATGTATTTTATTTTATTTTTATTTTATTTTATTTATTTTGTTTAAATTTTATTATTATTTATTATTTAGTTATTATTTTATTATATATATATATATATATATATATATATATATATATATATATATATATATATATATATATATATATATATATATATATATATATATATATATATATATATATATATTGTGGGGGTGTGTGTGCAAGGGATTTTGGGAAGGAATACATGTTGCAAACGACGGGAAAGTTTATGGAGTGGGTACATAATCCTATATAAACATTCGTGTACATGAACTGTGGAATTACTAAACATGTGCTGTTCCTGGCTCCATCCCTACGACATTATTCACAGACTAACCCACTGCCAGATCATTCTTCAGTCATTTTCGGACTGACCCCACAGACGAGCGTGGAAGCACACAGAGAAGAATTTACCACAATGCCTGGCCCGCCGACCTTCGCTGTTGACAGATACATCATAATATTAATACATGTTCGGCATCATGTCTGGGAAGACAATGGAGTCTAGCGACAAAGCACTGAAGCTGGATGAGTGGGGGAACACCCCCCCCCTCCTCCCCAACAGGCGTCCCCCGGCGCCACACTTGACACCTAACATAAACACCAGCCGTCTCCATGACTCAAGCAAGCACGTCGAGTTTAATAAAACTAATGCTTGCCTGCCCGACGGCAAGCACCACCTTCCGCATTTAACCCTTATCGTTCGGAATACATCAGTGTGTGAAATAAGTTTGACTAACATAGTTCAAGGGTAGTGCCAGAATAGCTTGGAGCCTCTAGGCGCCAAGCTATTCTGGCACCGATGTTTGGCATCCTGTCTCGGAAGACAATGGAGTATATGCGCTTGCTGGGTCAGTCACTGGAGTGACCTCTCCAGGGCGCAAGCCTGGGCGAAGTGTATGGAGATCCTGGGGTGCCCAGTCGTCAAGATCCCCCTCTCGGCCTCGCTGATGTATCCAAAGGAATGCAAAGCAGTACGTTTGGCACCAGTTTGGCTGCAGGAGCTGCCAGAACAGTGCGTGAATACAGGCAGCTGTCTGCCTTCGGGGCTCCACTCCTGATTTGAAGGGTTTACTCCCCCACATTTGGCCGTTGGATCCAACCTGATCTCTTCCGTCCTCTAGCCGTTGGCTGTCAGAAACAGCTCATCCGCCTAGTGGTGCAATGTGAACACCACCCCCTCACGTGGTTTAGCCCACCAGCTGAGGTGGTTTGCCAGAGTGTGGCGCTTGGAGCCAGCACGTGAGAGATTAAGGAGATGGATGAGGACCAGTGATGCCCGTCCGTCCTATGTAGGACGCAGCTGCCGAACAGCAAAGGTGCTACCTCTATCTAGAGCCCCCTACACCCCATTCTGGCACCACCCTTGAACTAAAGCCATTGGTCTATATCCTTATCTGTAAGTACTATTATGTAGCTTGCATATCGCAGTGTACAAATCTGAAGCTTGAGTTTAGCCTCAGTATGATATGGGTTAAACAGCATAGATTCTCATACGCAGGTCAGTCCTCGAGCTATCACAACACGGATTTTTATATGGGAGGGATGCAGCATACCATAACGCCGTAGACGTAACACACCGCGCCTGTTATTATTATTGGCACCCCCCCCCCCCCCCCCACCTCGAGTCCCCCCCCCCCCCCCCCAGTACTCAATAAAAGGGTTAAATCTCTTTGGTAAGACTGATAATTATTTAGTGCAAGCATGTGACCCATGTCTAGAAGCTACAGAAGTCCGTTCTGAGAAAAAAGAACTCAAGTACAGTGGACATGATTGCGTGTACAGCTTGTACATCAATACACCTTTATTGAACTGAAAGTGATGGGATAGAGGGAGAATTTTTTTAAGCTTTTCGTCAGTTGAGAGTTCGGGATCGGGAAATATAAGCTTAGCAGCTCTTCTATGAGGGAGTTCAGCCTCTTCAAATGTACATCACTAAGTGGTTGATTAGTTCGGGTTTAACGTCCACAGCACAGAGGTGATCATGGACGGCCCTGACGGGCGGGTTATGGGAGACAGAGACTGAAATCTATTGCCTATGGAGTACGACCTGAACACTGATCAATTCATGCGCACTCCAGCTGTGCCACTTTGATTTACCAGGACCTTTCAACGGACATGCTATTGAACAAATCCGTTTTCCCCCCTGGATTTAAGTCCAGTTACCGGGGCCGGGACGGGATTCGAACCCACGACCCGGCGATTCCCTTCGCTCTCCTGCTCCGACGTTTAACCGCCTGAGCTATTTCGGACTCCTTATACATGTATATAGCGAGTGAAAATAGTCGATTGAATTTATTTAGGTTGGTTTGATCGCTCAAAGGCTAGAGCGCTAATAGCAGTTTCAGTTTGGCCACTTAGTTTGTTCCAAGTGAGGCCGAGAAACTGGGTCACAAGTCGTGCGCGCGCGCTGCCTCGGCAAAAAACTAAGTGGCCACTTTAGTCCACAAGCTAGGAAGGTCTACCGTGCACCCCCCCCCCCCCCCCCCAGTACTCAATAAGATGGGTTTCAAAGTGTTCCTTAGTATGTCCTGAGCTGTTTAAGCCATGTTCCCCGAAAATCCTTAGGAACACACCAGAGATATAGCCGATGGCGCAAGGGTACCCCCATTCACGCTCTTCGCAGGTGCTAAAATGAGGTTGAGAAACATTTTCCTCTAAATAAATCAGAATTCATTCCAGAAGCCCAAATCAGGCAATATTATGTTAAGGCACACGTTCTGCAGCCTCTGCAAAAAACAGAATGAAAAAATATTGAATCTCTGGCTCACAGTCAAGGTATTTGTGCACCCAGCAAACGACCATTTCCGCGAAATCGCAAAAAAAGACAAAAATAATGTGTCAGATGCCTTTAGACATTTTCTATAGCGCTGGCAGTCCATTTTCAGGCTTACATCATTAAAACAGGATGTCACAATTATTATAAACTTGACTAGGTGATGCTGTGATTACTGTGAGTGCCACAGTGGTTGATTTTGTATCCCTGCCCCCAAGTTTTAAAAATACACAAAATTAATTAGAAAAAATTACTAAAGTTATTCAATTTCATTTTGACCTCTCTTTACCTATTAAGTTTCAATAATGTGAGCATAAAGTGCAAGAAAATAAGGACAGTCGGCATCCTTTACGGTACATTCGTGGTGAATGATAGCTTTTTCCCATTTAAAAATGCCGAATTGGAAAACGTACCTTGTTTCCGGTGCCCTCAGAAATTTTGTATACAACCGATAGGTCTTTGTTAGGTTTTATTGGTTAGGATAGAGTACCACAGTTACTCCCAACCTGATTTTGTGATGCTATGATGCATTTAGGGGCCACAGTAGCTGAATCTGCTGCCCTACCCCCATTTTACCAGTACGCAAAGTAACGCAAAATAATCATAAAAATTTCTTACGTCATACTCCTCTGTTTAAATATTTTTTGTTGCCAGTTTTTTTAAAAAAAGTATGCATATTGAGCATAAAAAGTTGTGATCATTTCATTAATTTCAATGTAACCCATCAATTTAATTGTAACTATTTTTAGACCCTACCCGGGTCTGCCCTGGGGGACTTGGGTGGGGTTGACTACTTTTTAGTTCCCAGGGTCACCCTGGTCAGCAGGGTGGGTTTCCCTTCTACTCTGGGGCATGTGTTTCTGTCTACCCTTGGTCTGTTCACCTGTATTTGCCTTTTTAAAACTCTGCCAACTGTCTGCACTGCCTGTAGCTCTTGATATTGGATGTGTGTTGCTAAATGGTCTTAGCTTTATTTAGGCCCCAATGGCGTAGGTTTATTTAACGTATTGGACTGGCTGGCGACATACATTCAATATTCTGTTTAATTTTTTTTCAGAAGCAGTGCAGGCACGTCCTGAGAAAGCCTTGTTGCTGTCGGGACGTTAAGCAATGTACAATCAATCACTGTAACTATTTTTAACTGGCTGGTCTTTTAGGTGATATTTTGCCTAGCGGAAGGTGGGTCTAGTAAGGTCTCCCCTTTTCCTTTCATTTATTTTCATCTAGAAATGTGTAAATATGAATATGCGTAATAAAGTTTCATGGTTCCTAATAGCCAAAACAAAGTTATCAAAATACTTAAGTTTCCACATGTCGACCACGAGATCTCCAGTTCAACCTTCTGCAACGTTCAATTTTTTTATCATCATCATCATCAGTCCCTTGCCCGAACTGGGCGTTGGGGGGACTGAAAGGCAGCAGCAACAGACAGTGCTCTCCACTGAGTTCTATTTTGGGCGGTGGCAAGCAAGTCTGGCATCTCGAGTTCGGTCCATTCTTTTATGTTTGCGACCCAACTCTTTCTCTGACGACCTCGCCGACGACTTCCTTCGAGAGTGCCTTGGAGGATAGTCTTGGACAAGGTGTTGTGTCGGGTCACGTGGCCAAACCAAGCAAGCTTGCGCCGTTTCACGGTTGCCAGAAGGGGTTCATGTGGGCCCACCAGGGAAGTGACGATGCTCCGTACATATTCGTTGGTCTTGTGCTCGCGGTACGAGATGCGGAGCAACTTCCTCAGGCACTTGTTCTCAAAGGCCTGGATTTTCTTTTCTGAGTCTGAATTTTTTTATGGCTGTCTTTAAATCTTATATTGTTCTGGCTGCCAATAAGTGAGCTGTCAAGAGCTAGGCAGCATGTTTTCAGAGTTTGGTGTACAGGGGCGTGTCTTCTGGTCACAACTGCCAGCAGACCGCTTCTCTGTATGGACATGTTTGGAGAATGTGCTAAGGAGACTGATTTTCGACGCCAAATTCGCATAGGGCTGTTTCCGCATGACCCAGTCTCACGAGGTGAGTCCAGCAGGGTCCTTACGGTCTGTGAACATTTGTGAAAGTTGATAAAAAAGGACAAGGTTTTTTCAGGGCCCTGGAAAGTCTGTCAATTTCAGTCCTTTTCCTTAAGGTCTGTGAAAGTTTGTAAAAAATGACAACGTGCTGGCAAACTTTTGTCTACTTCTTTTTATCTCCCCCAATTTGTGACTATTCCATTGCGAACGATCATGCTGACGCTTGTTGCAAGTGATCTATATTTAGCTCTGATCATAAAGTGACTGCATGGTCTTTCTGCTGAACATTCTGATTGGTTGTTTACGCTTCTATTGAAGTCCGCCATTCACTAAGCGTTCTTTTATTTTGGTATCTCTTCATGCATTAGGCACGGAAGCTTCAAATAATAATTATTGCTGATACAGAGTGATCTGATTAAAGTGTGTAAACCTTCAGGCTTCAGTTTGGGTTTGTGAAACGTTCCTGCTTTTCTGTATGGACCCAGTCCAGAGTAATCAGTGCGTAGATGAAAGATGGTGGCCTGGCTCTCCCTGTTCAGCTTGTTGATGTCATCTGCCCACGGGCTGCAGCTGCCATTCTGCTGTTGCCAATCACTTTGTTGTTGTAGTGTCTCCATTCCCAGCTAGTCCAGAATGCACTGGAATCCACTGCAGCACTATTTTGTTGACAGGGCATCCAGTCTATCTTGAAGCTTCCTGGTGAGATCAGTGGATCAAGCTGCTGCCTTTCCCTAGCTAGTGCTCTGCTGCTGTGTTCAGCACCTGCAGATCTGTACGATAGTTTGAGCTGCTGCCGCCAGCTGGTAAGGAGAGGGAGGTAGTGCGGTCTGCACAACAGATGTACACGCCACTTCCTTCATTCCGCATGGCATCTTGTGTGGTATCACAGCTGCTGTGAGGGTAGCACTTGTGCACAACCTCCAGCAAGATGGCTGTGTGCAGTGCCGCGACCTTTGACAAAGAGTCCTAGAACATTGTTTATGTTGTCTTGAAGGCTGTTTCGAGATGTCCAGGTATCTGAAGGGAGTTATTCACACATCTTTGGGCTTGATTCCAGGCCGTCAGTGTTAGCCCTTTGCAGGACCTTCAGTTGGCGGTTCAGACTTGGGCATTTCTGACGGTTCTTGGTCTGCTCCTGTAGTCTCCCATGCTGTCGATGTTTAGTAAGTCTCTTCATCGTGTGTGCTGTGCTGCATTCCAGTGGCTCCAATGTCCCCCATTTCCTAAATTGGGGTGCTCCAGATGGCTCTAAGAATGTCACTGCATCATGAGAATGACCCATGTTCTGCATCTTGTCAAGCCTGGCTTTTGGGGTTTTGCAGGCAGTGTTTCATGTTGTCGATGTATCGTGGTACCGCACAACTGGTCTGACCGAGCAGGTGTTTGCTTGTGCCAGGATGCTGTAATTTGCGCCAATGTGGTCCCCACCAGTTTCTTCATCAGAGACTTTTTTTTGAAGCTCTAGCTTCCATGGCTTCAATGTGAGGCCTCCACCTGAAGCCAGTAATTTATTTGTTGCCAGTATTGGTACTGGAAGGTTTCCAATTTTGAGGTGACCTCTTCCGTCTGATTGAAAGAGATGGTCTAGCTCAGTTTGAGTTGCCTCTTTCAGTCCAGCTGCTGACTCTATTGGCAGCATCCTGGATTCTAGAGGATGCTATTTCTTTATGTTCTGCTGCGCTCCACACTGCAAAGTCATCCGCATGGAAGATGTTCGAGATGAACCTTGGTACTGTTGTACTGATGTCATTAATGTAGACCAAAAACAACATCAGACACAACATCTCCCTGAGGTACACCTTCCCTGAGTTTGACAAGAGTGCTGAATGTGCAGACGGTAGAAGCTTCAGCGACAGCCCTTGTTAAGCATGCCTTAAATAAAAAGAATTACAATTAAATTGATGGGTCACATTGAAATTAATGAAATGATCACAAATGTTTATGCTCAATATGCATATTTTGTTAAGAAAACTGGCAACAAAAATATTTAATCAGAGGAGCAATTGTTATGGTCATTTTTTGTTCCTTTGCGTACAGGCAAAATGGGGGTAGGGCAGCAGATTCAGCCACTGTGGCCCCTAAATGCATCAAAGCATCATAAAATCAGGTTGTGCGTAACTGTGGTACTCTATCCTAACCAATAAAACCTAAAAAAGACCTATCAGTTGTATACAAAATTTCTGAGGGCATCAGAAACAAGGTACGTTTCCCAATTCGGCAATTTTAAATGGGAAAAAGCTATCATTCACCCCGAAAATATTGTAAAGGATGCCGACTTTCCTTATTTTCTTGCACTTTATGCTCACATTATTGAAACTTAATAGGTAAAGAGAGGTCAAAATAAAATGGAATAACTTAAGCAATTTTTTCTAATTAATTTTGTGTATTTTTACAACTTGGGGGTAGGGATACAAAATCAACCACTGTGGCACTCACAGTGATCACAGCATCACCTAGTCAAGTTTATAATAATTGTGACATCCTGTTGTAATGATGTAAACCTGAAAATGGACTGTCAGTGCTATAGAAAATGTCTGAAGGCATCTGACACATTATTTTTGTCTTTTTTTGCGATTTCGCGGAAATGGTCGTTTACTGGGTGCACAAATACCTTCACTGTGAGCCAGAAATTCAATATTTTTTCATTCTGTTTTTTGCAGAGGATGCAGAAGGTGTGCCTTGACATAATATTGCCTGATTTGGGCTTCTGGGATGAATTCTGATTTATTTAAAGGAAAATGTTTCTCAACCTCATTTTAGCACCTGCGAAGAGCGTGAATGGGGGTACCTTTGCGCCATCGGCTATATCTCTGGTGTGTTCCTAAGGATTTTCGGGGAACATGGCTTAAACAGCTCAGGACATACTAAGGAACACTTTGAAACCCATCTTATTGAGTACTGGGGGGGGGTGCACGGTAGACCTTCCTAGCTTATGGACTACTTCTAGCGCTGGGCCAAACAGCCGTGAGACTGTCTTTCTGCGTCAATGGAACGTTCACGTCATTATTCGCTGCTTGGCTGCCTCACGCGAACTCTTCCAAACGGCATCGCTACAAACGCATCCTCCGTGAGCATAGAGGTCAGGCCTTTATTTTATACTTGCATACCAAAGATTATAGTTTCAGGCAGTAGATTTTATCTTTTTAGTTTGATTTTTTTCTTTTAAACTGATTTACCACCCGATTTTGTTAAAAGTACTCTTAAAAAGTACGAGGTGGTTTTTGTAAGGAAGGTGCGATGTATGGTCTGAGCCCGAAAAGCAAACCTGACAATAATGTACGTTTTTAGGCGGCACAGTGAGCAGTGCATATCAACTTTTTGTTCGGCATCCTGTCTCGGAAGACAATGGAGTATGCGTTTGCTGGGTCAGTCACTGGAGTGACTTCTCCAGTGCGCAAGCCTGGGCGAAGTGTATGGAGATCCTGGGATGCCCAGTCGTCAAGATCCCCCTCTCGGCCTCGCTGGTGTATCCAAAGGAATGCAAAGCAGTACGTTTGGCACCAGTTTGGCTGCAGGAGCTGCCAGAACAGTGCGTGAATACAGGCAGCTGTCTGCCTTCGGGGCTCCACTCCTGATTTGAAGGGTTTACTCCCCCACATTTGGCCATTGGATCCAACCTGATCTCCTCTGTCAGAAACAGCTCATCCGCCTAGTGGTGCAATGTGAACACCACCCCCTCACATGGTTTAGCCCACCAGCTGAGGTGGTTTGCCAGGGTGTGGCGCTTGGAGCCAGCACGTGAGAGATTTAGGAGATGGATGAGGACCAGTGATGTCCGTCCGTCCTATGTTGGACGCAGCTGCCGAACAGCAAAGGTACTACCTCTATCCAGAGCCCCCTACACCCTATCAACTTTTTAATGTTCTATATAATCACATTGATGAAAAAGAACCGATAAAAAGTCTACAATCAAACAGTACATGTCATGGTGTACAAATCGATCTTTAATAGGTCATCAATTGCAAGTTTGTAACCATACCCCCCCCCCCCCCAAAAAAAAAAAAAAAAAAAAAAAAAAAAGAAAAAAAAAAAAGAAAAGAAAAGTACATGAACAGTAACTATGCATTGGCAAATTAACCCGCATACACCAAGTCCATTTCTTTACTATAAAACTAACCAAATGTTCTTCTAATAATGATCGTTTCTGACTAATAACGCCTCATTGAGTCTACAGATTGTCATTATATTATGTGCCATGAAACCGGCCCGACCAAATACACGCGTAGTTTCTTAAATAAACAAGTCCATTTTAATAGTGAGCTGCGTAACGCTTATTTTAATTTATCATATACATAAATAAAAGCGCCAAAAACTCTACACTCAAACAGTACAAGTCATTTTGATTTTGTCCTTCTCGATCTCTAAAGTGTCTTCAGTTACACGTTTGTAACCCTCCCCCCCCCCCCCCTCTCTCCCCACCCAAAAAAAAAAGAGAAAAAAGAAAACCCCAACACCAACCACGCCCTCAGTTACAAAAACTATGTGGTGACGTTGGTAGTCGAATTCACCATGTCACACACAAAGTCCGTTTCATCACTATACCTCGCCAAAATAGTTTTCCTAATAACCTGATGTAGCCGTTTCTAATAACGTCTTATGGAGTCTACAGAGTGCTACTGATATTTGTCTCGAAAAGAAGTTCAATCAAACACGATGATAGTTCTATAAATTCAACGCGACGCCGCGTAGCATCTATATAAGTGAAATACAATCCTACAAAAGATCTTCAGTTTTCTGAGAGAGTGCCATATTTTTAATAAGATTTGAGCGTTTATAGATTATGATGTTTCTATTATTTTGACCTTTTTGAGAGTCCTTCGACGTTTTCTTTAAAGACCTGTGCGACATTTTAGCCTGACATATTTTTAAGTTATATTTACATCATGTCTTAAGACCTTTCTTTTAGTCTGGCTGACCAGATTTTTACCCTTCCCGCCGTGAGATGGCCTTAGTTGCCTGCTCGGCGTTAAACCCAAATAACTAACTAACTACAAATGAACAAAAGCGCCAGACACTCTAGAATCAGACAGTACAAGCCATTTTGTCCATATCGACATCTATACGGTGTCATCAGTTACACGTTTATCACGTTACACGAATGATACAAAAGAAAAATGTTACGAATATGGACCGATGCAGTTGATGTAACTGATTTGGGTACTTTGGGCGTTCAGTGTCTTTAAACACAAAAAGGGTACAAAAGATATATACAACGTTTTAAGTTAGTGGTCGCGCCTCAGTCAGGCTTTTCTGAGACAAATTCAGAACTCGGTACGCTCAATAAGGCATAATTAGTCAGAAACGATACTATCTGGTTATTGGCCGGACGTTCTTGTGATAGTCATGTGATCAAACGGACTTTCAGTGTGTGTGATATATATGTCAGTTCGGCCGCACCGACTCAGTGATATATAGAAAAATTCTCGATCCGCCGGACCGCATAGTTACTGCAGGTCAGAGCACCTTTTTCCGTGTGGATAGTGTTATAAACGTGTAATTGATGACACAATGGAGATCGGTACGGACAAACTAGCTTGTACTGATTGATTCTATAGTGTTTGGCGCTTCTGTTCACGTGTACGATTTTAATAAAACTTCAGCAGGTGTTTTAAGTTTGTAGCGGGGCGTTAAAAGTGTATACGTTTCAGTATAAAACTATTTACGCATTTGGTCGTGCCTCTTTCCTAAGATAAATGCAGCACTCTATAGACTCCATAAGACATAATTAGTCAGAAACGATATTATCGGATTGTTATAACGTGCTGATGATGTTATTAATTTGAGTGATAAAACGGACTTTGTGCGTGATATATGCTCAATTCGCGGACTAACCGCACCACATAGTTCAGTACTGTGACTCGGGGCGCCTTTTTTCGCTAACGGCGGAGTTACAAACTTGTAACTGATGACACTTTATAATTAATGTTCAATTTGGTCACATTGCCTTGTACTGTTCGAATCTAGAGTGGCTAGCGCTTCTATTTATGCATTTGATTATAATTTATGGAATACGTGAAGGCTGATGTGTTCTGCCGCCTTCAAAACGGACGTGAGAACAGTTTACTAAATTGTTGTGTTCCGCTCTCTTATATAAATAAGTAATTTATGAAACCATGGCAGTAGAATTTGGTAATAATTATATTTAGTGATGTAAGGTTCAGC
>BTPG01000004.1:1733828-1760065 GCA_036245525.1 Semisulcospira habei | reverse complement strand
TGTGTGTGTGTGTGTGTTTGCTGTCCATCGTAAACTTTAACGTTGGCATTTTCTCGGAGACTTTTCAAGCCACATTCTTCAAACTTGGCCCAAGGATACTTTGTGGCGAGGCCTTTCTAAACATACCAATTTGAGTGACCTCTCACAAAGGTCAAGATCACAGGGGCTCAGGAAATAGTTCAAAAATAGCTATATTTTGACATTCTTTTTTTTTTCTGAAATACTATTCACAACTTCAAACCCAAACTTGGTACAAAGATAGCTGAGGGTAAGACCTTTCCATGCCTACTAATTTGGTTGATCCCTCAGTAAGGTCAACGGTCAGTAGAGCCGGCTCAGGAAATAGGTTCAAAATAGCCACATTTTGACAAAAGGTGTTATTTTTTTTTCAAAAACAACTTTAAACCAAAACTTGCTACAGAGATACATGATGGGAAGACCCATCTATGCATACTGTTTTGGATAAAGCTTCGGAAAAGTCAAGAATCACAGGCTGGCAAATGTGTGTAAAATGCCAATTGGTGATAAAATTTTAGGTATTGGCAACATTTTTGCAAATTTTTCCAATCAAACTTGGCACAAAGGTAGCCGATAAGACCTTTCTGTGCATTTGAATTTACTTAACTCATTGCAGAGGTCAAGGATGGGGAAGGGGGTGCAGGGTCGGATCCAGGTTGGGGCAGGGGGGGTTCATACCAAATTTGTAAAAATGCTATAACAAAGTCCCTTTTTGGGGTGTTTGGGAACCCCCCCACCCCACCCCCCTCCGTCATTTGTTCATTCGGTCCCTGAAAGCAAGGTCTATCGCATCGCCCCCTCCCCGCCCCCCCCCCCCCCCTCACCCCCCCTCACCCCTCCCCTCTTGCACTCATCGCTGTTTGATTTTTGGCACACCGAAAGCAAAATCTGTCGATCTGAACCACACCCCACCCCCGACCCCCCTCGGTTGCTTGAATTTTGCGACCCCTGGCAGCAAGGTCCATCGACTACCCCCTCCCCCTCCTCTCCCCGTTGTTTGATTCTTCGACTCTTGAAAGCAAGGTCTGTCAACTACTCCCCCCTACCCCCCCCCCCCCCCCGCCCTCCTCTCCCTGTTTGATTTTTTTCGGCCCCCGTATGAAGCAAATTGTAGTGTCGAGGAGGCCTTTTGTATTAGGTTCACGGTTCCAAACAGGACGTTGGACCCCCCCCCCCTCCTCCCCCGCAGGAGTAAAGTAAAGTGATCCGACCCTGTCATGTGTTCTTAGAACATTTCGGCAGTCTTTCTGAACGTGTCTTAACCCATTTCGCCTGGGACCCTGAAGCAGGAAATGAATTGACCCTGATAATTCAACGGTACTGTCAGATTAGCTTGGCGCCTTCAGGAGACACGCTAATCTGACACTACCCTTGAATTATCATGGTCAATCTATGCAGCTGGTACACAGAGGTTATGCAACAGCTCCAACATTTGAAAAATGGGACCTTGGGTCTAAGTGTGTGTGTGTGTGTGTGTGGGTGGGGGGGGGGAGGGGGGGTGCCCCGTGGGGGGGAGGGGGAAGTGTGCATACAAATACGTGAGGCTAGTATCTGATAAGTGAAGTTATTGCCTGGGTCACAGGAGTTCGCTACACTGACCCTTGTAGGCCACCTGAGGGAGGTCAAAGGAACCATGCATTGGTACCCCCTTCGACCAAAAAGGTATTCAAGCTGTTTTGTTTACAGGAAAAAACTCAAATTCGCTTATCTTGCGCTTATAAGACACCAATGAATGTGGCATTTGAGAGAGAGAGAGAGAAATGAAATGAAATGAAATGAAACTTTATTTTCCAAGGATAAAAGAATAGGTGCGCAGACCTGTTTTCATTCTTGTCCTTGCTACACACTACAAAACAAAATAACGTACACACACACACACGCGCGCCGGTGTGCAATTGCCGCGTGCACAGGCTTGTGCCAGATTAGCTTGTAGCCTACAGGCGCCAAGCCAAGCCTGCACAACCCTCCACACACACACACACACACACACACACACACACTGACACACACATACACACACATCAGTATATCATGTACACATACATTCTTTCGCTTAAAACTATACTACAGCAAATATAAAAAGTATAATGGATTTTGTACATAAAACCGCTATTGTTCTCATCATAAAAACCAACACGGCGGCTCACTCCAACAAACATAAACAGGCATACACACACACACACACACACACACACACACACACACACACACACACACACACACTCGCACACACACACACACACACACACACACGCGCGCGCGCGCGCGCGCGCGTGCGCAAGCACGTAGGGATGCGCGCGTGCACACACATACACTTGCACACACTGACACAGATAAACACACACATGCGATAGCGGCCTCCCCGCGCCACTAAACCGCGCACAGCTAGATGCTAGTCTGCCATGGAATTAGACTAGACTTGTATAGCGATCCCGCAACCACCGCGCGCGCGGGTCGACGCGAAGAAACCACAGCACTGCCACGCCTCGCGAGCGCCCAATGCTGTGTCTATCGACGGCATCCCGTCTGGCCAGCCGAGTCCATGGGGTCATGGATATTACATAATGCGGCTTGCTGGAATGCCAGCGGTATATTACATGCGTTCATAAATTTTTAATGTTAGAAGAGAATGCAGACTATCCGGGAAATGCCGCATAAGGCATGGAGTGCTACATGTAAAAATAAAAATAAAAATACAAAATAAAAGAAAAATTAAGTTTTGTCTAGATGTTTGAGCAGCTTGGTCTTGTAAGTTTTAAGCGATGGCGCGGCTCTAACATCCGCAGGAATGGAGTTCCATAACTTTGCACCAGAATAGGACAACGACGACCTATAAATGTCTAGTCGAGGCATCGGTACAACAAGATTGTTCCCTGGTGTTCGACTGGACCTCGTATGAGCAAAGTGGAACAAACTATTGAGATAGGCTGGTGTTTCTGAGAGGGTGATTTTGCGCATGAGCACCAACTTATTATACTTAAACTGTTTTTCAAGTGGCAAAATGTCTAACAGCTTGAACTTATTGTCAGTATTAATGACTTCTGAGGGTCTGTCAACAATAAGTTTAATGGCTCTTCTGTGGAGCGAGTTCAGACTTTTTAAATTAGCATCGCTACTACCGTCCCAAATAGATGAGGCATAATCCAAATGTGACTGAATATGGGCATAGTAGAAGAGTTTCCTTGTTGGCTCATCAGCAAAATGTCTCAATTTCGACAGGAGGAATACATTTTTAGATACTATTTTACACAGTTTAGTAATGTGGCCTTGCCAGCACAACTTGTCGTCTAAGTTGATTCCAAGCACGCGCTGTTCTCTGACTTGCTCCACAGGCTGGCCATTAAGTGTTAGTTGAAGGGGAGGGGGGTTCAACTGATGCTTTTGCCGTGTGGTAATCAGCATGCATTTGGTTTTAGTGGGATTAGGTATCATGGCGTTATTTCTGCACCATTCAGATACCTCATTTAAACTGTCTTGGAGAATCTTCACCATACATGTTACGTCTGATGACGAAACGTCCAGTGTTCCATCGTCTGCAAAAAGACTGAAAGTTACACTGGAGTCAGATATATGTAATGGAAGGTCGTTTATGAAGACAGAGAACAATAATGGACCAAGAATCGATCCCTGTGGTACTCCGTGCTCTATCACCCCTTCAGGTGAGTTTTTACCATTCACGTAGACATACTGCGTACGCCCATGCAGATATGACGTAAGGAAGGCAAGTGTGTCTGCGCTTAGTTGATAGACATTAAGTTTTTGAACTAAAGTTTCATGATTGACGAGGTCCAATGCTTTTGAAAGGTCCAAAAATACTGCTCCAGTCATTTGACTGCTATTTATGGCAGTAAGCCATCTGTCAACAAGGTGTACCAATGCTGTGTGACAGGAGTGTTTCCGCCGAAAGCCAGATTGTAATGGATGTATGAGTTTGTGTTTTTCTAGAAAATGTTGTAAGTGTGTGTGAATGTGTCTTTCTATCGGTTTGGACAGTGTTGACAGTAGCGAAATGGGCCTGAACTTGTTAGGGTCGGCAAGGTCTTTCGTTTTAGGTAGTGGGATCACTTTGGCTGTTTTTAGAGAAGATGGAAATATCCCCTGCTTTATGCAAAGGTTGTATATATATGTCAAGGTATCTAAAATATACGGTAGGGCCATTTTCAGAACTGAGCTACTAATACCATCATGGCCAGACGTACGTTTGTTCTTTAAGTACGAGATGGATTTTCCCACGTCGTATATCGTTAACAGCGGAATGCTGAATGACGTGTCAGGGTCCAGCCGTTCTGCACAAAACGTCTTTAGCTTTTCGGACACAGCTGAAGACTGACCAGAATATGTATTTTTTAGCAACGTACTGGCAGCCGAGAGGAAATGCTGATTCAAGATATCAGCTGATAACTGTGTACATTGTGCGGTATTTTTGGACCTCGTAAAAGCATTGATCGCTCGCCACACAGATACGACATCTTTCTTTCCGTTCATAAGACGGTGAAAAAGTGACCTTTGAGCTTTCCTCACTAAATGTTTAACATGGTTTCTTTGCCTTCGATAAGCAATAAAATCCTTCTTTCTTTTATAGTCATCTCGGAGCTGCATGGCATCCTTGATTTCCTTACTTAACCAGGCGGGAAGCTGGGGGTTCTTCACCCGTTTCTCTCTGAATGGAGCGTGTTTATCGAGAACACCAAGGAACAATCCGTACCACTCAGACAAAGCATCGTTGGGGTCATTATGGTAGTACACTGTATCAAAGTGTGTGCTACTTAAATCACAAAGAAATGTTTCCTTGTTGAAGTGTTTAAGTGATCTGTATCTAATAGTCGTGTGCTGATGTTTTCGGAATGAATTATCCGCTTTTAATGCCAAGCAACAGCACACCGGGTAGTGATCGCTAATCCCTACCTGAAGCACGTCTACTGCCATCACCCTTGATTGAGTAGTTGTATATATGTGGTCTATAAGGGTGGAGGAAGTTGGACTAACACGAGTTGCTGTTTTAACTAGCTGCTTTAAACCAAACATAGACATGGTGCACTCCCAAGCAGGGTTATTCAAAAACATGTTAATATTGAAATCGCCTAGGATCAAAATTTCAGAGCTGGACTGTCTGACCTTATCCATCATGGCGATAAAGTCGTCGAACCATTGAAATGTTGATGCTGGGTTCCTGTAAATGTACCCGACCAGCACGGGGCTGGATTTGTTTGCCCTTAACTCAACCCAAATGCATTCTACGGTTTTTGACTCCAGGTCCCCACGCCTGCGAGTAATACCGCTAATTGAATTATGAATGTATACTGCAATACCCGTATGTCCCGGGTATTCAGCATCGCGGCGCAGTACAGTGAAGTCCTGGATAGAAACGGCCTCATCGCTGATGTTACGATTGAGACGCGATTCCGTTACACCAAACAAGTGAAATGGATTGGATTGACTCAAGAGCACACACAGATCGGGAACTTTGTTAGTTAAATGATAAACATTTAAATGGCCAATATGTAACTGGCGATCATACACCATGATTGCTAATGTATGTCAATACCAAGAGTATACAAATAAAAAAGCTTATAAATGATACAAAGGCAAATAAGAGCTGAAATAATAAAACAAAGCAAAAGAATATCAGTCCGCTCTAACACACAGAATGTGGGAGGCAAGTGAAAAAAAAAAAAAAAAAGAGTTTCTTCTACGCATTCACTGATATAGACCACACTACCGGTCACTAACGGTCACTAACAGGGACTAATCCCTTTAGCAAACTTCAACAGTCAAAGCTAAACGACCCCGCTGCGCGATAGGGGAAATAAAGTCAGCGCTGCGAAAGGACACAGATATGATCGTAGTGTGAATATACGTAGAGCACTAGTAGAGAAAGTGTCACGGTGCACAAGTACTAGTGCTATAAGCGTCACAAATCGCACAGAGTGAGAAGATCGGTATTCACGAATACTGTCGGCAGAAGTCAAAAGGATGACAATGTTAATATTGGACCACGCGCAGTGGTTGAAGTTAAAAACAAATGAATACGTCTCTGCGCAAACACAATAATTATGAGCAATGAGACGCAAGAAAATCAATTCGATATTGTTCAGTGTTAGCCTGGAAAGTAAAGCACAAAGTTATGTAAGGAAGAGTAACTGAATGTTCTGGAAATGAGTCTAATACACACGCACGGGGTGGCTGTACTGTGCCCGGCCACGGTTCCTGCTGTGCGTATGGCGTGTATGTGAGCGGGGGGACGCTGAAAGGATACGTTGGTTGCGTCATGCTGAAGTGTCCCCATGGTCCGGCCTCGCGATACTGTGGAAATGCGGCACTGTATGGTGGTAGTGGCGGTTGCTGCCACATAGGATACTGGCCCGGCATTTGTTGCTGATAGCTACATTGACTCTCTGCTGTACCACCAAATCTGGATTCGCTGTACTGTGATTCCAGACCTGGTGCTACAGCAGAGGACACTGACAGTCCACCTTGACTCTCCGGTGCAGCACCGAAGCTGGATGCACCACAGAGCGATTCCAGGTTGGGTGCTGCAGCGGACACTGACTGTCTGCCGGCTGCGACATTAGCGTAAGTGTTGGTGGTGCCAGCGTGTCCTTCACGTCGCTGACGGCGGTGACGGTCACCACCTGCAGGCTGGTTGTTGGGAGTGGTGACGTCAGTAGCTGGCCCTCCTCTCTTTATGTTGAGGGCCAGACTGATGGTGCCCTGGCGACTAGGATGGATGGGGTCACCGCGCCTGTAGAATTTTCTACGCGGCAACCCATCAACAGCAGTAAAGACCTGAGTGTTGTCTATCAGTGTGACACCCAGCTTTCTGCACACATGGAACAGGTTACTGTTGGAGGCGGTGATGGCCCTATACAGCTGGTGTCTACTGTCGGTCGGCAGGATGGAGGATGCCTGCAGACGAGCGCCGGGAAATACCCGCCTGCATTCCCGGACGAGCTGTTCCCACACAGCGCTGGTCACTTCCTTCTGTTTGCAATCGTTGATCCCCACGTGGAAGGTCACCAGTGCCACCGCTGTGTGGGACGCGTGTTGTCGCTGGAGCCAGTTCAGCAGGTGGACAGTCCGCAGGCCAGAGACAGATAATACGTCTACTTTTTCTATAGGGTAGGTGGGCATCTTCTCTGCCTTGATGTTGCGAACAACAGAGTCTCCAATGACCAGCGTGGTGGTGTCACTCTGCACTGAATGTCGCAGTATTTGCTCATCTGGAGACATTTTGTTATTACGCTGCTGCTGGCTGCTGGCGTGGTCATACCCGTTGTTGACCTCAGGCAGGCCGCCGGTAATCCGTACTGGTATGAGTCGCTCTGGGCTCTTCTCGGCTGCACTCACAGCCTGTACCGTGGCCAGTTCTTGCAGAACGGGTGGAGGGGAGGGGTGACAGGGAGCAGCGATTGCGCTGCCCGTTACCTGGCGCGGAGACGCACAGATATCAACATTGGCAGACAGGTCAGTTTGAGTGTTACCACTCATGGCAACGTCTGAGTTGTTGGACGCAGTGGCTGATTTCTTTTTCAACTGTTTTTGAATTTCCCTCAGGCGCTGCTTGTGGCTCTGTTTGGCGGAGGATAGCTGGTTGACAGTGCCGTCTGTGGCGTGTTGAGCTGTCTCCACACCAGTTATCCTGTCGTCCAGGCCGGACAACACTTCGCCCACACTTTTCTCCGTAACCTGTAGATCTCTGGCTCTCTTGACCGCCTCGTCACGGAGCTGACTCTCGAGCTGATCAATCCTGGCTAGGGCTGCTGAAAGTCCTTTGAACAGTGTACTGACGTCAGCGCGAAGGTCCGTGATGAGGTTACAAGCACTTTTGAGTTGTGCTCGCAGAGTATCAGGGTCAGTGGTGTCCTCGTGAGGACAGGTAGTCCCGAGGGCCGTGGTGGGTGCGGCCTCTGTATTACGTAATCCCAGTCCCGGAGACGCGGGACTGGCGTTCGTGTTTGGTCGGGTTGGGGGAAGGGGCGTGGCAGTGGACATTACACCATCAACTGTTGCCGCAACAAGTGAAAAATCAGTGCGGGCGTTCTGAAGTGGCTGGCCAGTAGATGTGGTGATGGGATTAGTCGGGGATGAGTGGTCGGATAGAAGGGGCGTCGGTTGATAATCCCCTGTGATTGACGACTCTGCCGGCTGCACAAGAAGAGAGACTTCTTTGTTGTCCGAGGGAGTGGAGAGGGTAGGCGTGATGGGGGTGTCTGCTAGGGAGACAGCCAACAGCAGGCCCCGTGAGGAGTTGGAAGGGGTGGCGGGTGAGGTGACGATACTTTCTGTAACGTCAGGGCCAGATGCAAGATGGTTGCTGGTGACGGGGACATTGTCTGTAGGGTCCGCTGTACCGGCCAGGAGCTGTTGTACATAATCACAAAGGGCCCGGTACTCCGATCTCACCCACAGACCCTTTCTCTTCCCCTGAATCATGCAGGTGCCACCGGTTGTCCGCCTCTTTCTAAAGTACACGGTGATGACGATAAGTTTGTTCTCGTCTGTGTGTACCGGCCCTTCATATATCTTAACTATTGTCTTGGCCAGGTGATCAGGGACCAGGGTGTGGGGAGAGAGGTAGCCATCAAGGGTGACAGCTTCATTGTCATAGTTGAAATCTTCCCATAACACATTGTGGACTCCTGCAGTGTGTTTGGGCAGAAGCTGCATGTATCTCACATACACGGCATTCCTCCACGTCTTGAGAATGCTGAGGGCATTAGCACCTTTACATTCAAATCTTGTTTGGAGTTTGTCTAAGGTGTCTCTCAGTACTGGGTCACGGGGGATGGTGGGAGTGGAAGGGGGTTGGTGTACAATGGCTATAGTTGTCATGGTTTCAGATAGGAACAGACATGTGATTTAGAGTGGGGCGGGAGACGAGGATGGGTCACTGACAAAATGTGGTTTATAGTTGGGGGTGGGGGGGGGGGGCAGTGGAGGGTGGCTACGCAGGAGAGGGAGGGCGTGCAGAGGCAAGAGGCAGAGCGTGGGTAGGGGGGAGGAGGCGCCAGGAAAATGGAGCAGGGGTAGTGATGGGTGTGAGTGGGAGGGGGGGTGGGTGAGGTAATGGAATGTGAGTAAGCCGAGGAGAGGGAGGGCGTGCAGAGGGTGGGTAGGGTGGAGAAGAGGAGCCAGAAACACGGGGAGGGGGTGGGGAGGGGGAGGGAATGGAGGGTGGGTAAGCAGGAGAGGGCGGGCGTGACGAGGGTGGGTGGGGTAGAGGTGCCAGGAACAGGGGGGCGAGGTGGGGATGGGTGTTGGCGTAAGTCAAGTGTGGGGTTCTAGCTGGCATGGATTGATGACGTACGATGCCGGACCTGCCAAGCTGATCCTAGGCAGATAAGGCTGGAACTGTTTACTCGGGCGCGGGTCAGGCGTGACCGCCGACAGCGCCGCCTTGTGTAAACACATCTGGCAGCAGTTTCGTGGCAAAGACAGCAGTCTTAGTATCAGTGGTGTAGTCTGACTAGTCTATAATATGATGAGAGAGAGAGAGAGATGACGATGATGATGAAACGTTTTTATTCAGGATAAAAAGTTTTAGGCATAGCTAAAACATATCGAGGGCTGACTGCTAGAACTCCGTAACTCGATTTTTTTCGATTTTGAGATTTTGTACTTTTCTGATAGATTTCCGCAATCTCTTTCACCCTGTAACATCATTTTTAAGGAAAGTTAATTTTTCAGCGAGTTATTAATTAGAAATTAAACCAATTATCTTTTTGCAGGCATCCATGGAACAGCCAAAACTGAGTAACTTCAGATACGAACTTATAGCCTGCAGTTTTTTCTTTGGCTATCTGAATGTTTGGCTGCTAGATGTCAGTATCTCGCGATAATAACTTCTAGCACGACCGGCCGACAAAACGTTTGCCGTGAAAGGCGGGTGCTAGAAGAAAGCATTTAAAGATACTGAGATATAGTACGGACAAATTTTTTCTATTTTATCAGGGATGAAGGCAGAAACTCGTTAACTTCACTATGCGAACTTGTAGCATGCACATTCTCCAGACGATATCAGGCGCCAGGTGTTGAAATATACTTATCTCGCCACCAGTCCTGTTTATAATGGTAGGGGTTTTGTATGCATGCATTCAGTCAACCCCTTGGCTGCCGAGCGACATAAAACCACGTACCCAAACTGATGAAAGATGTATGGATCCTGATGAACCCCTGCATTTGCGGGGGCTCATGAGGATCTATGCCACTTGCTTGCCCAATTCATAGATCTAACTTCTTGGTTCAGACTGAATATTCTCCGTGTGCTCTGACAGTCAAGGGATTAAACATGACCGTGGGAATATACTACTTTACTTGGTCTCATCCTGCTTTACCCTTGAGTATTCTGCTGACTGTCTGGAATTTAAGGAAAACGCACTTCGCCACACAACCTCCGAAGGAAGAACATTGTTTTTGCGCTTGCCAAGTTTTCTTTCTCATCAACTTGTGAGGTAATTCTCTCTCTCTCTCTCTCTCTCTCTCTCTCTCTCTCTCTCTCTCTCTCTCTCTCTCTCTCTCTCTCTCTCTCTCTCTCTGTGACAAAACAACAACAATGATAGTTTGTAACACTGATCTTTAAAGGAACATTATCATTGGTAAAATTTCTGGGCGTTTTTTTAGTTCCACTTTCCTATATGGAAAAAGCACTCTAGATGTAAGTCCTACTGGGCATACTGAGAGAAGCAGTCAAAATGTGTTTTATTAACAACGGTGCATTTGGAAAGAGAAACTCACTAAACATCAATAGTGATTTTGTTTAATTACTATTTTCAGCCCTGGGGGTCCTAAATGGCTGATGGTGAAATGGTGCCGCCAAGTGAAGATGATGTTGAGGATGAACCTTTGTCAGCTCTTCGGACAAGACAGCAAAGAGACAGTCTGTCTGACGAGGAGCCTCCCATCAATGCAATGAAAAGAGAAAAAAAAACTAAAACGGCAAATGAGAGACAAAAGGAGTTGCTGATCCACCAGACAGTTCTGGATAATATTTTGACATCAAATGGATTTGTACCTGTCAAAGCGGATGGCAACTGATTTTTCGAAGCTGCTGCTACTCAGATAGTGGACACCACATCTGCTGAACTTTGTGGCAGTCGGTGTGACCTTCTTGAAGAAAACCGGCATGACTTTACGAAATTTTTGGAGAATACCTGCGGCGATGATGACAGAGCAAGAGAAGCGAATTTTGTGTCAAGTGTCCACAACCTTCGTCACGCCGGAAGGTGGCGCAGTAGTGTGGCAGACTTGCTGCCTCTGGCGCTGGCAGAATAGATACAGAAACAGGTGATTATATTCACTAGCAATGAGCAGATGAGCAGCGACATCGCCACTTTCACTGGAGGTGATGGGCGAGGGAAGCATCGTGCTCACAACCGAACACACGACGACACTGTGGAGTATGCAAAGGATCACATTAGCGGATCATTCCCTTGTGTCGAGTCCCACTACACCAGGAAAGATACTATGTGACACTATCTTGATGCATCGCTGTCAGTCATGAAGATGTATCATTTGTACAAGAAAAGTTGTGCAATTGACGGAAAAATTCCAGTGTCCTGTCAAAAGTACAGAGATATTTTCAATTGAAACTTCAATCCTTTCACAAACCCAAAAAGGATCAATGTGTAACGTGTGTCAATTATACACCAAAGAAGAAACAGGGGCTCACCAGCGAGGAGGAGGAAAAACAATATCAAAGACACACCGAAATGAAAATTAAGGCAAGTATAAAAAAAGCAGAGGACCTGGCAAAAAAAAAGAACCCACCACACATGTAGTGGCATTAGATTTGCAAGCTGTTCTGCCAGCACCTTGTGGCTTGGTAAGCCAGATATACTACAAGCGGACACTGTCTGTTTACAACTTCACGTATATTCACTGGCAGACGGAAAGGCGACCTGCTTTGTTTGGGATGAAACAAATAGCAAAAGAGGATCTGTGGAAATCACCACGTGTCTTTTCATGTATCTTCAGTCTCTTCCGGTGACTGTTACAGATGTGATCCTATGTTCCGACTGCTGTAGTGGACAACATCGCAACCAGTATCTGGCAGCAGCCTTCCTCTATGCCCTTGAAACCATCCCACACATTGTCTCTGTCACACATAAGTATCTCGAAACAGGACGCACGCAGATGGAGTGTGATTCAATGCACTCTGTCATCAGTTTCGCGCAAAAGGCCAGTCCAGTGTTCACTCCATGTAGATATGACATAGTAATAAGAATGGCAAGACGGACAAATCCATACGTGGTTATACCTCTACGGTTTACACAGATTTAAGACTGTAAGCACCTTGCATCACAGGTCATCCGGGACACTAAGGTTGACAAAGAAGGCAAGAAGGCCAGGTGGCTCCAAGTAAGGGCAATCCACTTCACAAAAGGCCAAGACGTAATGTACTTCAAATATGACTTTGATGAAAGTGATTTCCACCAGTTGTGTCTGTCAACTCCATCTGCCATAAGAAGACAGCCTCCTTTAGCAAAGGTTCTGACGACTCGCTACAGTGCCAAATTACCTGTTTCTGGTGCCAAGAAAAATGATCTACTGTCCCTGTGTTGATCAGGTGTGATTCCCGAGGAGCATCATGCCTTTTTCGAGAGGTTGCCAACTGTTGCCGGCAAGACTGATCGCCTTGACGAGCTGGACATTAAAGACGATGATGGTGAAGAAACAGACTAAAACTTTCAGTGAATGGGTTTGCATCTGTGTGCGACTTTTGCTGCGATCACCAGGTTGGACTTTCTTTTGGGAGTCAGTGACAGGTAAACATTTTGTGTAGGACTATCTGTGAACGGATGTGACTTTTTATTGACACTTGTGTTTCTGGACTTTGTTTTCATGGCGAACACACAGCTGGTGAGTACCTACCATTCTGCCAAATTTCCTTCTGTATTTCTTCTTTCACATGTAGTATTCCCGGTATTACCTTCACTGTTGTCAGTTAACCCAAGTGTGCAACATCTCACATTAATCTCAGTAATTTAGTAATGGGATCCAACAGAGTTGCGAAGTTCTTTGCACAATGTGAACCCGTATTGTGTGCCATTGTGTCATGCTAAAAAGCAGTAAAGAGGGTTGCTGACTTCTGATCATCAGCTTTACCTGACAAATGTTGTGCAAAGGTACAGACCAGAACACCGTATGTCAAGTTACGCACTTTTGAGCTGTAACACAAGGTTATTGTGTATGTAATTTTGCCGTGCTACATGTACGTATTTCAAAATGCTGACTTGTTGCGCCCTTAAGTTCAGAAATGCCGTTCTATAACTGCGTGCTATAATTCCGTATCGACTGTTAGAGACTTCTAGCAGCCAAGTATTCACCAATCCTCTTAGACCTCAGCCGTGCTAAATGTCAGTACCTCACGTTACTGATGTCTAGCAGCCAAAATCTGGGGCAAATACAGAATGCAGCTAGAACAAAGTATGTCAGTTCATGCAGAAAAAATATTTCTAAAATAAAGACCATGTATATAACTGTATTCTGTGTGCTCGTTCTATGTTTATTAAACATTGATGATGTCTGTTGCCAAAGATTAAGATGACTGAATAAAAACTGCCGTTTGGAGAACTGTGTAAACTTTCATTTCGCGTTTTCTCAAAAAGTGTGAAAACTGAGTTACGAAGTTCTAGCAGTCAGCCCTCGATATGTAAGTAAAAGACCCATCCCCGAATGTAGAAGTATTTGGTTACAAGACCAATAGTTTCAAACTTGCCGTTGCTACAAACTACTTATCAACATTTTCATAACAAAACAATGGGGGAGAGAGAGAGAGAGAGACAGAGAGAGAGAGAGAGAGAGAGAGAGGGGAGGGGTGGGGGGAGACAAAACAGGTGCAAACTGACATAGTGCGGAGGCTCATAAGAATCTGTCTCTTCTGTTTGAATTCATACCTCTATGCTGCTATGTTTATGTAGCTTACCGCACAGGACAACCAAAGGCAAATAGTCGAACATCTGCAAGAGATGTATATGCTCATTAGCATCAGACAGGCGCCGAGCGGAAACGAATACTCTGTATGCATCCTCCTGCCTAATGCCTATGTATACTGCGTTATGTTTATGTAGCCAGTATGCATTGGATTAGTATAGCATCATCCACCGGCGGCGGCCACACTCGCGACGACTGTCAGCAGTCACATGATTGGAAAGTCCAAGCTAGATTCACTAACTGTACTCCACAGTCTCTTGTACTGCCCCGCGCGCGGCAAGGCTGAAGTGTTCGGAGAGCTAATGAACTATGGAGCATTAATTTAGTCTGCACGGAATCATCGATGGACAAAGTGAACCGGGCTTTTGACTCGGGAGGATCCGGTGTTTTTCAGAGACGAGGTGTTGGAGAACTTACTAAAGACTGAGGATGAATACATACCTACAGCCTGCTACTTCAACTGTGTGCCGCAAAAGGATATACAGCCTTACACGAAAATGGTCGCGGAGTGGATGGCTAAGGTAAGAAGTGTCAGATTTTTCGCTGTACCGGCTCCGACTTTATTTGGCGGCTTTCTCCCAGACATACATCGATTTTTCGCACGATAGCTATGCAGGGAGATGTAGAATTGGCTCAAATACCTTATTTCGTTCAAAACGTTGGTGAAAATGCAAACACGAGATTTTTTTCGATTCTTTTGGGAGCAAAAGTCGGGTCCACGGTTGTTAACATGGCGGGAAGGATGGTGTAGGTTCACCATGTCCCGACTGCCGTATGCACATATTTGATGACAATTAATTTTGTCCACGAACCCCCCACAATGTTGGCACCAGCTTGAAGTGCACAAATTCCACTAAAACTTAAACGGTCTCGGTGCCGCGTCTTTTGTAACAATCGGAGAGTATTTGGATAAAATATCGAATTTTCCCAGATTTGTTCTGCAGTGGGCAGCTTGCCAACACGGTGCTTTGGTGTCCTTAAATAATTAAGGCCTTGTGAAGTCCTTGCTTAGTGGCTGATGCAAGACTAAGCTCGCTCATGCAACTGGCCCCTGGTGTGGAATGTTGCTAGAATGTTACTACAAATTCATTAGCCAAAAACGTCAATATTTCATTTTGTTCTCAATTTTGCCACAGGCTAATACATACTACTACTAACATACTCTAATACATTTTCGACAAAATATATCATTGTTTTGTTGAATTTCACAGTTTTCGATGATTTAAAAAAAAAAGAAGAAATTGTTCTCCGACAGAAAAAAGATTACAGTACTGAAACTAGTGAAAGGCGAGACTGGATGTTTGGCGGAGTTGGCTAGCTGTAAAAATAAGCACGTTTTATGCAGGTTACAAAGTAAAGTAGATTATAGCACTGTCAGGGGAGAGAAATGTGCATGATCGACCAGTGATCATAGATCTACTGTGGCCTAAGCACAAAAAAAAAAAAAAAAAAAAAAAAAAAAAGAGATAGGAAAGAGAGGGGGCGCTAAAAAAGTGACTGAAAGCAATGCATATGGAAGCCCCCCCGAAGGGGGGCGTATCACATATCCCACTGTTCCAGCCACTCAGTGCATGGAAATTTAAATCTAGGTCCCCCCGAGGGGGGTCCAGATATTTAGCCGGTGTGGACAGCTGTTTCGGTCTTGGCGACCTCCTCAGCACACCATCGGCGATCAAGGAGGAGGAGGTCGCCAAGACCGAAACAGCTGTCCACACCGGCTAAATATCTGGACCCCCCTCGGGGGGACCTAGATTTAAATTTCCATGCACTGAGTGGCTGGAACAGTGGGATATGTGATACGCCCCCCTTCGGGGGGGCTTCCATATGCATTGCTTTCAGTCACTTTTTTAGCGCCCCCTCTCTTTCCTATCTCTTTTTTTTTTTTTTTTTTTTTTTTGTGCTTTGGCCACAGTAGATCTATGATCACTGGTCGATCATGCACATTTCTCTCCCCTGACAGTGCTATAATCTACTTTACTTTGTAACCTTCCTAAAATATTAGCACTGGCAGTCTCCCCTTTTCTTTTCACGTTTTATGCAGACAAGAAAAAAGGTGTGTGGGCGGACATTGGCGCGCGATTTCTATGGCTTTTACTGATTTGATTATTTTCTCAGTTGTAGCCACATTTTCAGATTCAGATAGATTTCGTTCTATTAGAGCAACAACAGTTTATCTGAAAAAGGATCTATAGTTTTGAGAAAATTGTGATTATTTTTTTTAATCTCAAAAGATTGTCATATCGGGCACTTCATTTATTTTTGTCAGAACTGTAGCTTTTCGGCAAGTTAATTAGTTAATCGTTTACTTTTGAAACTTGAGCTGTTGTTGCATATAATTATATCAGCTTTTGTCCAGGTTCTAGTGCAACAACTGACAGTACTGATTTGTACACTTCTTGCTTTCATACATTTGTGTTGAAACCTTTGCTCTTTACACATCCGCCGTGAGATGGCCTTAGTCGCCTGCTCGGCGTTAAACCCAAATAACCTACAACCTGCTCTTTACACACACCAACTGCGGCGTCAGAGAAGAAGTGCGCCCACGAAACTTGTGACGAGAGGGATTTGAAAGACAGTTCTTGACAGTTCAAGCCAGATTTCCGAAGGGAGAAAGAAGATTGCCGAGCAAGACCAGTTTTCAAAAACTAATGGTTCTCACCCTAGAGCCTCCTGTGGCCTGTGTAAATAACAAAAACCACAGGTGACATTAGGACTACGACTACTTAGCGGGTTAATTGCAGAACAGACCATACAAACAATCATGTTTTTTTGTTGCATACACAGGGCTTCCGTTTTAGTGCGTCTGTCACTCTTTAAATGTGTTGCGACAGTGTTATGTGTGTGTGTCCTTTGCATGATACTGAATCTTTAACTGGTGAGTTATCCGTCTCCCTCTCATTACAACTCGAAATCATGTAGTGAAAATGTAACTAAGGGGTCACACGCACTAAAACTATTCCGTGCATCTCACATGCGGTGACAGGTCGCTGACAGTCGTTCTATTTTTAGTGATGAGCTGGATCGTATAACCCTTATCATTCGGAATACACCAGTGTGTGAAATAAATTGGACTGAAATAGTTGAAGGGTAGTGCCAGAATAGCTTGGCGCCTCTAGGCGCCAAGCCTTTCTGGCACCACCCTTGAACTAAACTAAAGCCATTGGTCTATATCCTTATCTGTAAGTACTATAATGTAGCTTGCATATGGCAGTGTACACATTTGAAGCTTTTTAGCCTCAGTATGATATGGGTTAATTAACCGCTCGCTCAGTCACGGCTGCGTTCGGACGTGTGTGAAAACAGAATCCCTGAATACACCGTTAGTCTGCAATGTGAGGTCATAAAGGGAGTGGGATGCCCTCCAAAGCTTTTTATTGGGAGTCAGCGTTTCATGGATATTTTCTTTTTGTTTAAAGAAAACTGAAATTCTAACTGGAACACATGTTGCTGTTATCTCCTAAATAACTGAAAGCGCTTTACGCTTTTCTATGAAAACTTATGTGCCGTTGACAAAAGGTTAATAGAGTTAGTTATTTGGGTTTAACGCCGAGCAGGCAACTAAGGCCATCTCACGGCGGTATAATTATAATGATCAGGTTTGCTTTTCCACCCTGAAGCCCTGATGCCGCTCTGCACGAGAAGACTACTCGGTTGGCAGTAAAACTACTCATTTTGACCCTGGTGATTATTTGAGCAGAATACTGCAGGATATCACACCCACACACATGAGCCGCCAAAATATATAATTTTAATCACTTTTTTATTTTTATACCTCCCCCCCCCCTCTCCCCCGCCCCTTCAATTTTAACTAATATCTTTTTTTGTTGTTTTCTTCAGGAAATGGAGTCCTTAATTATTCGCGTGTTGAAGTGAGAACTCTTTGCAGTCACACCCTACGACGTTTTGGTTTTGATTGTCAGTCGGCTCCCTATCAACCCTGCTCACGGTCCCCACAGTGGAAAAACACGCACAGACCTTCATGGCGCTATGCGCGACAGGTACGTGGAGTGACTATCTACCTCCTAAAACATGTAGTGAAACTGTCGCCTCCCCCCAAAAAGTTATATTATTATTATTTATTATTAATAATTATGTTCTAAAGTTATTTGGAGGTGATGCCCGTTCAAAGCTCACTTGATATCCGTTTCCCGCAGTTAGCGTCGGCTAATATTCAGTATTCAGATTGCGTCATTCGCAATTAGCCCTTTTCATCCTCATACACCCATTTCTTAAAATAAATTTGACTATGATAGGCTCAAGGGTGGTGCCAGAATGGCATGGCGCCTGAGGCGCCAAAGTATGTCACCATCCTTGAACTTGAACGGTTGATCTATCTCTTTATCTGTCTTTGAAATGTAGACTACATGGATGTTTTTAAAAGTCCCGTTGTAGTTAGAAGTAGAACACGCGGCTTTGATAGTCCAACACAAAATCAGCAAGAGACATAGAGCCGCATCAGACCCGGCACCTTGCGGGGCTCATGAGGATCTATGCCTCTTGCTGATGGTCGTTCGGGATCAGGGGGTGCTGGCCCTACAAGTGTGTCCGGCCGTGCGCGATGTCCGCCCCGCTTGTCGAACACCCGCATAGTCATTCGTAGGTCCATCGCCACTGGAGTCCCTGAAATAAAATCAGTTTCAAGGAAACCTCAGTGATAACCCTGACCCCGGGGTGAGGTCGGAAACCTCGTCAAGCCGATGTGAGCGCTCGTGTTTATGTTCATGTCACTCGCAGCAATGGTGGGCAGGAATGGTATGTGGACTTTTCCTCATTCCCATCGAGTCACATTTATGTACAGACGGCTCGGCGGCGTACGCCGTTGCCCGTCTCGCCTTCGTCTGTACAGCACGCATAATCATCAAGTGCGCACGTTAAAAATCCCATTATCCGGCACTAATCCGCGAAAAAGCCTTAAAATTGGGCCGATGAAATGAAAACAGAAATATTTCACATGCACCGAAGTTAATAGCAGGGTATTTTGCAAGCCTGCTGCTACTCTCAGTTCTGGTCACTAAAAACGGTGGTCACTAAAACGCTTGTAAGTCTGGACGAAAAAGTCGATTATGTCACAAATGGTAATACCAACGTGACAAGTTCGAGAGAACTTCGTACCGCAGGTCCGCCCACGTTCCCACGGATGTAAACACGTGTGCACTGAGGCCTGTGATTTTGAAACTTTTCAGTTTCATTGACGGCCCGGCCCGCGGTAATCGTAACTTGCGAAAGTCCGATCGTGTAACTGACAAACTTAATGGTTTAGTACCCGCCCTAGGAAAAAGAGGCACTTGCTGTTCTATCCATTCAATGGATTGCCTTTTATGGCACTGAGTGTCGTTTTTCCCGTGTCCCGGCCGTGGCTCGCATGAGACCCTAACATAAATTGCCGGCGACTACTCGGAACTGATGAGGCACGAGGTCAGGTTCACTGATCGCGAGGCCTGGAGGGGGTGGGGGGGGGGGGGGGGGGTCTGAGATAGGGTCGGTCTGAGACAGGGTGATCGGAGTTGTGCGCATGCGCGGTACTTTTACGTAGATCAAGGGTTGTGTAGTTCAAAGGCAAGACTGGTTACACTAGTTACTAGTAAACTAATTAAATAATACTTATTTACTACATTAATTTTATACAAATATCTCGTTACAAAAAGTAAAAACTTAAGTTCAGTTGATAGGATCGCACACTCAGACAATGACTTTTGCTGTGAAATACATCTTCGTAAACGTACTTGATCTACGGTAAGCTTTAAGTACCGCGCATGCGCACAACTCCGATCACCCTGTCACAGACCGCCACACCCGGTTTTTCACCCACCGGCGGTCGCAACCTGTCTCAGTGTCTGTTCGCACTTTTCACCACACAACTTCGAAAAATTTGGAAAAAAATGGAAGATGTGTTTTTCGTGATAACAAAAGGCGAAAAGTTTAACAACTCACAAAATTTGCGGAGTAGAGAAAGAAGGCCTTACCAAACGCATTCTAGCCATTGTAGCGCTGCCTCACTGACCCCGTTTGTCAACCGGCAAAGCCCCCTACACCTGCAAGCCAGCACGAGTTATTTCCCTTCTTTCATCCCGCACTGAGAAGACTCACCAATCTGCCCGACTTTGAAACTTCATGCCCGACTTTGAAACTCAGTCACGGCCGGCTTTGAAGCTTCACGGTCAAAATTTGTTCTGACATCTTTCAAAGCCCGCAACTCTAATTTTTTTATTTTTTTTATTTTGTTATTTTCACATACGCAACATGCACATGAACAGTTACAATAACCACGAAAAACCATATTTACAAACAAAACTCAAACTGACATTCAACCGGCCGAAAACAGACTAGTGACACTAACACGATTAAATTACATAAACAGAAAAACCCAATTAAATAGACAACAAGTTTGCTGAATATATTTTAGACTAACAAGTTACCAACCTATATAATTATGTTGCAATTTTGTACTGGCAGGTTTGCCGGCAGACCATCAGATTTCACGCTTGCAGATGATTCAAAACAATGCGGCGCGTCTCATCTCATTGAAGAAACGAAAGAGAGACCACGTTACGCCTCTCTTATACTGAAGCAGCTGCACTGGCTGCCTGTAAAATTCCTCTGCCAGTACAAAATTGCAATTCAGTTTCGCCTATGGCATTTTGACGGATCTCTTCCGTCGTACCTCTTCAAGTCTGCCAAGCTGTCTGTTTATCAGCCATCACGCACCCTCCGTTCCTCTAGTGTAAACTTTTAAAAATCCCGAAGCTTAACATGAAAACTGTCGGGGAGCGTTCTTTCACCTTTTTAGCCCCAAGTGTGTGGAACTTCCTGCCAACTGAAATGCGGAATCTGCCCACATCAGTTGTCACAGTTCAAAGCTCATGGGAAGAGATGGGGTGGTTTAAATGATTGATGATTAATTGATTGTACATTGCTTAACGTCCCGACAGTAACAAGGCTATCTCAGGACGTGCCTGCACTGCGTGTGAAAAAAAAAACCCCCAGAATATTGAATGTATGTCGCCAGCCGGTCCAGTACGTTAAATAAACCTATGATATGGGGCCTAAATAATGCCAAGAAAATTTAGCAGCACACATAATAATAATAATAATAATAATAATAATAATAATAATAATGCCGTTATTTGATAGGCGCTTTTTCTCAATTTTTGGGCAAATCGACTCAAAGTGCCGCGAACTGAAACCCAACACGCACACTCACGTAACAGACACGGATTTACGCCATTTAAGACAAACACAGTACAATACAGACGAAGGGCCAGTTCAGACACTGAAGTTACAGAGATTTTTGAACGCTTGTATTTGAAGTTTGTAAAGTGACCTGAAACCGGTACCAAAGTGTGTGTGTGGGGGGGGGGGGAGGGGGGGGGGTGGAAGAACCGGAGTACCCGGAGAAAGAACCCCCGACGGTCCGCCCGAATTAACGGTGACACTTACCAGAGGAGAAAAGTCCGACGCCGGAACCCGTTTTCGAACCTCGCACCTTTGGCAATGGTAGCAGGCGCCTTAACCACTGCGCCACGGACCACCCCATCCAATATCAAGAACCGCTACAGGCAGCGCAGACAGTAGGGAGAGTATAAAATAGGAAAATACAGGTGAATGGACCAAGGGTAGACAGAAACACATGCCCCAGAATAGAGAGGAAAACCCACCCTGTGGGGCTGACCAGGGTGACCCTGGGAACTAAAAAGTAGTTAACCCCACCCTCGTCCCCCAAGGCAGACCCAGGTGGGGGTGGGGTGGTTTAAAGTAGTGTATAATCGTGCGTGTGTCTGAGAGAGAGAGGGTGTGCTGTTGTGCATGTGCAGTGAGTCCAATGTTTTCCTGGAGAACAGCGCTATACAAGAAATATGTATTATTATTATTATTATTATTTATGTTAATAAAATTTTCATAGTGTGCCCGTTTTAATTTAAAATAATAATAATAATAATAATAATAATAATACATGGTATTTATATGGCGCATTTCTCATATTATTTATATTATAACTCAATGCGCTGGCGAAAAAGACACACACGCACACACACACACACACACACACACACACACACACAGGGAGATGCAACCATCAGAGTGGGTTACCTAGCATTTCATGTGAAAATGGGTTCCCATATTTCTATTTATTCTAGGGCTCTGGAATTGATGCGAATGTTTAGAACTCACATTATAACTAAGCTCTATAACTTAAAATAAAATAGACATTTTCTAGAAACAGAGCCACTAGATGCCGAAAAAATGGGTTTCTGCCAATAAAGTGGGTGGGTGTCTCTCTCACACAAATGAAACTGGCATTACAGTCAAAATGGGTGTCTTCACAACAGTAGGCGTCTGTAATAAGGTCAAGTTCATGGAATACTTCTTTTTCACATTAATTTTTTTTTCCCAACTTAAATGTGTATGTGTGCTTTAACATTCTTTACATAGTATGGTGCAAAATTCAATAAACACTGGCCCGAAACCTTTCGATTATGATTTTTACAGAGGAAATCGTTTAAACATTGCTGCGTTTTGTCCTTTTGAAGCAAAACAGTTTATCATGGCATTGATGTGAGAATCAACATAATGTATTCTGGAAATTAAAGGACTTTTTTTGTGCGTTTTGGGGTACTCTGGAGTTTCAGACAAACAGCAACAGAGCATTTTGAATATTAACCCTTATCATTCGGAATACACCAGTGTGTGCAACTAGTGTAACTGAAATAGTCCAAGGGTTAGTGCCAGAATAGCTTGGTGCCTCTAGGCGCCAAGCTATTGTGGCACCACCCTTGAACTAAAGCCATTGGTCTATGTCCTCATCTGTAAGTACTGTAATGTAGCTTGCATAGAATTATGGCAGTGAACAGATTTGAAGCTATTTAGCCTCAGTATGACTATGATGCAGGTCAAAAAGTGTGGAAAAATATCAAAGATAGAAAAAGACCCAGACGAAGAAACGAACACTTAACTTATTCTACCCCAGCAAAATTTAAGATCCACCACGATAGTTCAAGGGTGATGCCAGAATAGCTTGGCGCCTATGGGCACCAAGCTATTCTAGCATCACCCTTGAACTATCGTGGTGGATCTGTGTCCTGCACTGCAACGCAGTCTTCTGAAGACGACTTCAACATTTGGGCTTAACTTATTCTACCCCAGACACACCACAGCAAAATAAAGATCCACCATGATAGTTCAAGGGTGATGCCAGAATAGCTTGGTGCCTATGGGCGCCAAGCTATTCTGGCATCACCCTTGAACCATCATGGTGGATCCGTGTCCTGCACTGCAACGCAGTCTTCTCAAGACGACTTCAACATTGGGCTCAACTTATTCTACCCCAGACACACCACAGCAAAATAAAGATCCACCATGATAGTTCAAGGGTGATGCCAGAATAGCTTGGCGCCTATGGGCGCCAAGCTATTCTGGCATCACCCTTGAACTATCATGGTGGATCTGTGTCCTGCACTGCAACGCAGTCTTCTGAAGACGACGTCAGCATTTGGGGATTCCGATCTTGGGGTAGAACGAGTTAAAATGACAGAACAGAACACCGACATTAATTAACTAACTGACAACATAAGAAATCACTTGAAACTTCAGCCTTTATTTAACGTCTTTCGTCTCCAACAAACAACCAGCCATCCTTTCATTTGCAAAATGGTATGGCAGTACAACCAACCATTCTTCAGAGCATGGAATTACTCGTACTAAAAAAAAAGAGGAAAACCCCTTTTCACTAGGGGGGTCCGGGGGCATGCCCCCCCCCCCGGAAAAAATTTTGAAAATTTACATTAAAATTTGTGCAATCTGGTGCATTTTAGAGAGAAACTGAGCAGTTTAACCACCTAAAAATCTTGCTTTTTTTTTCTTATTTTTGGGGTGCACTTTTTATTTTTTGTGTCAAAGGTTTAAAAGTTATACTAAAACAAAGTATTCAACAGAATATTTATATCCAAATGCTTATTCAAAATACATCTGAATGTCTTTCCATTTTTTTTAAAATTTGAGTTTAATTATATAATATATATACTTTCTTTAATAATCTCTGCTTAATCAGCTGTAAGTATGGATTCCTTTTATCTCTTATTTAATACTATGTACCATGGTCACTGAGCTGGAGAAAGGTTATATAGATTTTTCAACATAATTTCATCAAACTTTACTGGGAAAAAATACATTGTAATAAATTTATTCACCATCATGAGTAATATTTCCAATGGCACTGCTTTTAGCTTTCTTGTGTTTCGCTGTAGACACGTGAGCATCAAGTGCTACGCGGCCGCGTAGTTAATATCAACTCTGCGCAGTTCGCGGCAATACGCCTGCCCACAGGCCGCTAACTTGCGAATACACTGAGCGCGGAGCTCGTCGTTTACGCTTTTCTCGAGCCAAGTCCATCTCCAAATATTCTTGGCTCCAGAATCGTCTGACGTCTATTCTGTCTCCGCGTTTAAGTATTTTCTCTTCGCCGTATTTTGACCAGACTACGACTCCACTGAAGACCGGAAGTGACCTGTGCGAGCTAAAGCTAACGCCTCGCTCAATTTTCAATACGCGATTTGGGGATATCCGCCACATAAAGATCACGAAACACGGTATTGGAATAGTGACTTTACGATTTTGTTTTCGGCGGAAATTCGGCGGAATGGCAGCTTCATTTAAGCGGAAATCCGCCAAAAAGAGGAAAATTCCATGCTCTGATTCTTTCATTTGCAGAGTTTTTAAAATGGCATGCAGTATATTACAAAATGATCCCCCCCCCCCCCCCCAATAACACTCTTGTAATCAATTTTTACATTGTCAATGGTTTTCTTATCTTATTATATTGTCTTTTGTCCCCAGCCGGCTGTTTCGTTTTGCAAATCCAAAGGTTATACAAAATGTGACCCTTTCTCACGAAACCAGTCTTAACTCGCAGCGAGCCAATCAGCACTACACGCAATAATATGTGGTGGGGGGGTCAATCTGGGGCATTTTCACTTTTTGGGAGAAATGTATTCTACATACACCAAAGTATCGTATGGTTAAAATCTTTATCATGAAAAATGCCATTAAATAGGTAAAAAATGATTTTAAAAGTCTGCCCTTGGCCCCAATTATGCTGCACACAGAAACTTCACAGGCTGTTTTCTCAAAATGGCCGCCGGAGGCTTTAACAACTTTAAACACTTAAGAACAGCTTTTACAATTTTTGCACTACAGCATACAGTCATATATCACAGTAATCAGCAAACACTGTAGTTTTCATAAATGCATATATGTCAAAACATCCAAAATGCGAGTTCTTAAGACTGATTTTGTGAGAGAGAGGGTCACAAATGATCCAGGCGTCCATCAGATAAAAAAAAAAAAAAAAAAAAAAGCAGGCTATACATGCTGAAACCACCCCAATAATAACACTGATGTAATAAATCTGTATGAAATCGAAAATGCTGCGAGTGGCGGCTCAATTCATTTCTTTTGTAACTTTTTCAGTCTGTTGCGGACGTAATCCTTAATGTTTGTCCAGCGCCTATGTCTAAGTGCAGGTTCCAGCGCCATTGCATACTGTATCTCGGCCTTTCCAGGAAGTTTGTTCATGACGAGGTGTGTCTTGAAACGAGTTTGAACAGCTTTCTCTTCAGCTTCCCCCCATGGTTTTCTTGTAAATCTAGCTTTCTTTCGAACAGGAGCCGACGCAGTACTGTCATCATCAAAACTATCTAGATTGTCATCAGGCTCTGGACGTCTTTTCTCCGTCATGCTCATCGATTCCTGTGTTGCTGACTTGCTACTTGCTTCATTCACAGGTGCTGTTCCCCCCGAGACCTCTCTGCCAGTTTCTGATGCGTCTTCATTGTCAAAGTCAATCTCTTCATCATCGCCCAGCTCAGCTCTAATGCAACTCTCAAAATCTGTCATCCCATTGTTAACTGACAGAAGAATCTTTGCCACTTTTGCCTTTTGAAGGACGTCTTGAGGTTGGCGGTAGATATGGCGATGTATCCGAATATCATGGCCAAGGAAATCTGCCAGCTGATCCTGGTCTAACTCCGAGATGGCCATTGACTGAGCCAAAGTTGCAACCTGTTTCCGCAACTGAGTAAATGTGAACATGGCTGGGTATGACACCCCTGCTTCTAGGGCATGGGCCTTCAGAACATCATGGCCTCTGTAAGGCCTCTGACCAGAAGGTGTGGCAAAGATGTACTGGGAATCAGCGAGAGCTGGCACCGATTGCCTCATTTGAAGGATTCTGTCCACAGTTGTCATCATCTTCTTCGTCAGCAAAACGGGAACACTCCTATTAAACTTGCCTC
>BTPG01000004.1:1723295-1733808 GCA_036245525.1 Semisulcospira habei | reverse complement strand
TGATTTCCACTCGCTGAAAATGATTCACCATTTTCTTCTCAACCTCTGTGAGACCTTTCAAGATATCTTGATTGGTGATCGATCCAATCTTAGCATTCTGGAAGTCTGACACCTTCATTCTCTGAACTTCTCCCCTCGTTTTCGGTTGAAAAAGTGATACAGCACAAAGAGTTGCTTTAACCACTGTCGGATAATCTTCCGAAACCATCCTTGTCTCAAGAAGCTGTTGGACCTTCCTCACATCTTCACATGATGGGATCAGCTTGGGTTTGTTCATGGTCCATTTTCCCGACCGACTGGGCTGCTGTAGCGGACACACAATCATACCAGTCCCCGTTGAAGACAGAGTCAAACCGCTGCGCCTCAGAGAGCTCCTGTCGCCACCTGTCGTCTGAACCCTGTCCAAGCTGTTTGGATGCCTGTGACTGTTTGATCTGTGAACACTTTTTCAAAGCATGGCCTTATGCGCATTGCGAGATTGCCTTTTTTGAACTGATGTGTGTCCTCATCAAAATCTGCTAGCTCTTTTACAGCCAGGACAACATGATCAAAGCTAGCTGAATTGATCACAGCATTTAAACTTGCGATTTTCATTTCTGACCTCACTCTGATAATCTTCAACAGTCTCCCTAACTCCCGCATCCTGGAGCTGATTTGTCCAGCCGTGTGTTCTTCAATGTCCCTGCGGTCAAATAATCTCTTTCCATACTCAAGAAGCAAGGGGTCAGTTCTGATGAGACGGCTTATCTCATCATCTCTCTGGGTAGCCAAGACCTTGTGGTAGAAGGAAAATTCAACGTCTAAGGGTATTGGAAGCATGAGCCGACCACGGCGAGCGGCGTCCCCTCGCCGAGTGATCTGAAACCCTCCTGGCTTCTGACAGCAACGTTTTGAGTGTACAGAGATCAGCTTTTTTTGATAGAGCCCTTTGCAATGGCTACAGGCGAGAAGGTCGTCTGCCTTACTAGTTTTGGTGCGATACTTAGGAATCAAACATCCGGATTTGTTTTCAAGAACAGCAACGTTATGCATGTAATCACCCTCATCTTGTAGTCTGATCCATGCTCGACGTCTCTGCTTGGTCCCTTTTTTCATCGACAAAATTTTAGCAACGTCAGCCTCATCTGCATGGACATCTTGTAAGTGCGTGCTCATTTTCAAGACAAGCTTGCCACACAATTTGCATGCATGTTTCTTGTCCCATTTGTACTTTCCTTTCCCTCTCTGCGACACGTGCACACCCGTTTCTTCTGTAAGTGCTCTTTCCCCACTCTTTCCAGCATCATGTTCCTCCTGCCTATCCACATTCTCATTGCCACCCCCTAACGCACACTGCACCTTGCTGGTACTAGCGTCACCAACACCTGGCCACCCCAAACCTGCCACTTTGATGAAATCTAACATAGTCGATACAATACTGTCTATGTCCGAGATCCCAGCAATTGATGCTGACACACCCTCTGAATCCGGTGAGCTCGAGCCAGGAACAAACTCCTCGTCATCACTGCCCTCGTATTGCGATGCGCTGGCACTGCTCTCAGTCTCGGGTCCATCCCAGGCGCCATTTGCCAACTGGAGAAAGAAAGAAAGAAAGATTAAAACCAAAGCTGCCTTAGAAACAGAAACAGCCCAATTTTGGTTTAAAGGGGCCTTGCACAAGAATAAAAAGAGTAATCCCGTGTATGACCGATTTACATATGTGTGACCTCGGTGACGAGGGCTGGCTTCTGCAGCAGTCAAAATCCACGTTTTCTGAAAATGCAAGCAGTTTTCACACATTTGTCAACCCTGCGTGACCCTTTGAGAGAGGTCACTCAAATTGGCATGTTTAAAAAGGTCTTGCCACAAAGTATCCTTGGGCCAAGCTTGAAGAATGTGGCTTGAATAGTCTCCGAGAAAATGCCACCGTTAACTCATTCTACCCCCAGACACACCACAGCAGGATAACAGGGGTGGGATTCTAGTAAGAAAGAAAACGCGGAAAATCAAACGACATTGGTGGGGGGGTGGGTGGGTGGGGGGGGGGGGTGGGGGGGTGGTTTCATGTCCTTCATTTTCAGCGGCCGAAAAATCAAACGACAGGGGGGGAGGGGGGGGGGGGGATAGGCACGCGTGTGTCCACCGTTCGCCAAAGTATCCAAAAACCGACAGGGGGAGCGAGACCAAACACACCCGAAAATGGACTTTGTTATGACACTCCTGATCTGCAGTATAAAAATGGAATGTGCGTACCAGTTTATGTTCAGATGCACACTAAACGGCACTCTGTCTTGGACAATATCCTTTTTCACCGCCATTTTCCACTGCGACCTAAAGCTACCGGAAGTGTCGGGCGATAGTGAACCAAACTGCATACAAATCCAACCCATTTGAGATTTTTTTGCCATTTAAGAAGATTTTTTTTTTTCTCGTCTTTTTTGTTGTTATTAGACGCGGAAAATAAATATGCTTCAGCGGAATTGTGAAAGAATTTCCACGGAAATCCGCGGAAACGCGGAAGAATCCCACCCTGGGATAAGGATCGACCATGATAGTTCAAAGGTGATGCCAGAACAGCTTGGCGCCTACGGGCGCCAAGCTATTCTGGCACCACCCTTGAACTATCATGGTCGATCTGTGTCCTGCGCTGCAATGCGGTCTTGAGAGGACAGGGGCAAAATTTAAGGATTTTGGTGTTGGGGTAGAATGAGTTAAAGTTTACCATGGACGACGGACGGACGACCAGTGGCCCAGAACATAAACTCACTGAAGTTTTGCTTCGCACGCACGCCAGCCAATAAAATGAAGATGATCATAGAATCACTTTACTTACCAGTTTGTAATTGGGGGCATTCCGCTGCCGTCCATGCACCCTCCTACCAGACGCACCCTCTGTGGCAGAGGCTGGGGGGCCATGATTCTGCAGCATAGTTTAACGCCTTTTACCTGTCGCAGTTTCTGCAAAGTTTTCTTCCAGTCCATATCACAGCTAAGTTCTTTATCCCTTTGTGGATTTTTGTTATTCAATCATTGTGAAGATTTCATAATAACGTTTTGAGCTTTTTTGCACGGAATAAAGGAGTTGCAAGGATTTTGGTTTATCATTAATATCGTTATTTTAAATGTGGATGTTAGTGTTGCGAACATATTTTTGTATAGCGTGAATGCGCCCTGCATTTGTAAGAAAGTCGATGTTTACACCATATTTTGTTTTAAATTCAGTATTATTTCCTCGGCTGCCCTACTTCATTATAGACCTATTGAATGCAGTTATTCTTTTTTATGGCCCACTGTTTATACAAAATACATTTCTTTCCAATCTTAATATTATCATTGAAAAAGACGGTTTCCGCCAACACTTCTTCTGGCGTCTTTGGTTTCACTTTGCACCTAAACTCCTTATAAGCGCACAGAACATCTTTCCAGAACAAATTGTGTGCTTCATTTTGTTGTATAATTCTGGACCACATTTCGTCCAGCTGCTTGAGATCTGGATATGTGTTATAAGGATAACATGTTTCCATCTGTGACCTGTGCTGTTTAATTTTCTAATCCAGCTAATATTCTACGCTCTCATATACTGCTTTAAATTTGCAATATGGATTCCTCCGTTTCGTATAGTTCTTGTTGTAGAAGACGGGACTGTCACTATTGGGTCCATTAATGTTGACGAGTAAAAAGAGCTGCTTCTTGTATTCCATTTTAATCATGACAAACTTTCCATCTTCGTCCTTATACACATTTTTTATGGAGAACTCGAAATTATTATTGAAGTTGCCGCTACGGCTATTGGTCTGTAAGTTCCAAAAGCACAGTTCGGCAACAACGTTTTGTCCACAATTTTACCTACAGTTTTTTTTTTTTTTTTTTGTTTTTTTGTGGTTGTTTTATCGTTTCAGACTGCAGGTTCAACATAGTATATATCCTCCATCCATGATTGCCGCCGGGTGTATCAGAGCGGCCATCAAAGGTCTCCTGGGCAGTCACATCGAGCTCTTTGTTAGACCAGCTGTAGAAGGTCACAGGCATCGAAGTGGTGAGTTTCATTCATTCATTTATCTATCCATCCATTGATAGACAGCAGCCATATTTGTGTCGTATCCTTGTATCACCAGAGCCATGAGAGGAGCCTGGACCGACCATCGGCTGGTGCGGTCTCTCCTCAACCGGCACATTATCTTTGCATACCGGCCAAGTTAACCCATTCAGCCCTGACGCACTACAGCAAGAGAAGGTCGACCATGATAATTCAAGAGTAGTGACAGATTAGCCTGTCGGCGCCAAATCTGACCATGCCCTTGAATTATCATGGTCGGTCCATCTCCTTCAACTGGTGCATAGCCATTAGATGACGCCTCCAAAATTTGGGAAGTACGTCGTCGGGCTAAATGAACCAAAACCCACGCACAGCCCCCCCCCCCCCCCCCCCCCCCCCCCCCCCCCAAGCAAACAGATTTTTACCCATCTCGCCGTGAGATGGCCTTAGTCGCCTGCTCGGCGTTAAACCCAAATAACTAACTAACTAACCCCCCAAGCAAACACGTGGGGCCGAGACCAATCATTCCTGTACTGAACTCTTCATATCCTTCTCCATTGCAGGACTGTTTGAGGCCGTGCCAAGAGCTGATTGAAACTAACTTGATCGAAACGTCGTTGTGCAGTCTGGCGCAGCAGTCGACAGATTCCGTGACCCCGACCAAGTCGCACCCCATGAAAGAACAGCCCACGACGCCCACGGACATGGACCTCATGGCCATCGACAGGTAAAACAGTTACATCGAGTCAAAGTGAACCGAGAAGCAGACGACAAACTGGAGAAAACTTTCTTGAACTATTTTCAGACTTCACCTATTCTCGGGAAGAAGCATAAAAGCCTGTTCTTAATTAAACGAACTTTTGATCGGCAAACCTAGATCGGAGAAGAGCGGCGATCTTTTGGTTTGTTTCTTAATTGAGGTTGGATGAACCTAGGCGAACTTCAGCAAACCGGGTTTGCCATGGTTCTCTTTCTTAACTGAAGTGCTTGATTCGGCGTACTTACTGTCTGCGAAGGTGTTTTGTCGGTTTAAAATGGCTGCCACTATGCCGCTTTGCGATCATAGTGTTTGGACGATTTTTGTTTTTGTACTCCTTGCAGTAGCGATCCCACAAACAGCGTTCCGCCTCCCAGAAATCAATATTAAAAAAAGGTCTTGTTCTTCGCACGAGTGAAATATCGCCGTCTGTCATAGTTGTTTTGAATCGGTGACTATCTTCTTATTAATATTTCCATCGCAGAAGAGGGTAGCAGTTTTGACCAATCTGAGAAAAGGTTCGCCTTTGTTTGCTCAACACGTTGAGCGAACCTTTTCCGACAGCGAACTATGCCTTGCCGAGGTTCGTGAACTACTTCGAACTAGGTTCGCCGTATCTTTTGATCGTCCAATTAAGAAGCAACCTGGTTCGTTTGAGATCGTGAACTCAGTCTAGTTCGTCAGAGTTCGCGAACTAAAGTTTGTTAATTAAGAACATGCTTAAGAAGACGACGAACTGGAGAAAATTTAATTAGACCTGAAGTATTGGAGCACTATTCAGTCTCGTGAACTGTCGTCAAATCTCGGGAAGAAGAGCATCTCCCGTCTTGTAAACAATGAAAAACTCCTGACAACTGAAGAAAACAAAAAAGATGAAGAAGAAAATGGAGCCAGCAAGAGACATAGATTCCCATGTGCCCTTGCAGGCTGCAGGAGCTCTTGACACCCTATGCCTCGTGCTTACGGATTGAGCTATACCTCGGTAGCAACGCGTCTTCAGGCCCACGGTGGCCGCTGTGGGCCCGAGGACTTTTGTTTTCTGTAGGCGACTGTAAAATATACGTAGAGATGGCAGGTACTAGCTAGACTGGCGACTGTAAAATAATTATAAGTAGAGATACGAGGTACTAGCTAGACTGGCGACTGTAAAATAATTATACGTGGAGATACGAGGTACTAGCTAGACTGGCGAATTAAGGTTCACCGCTCAAATCTGAGCGAAAGGACTTTTAGGCTGCTTCATCTGATTACAATGATTATGGGTATTATAATGACTTTATTTTTTTTTTGGTGATGTTTTGATTCAATGTATTTGAAGGCCATGCATGTTTCCGTTCACACCCTTGTACGAGAGTCCAAAATAGCTCAGGCGGTTAAACGTCGGAGCAGAAGAGCGAAGGGAATCGCCGGGTCGTGGGTTCGAATCCCGTCCCGGTCCCGGTAGCTGGACTCACAATGCAGGGGAAAAAACGGATTTGTTCAATAGCATGTCCGTTGAAAGGTCCTGGTAAATCAAAGTGGCAGAGTTGGAGTGCGCCTGAGTTGATCATTGTTCAGGTCGTACTCCATAGGCAATAGATTTCCCTGTCCCCCATAACCCGCCCGTCAGGGCCGTCCATGATCATCTCGGTGCTGTGGACGTTAAACCCGAACTAACCAACCAACCAACACCCTTGTACGTTGAAACCGCGAATGGCTCATTAAATCGGTCGAGGTTCCTAGGACGAAAGCTGAAATGATGCAAATTAATATAAAATGAAAGTGGCAGTGTACAACTGGCAGACAATACTGTCGGCGATGGCGAGTATCGATTCGAGGCGCGCTATGGTGAATCCTGTTCGGAAAATGGAGGCCGCAGACTGGCGGTTAATCACTAATGGGTATTACAACGATAACGACCATCTCAGTTCTAACTCAGACGCCGAAAAGCCTAATCATTTTGATTCGATGGAATGTGCGCTCGCGCTATTCTGGCCCGCCCGACCAGCCCGACCGAGCGCCGGGCTTGTTTAACTTGCTGTCAACATGTGATAAGTGTCATGCATTACAATGGGTAGACCCGATTCCCATGCCGAATGAGGGTCATAGACGTAAATAAAGTGTGTAAGATATATGTACTAGTACTCATGAAACCTAGCAGCCCCATTTGGACATATTTTATGTCAGTCTTACACTGAGACAATGGCAGGTGTTTCTATGTTACTGAATAATCTCGCGCAACATCCTCAATGTGAGGACCAGTATGTATTCATGAGGCAGGCAAGAGGCATGATTCTCGTTAGCTCTTGCATGAGCGGGCGGCATGAGGATCTATGCCTGCCCCAGACGGAAATAGTTGTTTATTTAGCGAACTGGTATAGTACGGCAGTGGGAGACTGAGCCCTTTCTACACAGGGACAAAATCCACCGACTGGTATAACTTGACTTTGACACAAACATGAACATAATATAGGCCTACTTGTTACAAACTTACATTTCGCAAACATTTTGTTTCTGAAAAAGTTCCCGTCACAATTCAACGACTACTGTCAAATAGTGCATATTATTGATCTCATTGCATCAGTTTAGTTAACGAATAAGTCTATTTTCTCTTGTGTCGCATGCATTTTCTCTTGTTTAAATAAAATAATTTCTTCTTCGTACAATGCTGGAACTCTGATGTAAAATTATGTAAACTTTGACAACAGCTTTCTTTTTCGTTATTGGCTATGCAAGATTATATTAGTGCACATGCCGGCCAGCAAATTACGATGTCGCGATAAGCCAGTCCTAGCTAGCGTGCACCCCCCCCCCCTCCCCACCAGTACTCAATAAGATGATTTTCAAAGTGTACTTAGTATGTCCTGAGATGTTTAAGCCACGTTCCCCTAAAATCCTTAGGAACACACCAGAGATATAGCTGATGGCGCAAGGGTACCCCTATTCAGGCTCTTCGCGGATGCTAACTGATATAAACCAGAATATTTATACCAGAAGCCCAAATCAGGAAATGTTATGTTAAGGCACACCTTCTGCATCTTCTGCAAAAACAGAATGAACAAATATTGAATCTCCGGCTCACAGTGAAGGTATTTGTGCACCCAGTAAACGGCCATTTCCGCGAAATCGAAAATGTACATGACAGCAACAAGGCTTCCTCAGGACGTGCCTGCACTGCTTGTACAAAACAACAACAACAACAACAACAAAACCCAGAATATTGAATGTATGTCGCCAGCCGGTCCAATACGTTAAATAAACCTACGACATGGGGCCTAGATAAATCTAAAACCATTTAGCAACACGCATCCAATATCAAGAGCCACAGGCAGCGCAGACAGTAGGGGGAGTTAAAAAAAGGCAAATACAGGTGAATGGACCAAGGGTAGACAGAAACACATGCCCCAGAATAAAGGGAAAAATCCACCCTGTGGGGCTGACCAGGGTGACCCTGGGAACTAAAAAGTAGTTAACCCCACCCAAGTCCCCCAGGGCAGACCCGTTGGGGACTTGGGTGGGGTTAACTACTTTTTAGCCTATGCGAATGTGGCGTAGAAAATCAGTCTCCTGAGCACATTCTCCGAACCTGTCCATACAGAGAAGCGGTCCGCTGGCAGCTCTGACCAGAAGACACGCCCATATACACCAAACTCTAAAAACCTGCTGCCGAGCTCTTGACAGCTCACTTATTGGCAGCCAGAACAATATAAGATTTAAAGACGGACATCAAGAAATTGAACGTTGCAGAAAAAAAGGCAAAAACAAAAAGTGGGGGGTGGAAGTGGTGATCTCGTGGTGTACATGTGGAAACTAAGTATTTTGATAACGTTGTTTTGACTGTTAGGAACCATGAAACTTTATTACGCATATTCATATTTAGACCTTTCTAGACTAAAATAAATGAAAAGAAAAGGGGACACCTTACTAGACCCGCCTTACGCTAGGTAAAATATCACCTGAAAGACTAGCCAGTTAAAAATAGTTACAATTAAATTGATGAGGCACATTGAAATTAATGAAATGATCACAAATTATTATGCTCAATATGCATATTTTGTTAAGAAAACTGGCAACAAAAATATTTAAACAGAGGAGTATGACGTAAGCAATGTTTATGATCATTTTGCGTTCCTTTGAGTACTGGTAAAATGGGGTTAGGGCAGCAGATTTAGCCACTGTGGCCCCTAAATGCATCACAGCATCATCAGGTTTGGAGTAACTGTGGTACTCTATCCTAATCAATAAAACCTAAAAAGGACCTATCAGTTGTATACAAAATTTCTGAGGGCTGGTAGGCACTCGCCAGAAACTTTCCCAGCTCCCTCCCTCTCTCCACCTTCAACTCGACAGCACCCCCATCTCCCTCTCTGGCTCGGTCAAGACCCTTGGCGTTATCCTCGATTCCTCGCTTTCCATGACAAGCTTCGTCTCCGCCACGGCCCAGGCATGTTATTTCCACCTCCGCCGCATCAGTCAGATCAGAAAATACATCACTAACGAAGCTGCCACCAAAGTCACTGTCTCTTTCATCTTATTTCGCATCGACTACTGCAACTCTCTCCTTTCCGGCCTTCCTCACTCCACCACTCTCACTCTCCAGCGCGTCCAGAACAATGCTGCCCGCCTCGTCCTTAAAAAGAAAAAAATCCGACCACATCACTCCCCTGCTCAAGCTCCTTCACTGGCTCCCCAACCCCCAACGCATCCAATACAAGATTCTGTCTCTCTGCTACAAATCCCTGAACAACTACGCTCCTACCTATCTCTCCAACTTACTTCACCCCTACACTCCTTCCCGCTCCCTCCGCTCCGCCTCCGACCCCCTCCGCCTCCTCATCCCCCGCACCAAACAGCACTTTCGGTCCCCGCTCCTTTTCAGTATACGGTTCATCCACCTGGAACACTCTCCCACTCTCTCTCTCCGCCAGAAACACTCTCTCTCCTCCTTCCAGTCCGCCCTCAAAACTCACCTCTATCACCACACTCCCCACCCCAAGCTGACCGTCGTAATGTATTTTCACTATTTGTGGTACGTGAGTCATTGTCTAAAGCGTGTGCATGCGTGTGCGAGTTGTGAGTGCGCGCTTAGAGTACTGTTATAATTATTATAAGATAAGCGCATTATAAATACCGTAATTATTATTATTATTAAACAACGTACAATTCCCAATTCGGCAATTTTAAATGGGAAAAAGGTATCATTCACCATGAATGTAACGTAAAGAATGCCGACTTTCCTTATTTTATTGCACTTTATGAACACATTATTGAAACTTGATAGGGAAAGACAGGTCAAAATGAAATGGAATAACTTTAGTATTTTTTTAAAAATTAATTTTGTATATGTTTACAACATGGGGGTAGGGATACAAAATCAACCACTGTGGCACTCAGTAATCACAGCATCACATAGTCAAGTTTATAATAATTGTGACATCCTGTTTTAATGCTGTAAGCCTGAAAATGGAATTTCAGTGCTATAGAAAATGTCTGAAGGCATACATTAATTTTGTCTTCTTTTTTTTTGTTTCGATTTCGCGAAAATGGCCGTTTACTGAGTGCACAAATACCTTCACTGTGAGCCAGAGATTTAATATTTAATTTTGTTCATTCTGTTTTTGCAGAGGATGTAGAATGTGTGCCTTAACATAATATTGCCTGATTTGGGCTTCTGAAATGAATTGTGATTTATTTAGAGGTAAATGTTTCTCAGCCTTATTTTAGCATCCACGAAGACCGTGAATGGGGGTACCTTTGCGCCA
>BTPG01000004.1:1567795-1722795 GCA_036245525.1 Semisulcospira habei | reverse complement strand
CCTTCGGATGGTATGAGGTTAGTCAGTACTTGGCCGATAGACGGGCGGTTCCTGCCGAGGGCAGACGCTGGTACGCTACACCCCCGTTTGGCAGACACTGGGAGGAAGATCGGGCCAAGAAAGTATCTTTCGGGGTCCCTACTTCGAGGGTGGAGCCTTGGGGAACGCTCCACCAGCACCGACAACCCCCGCTGCGGTAGGGATGGAGTCAGTGAATTAGGCCGACTAGACGGGCTTTCCTGCTGAGGGCAGACGCTGGTACAATACACCCCCGTTTGGAAGACACAGGGAGGATTGGAGGAAATCAGGCCAAGGGAGTATCCTTCGGAGTCCCTACTTCGAGGGTGGAGCCATGGAGAGCGCTCCACCAGCACTGACAACCGCCTCTGCGGTATGGATGGAGTCAGTGCAAATGGCCGACAAGACGGGGAGGAGCCTCGCTTCCGAGGTTCTGGTCCTTTACACCCCCGTCTTGCATACAAAGGAATGGATTAGTTCAAAGGAGCGCTCACGGCGCAGGGAGACGGCGCGTTTTGGACTCCGTGTTCGTGATGTTGTCTCATCTATCCCCCTATCTTCTTCGCCGGATCGGCGGACAAGTTCAAGCGTGTTGCGGCAACAGACCTCGTTCGATGCGGATGACAGCTTGGACGGAGGCGGGTTTTCCGGGGACATCGACGCAGCTTGCGGGGGCGAACAGCGGCAGATATTCGGACCGGACTGGCAGGGACCACTCTTGCGTGGAGACGCAGTTCGACATCAGCTCCAGGGTCGCTCGGATGACAGCTGTTGGACGGAGCCGCCTTCCAGGGACTTCGACGCAGGCCGTGCTGACGGACCTCAGCAGATCTTCGGGCTGGATTGGCAGGGACCACTCTTCCGCGGAGATGCATTTCGAGGTCAGCGCCGGCGTCGCGCGGTGGACGGCTGTTGGACGGAGCCGCCTTCCAGGGACACCGACGCAGGCAGGGCCGGCAGACCGCAGCAGATCTTCGGGCTGGAGTGGCAGGGACCACTCTTCAGGGGAGACGCAGTTTGAGATTAGCGCTGGCGTTGCGCGGTTGACAGCTGTTGGACGTAGCAGCCTTCCAGGGACACTGACGCAGCAGACCTTCGGGCTGGATTGGCAGGGACCACTCTTCTGCGGAGGTGCAGTTTCGACGTCAGCGCCGGAACTAGTCGGATGACAGCCGATGGACGGTGCCGACATCTCTGTGACACCGACGGCGCGGTCCTGAGACCGGCAGTGGCAGCCACTTCTCAGCGTGAGGCAGACGACGAAGAGGTGCGCAGTCCACCTGCGTAGGACTAGGTGTCAGCGCTGGGAGAGGACGTTGCCCGACTACGTGGCCCGGCATCACTCTCCTTCGTTCTCATGGATGCAGTTCCGACTTACGCACCTGGTTGGACGAGGCGTCCCGTCTCTTCGCATCCTTCTCCTGCCGGAGCGCTGCCCCCCCCCCCCCCCCCCCCCCGGTCGTCGCATGGATAAGTAGGGCCATGGCGTTGGTCTTCGCTCCGGCGGCGGCCAAGCGCTACAAGTCTCCTCCTCAACCTACAGGTTTCGGGACCGAGCGGAGGTGGTTCGCAGTACTGCATGCAGACAGCTTGGAGAGCAGGTGTTCTCGGGCACTCTTGACCAGAGAGGAGGGATTCACTTCCACCGGCTTTTTATGCTGGTACCCGCCGGGCGGTGGACAAGAGCGCGTTGGTGCAGGCAAGGCGCAGCCAGTGGTCACTGACGAATCAATGAATCTTTATTTTACAACGGTGAAGATATTAACACAGTCAGTGACTATGTCATTTTTCGTACCTGCCGTTGCTACAACTACGACTAAGTACAAAGTATACATAAAAAAGACATCAAAACACAATAATACAAAATATATAGTCCACTAAACACAAACAAACGTATACGCCGCGCACAAACGCACTCACGCGTCCACACACACACACACACACACACACGCACACGCACACGCACACGCACACACACACACACACACACACGCACACACACACACGCACACACACATACACATGATTGTTATAATATACACGGACATTCGTGTGTCTACGAATAACTAGATATTATTATTTGAGTAATGTCAGATACTTATAAAGACTTGCCTTGAAACGAGATAATGTCGGAGTGGCTTTAACGTGATGTGGGAGTGAGTTCCACAGTGTGGAACCCGCAAATGACAAAGTAGATTTAAATATATCTATTCGGGGTTTTGGAACAATATAAAGACCCCTCATGTTCCCATAGCAGGAATCTGATTTTTTAAACAACTCTTTTAGATATTCTGGAGCGCTATGGTTCCACACTTTAAACATCAGTACCCCTTTGTTATATTTAAAATGATTTTGAAGGGGCAGGAATCCAGCTTTACTGAGTTTTTCCTCGGTCGTCAAGTGCGGGTCGGGAAGAATTAATTTTGCCATTCTCCTATGTAAAGAATTTAGTCTTTTTAAGTGGACATCACTGCAACAATCCCACACCGTCGATGCGTAGTTTATATGTGACATGATGTGTGCACTACTGAACAATTTTCTGGTTTCACTATCTGTGTAATACTTTAATTTCGATAACATAAAGACATTTCTAGAGACCGTTTTACAGACATTGTCAATGTGCATCTGCCACCTCAGCTGATTATCAATTGTGACCCCCAATAGACGATGTTCGGCTACCTGTTCTATGATGTCGTTGCCGAGTGATAGATTAAGCTTTAAAGGTTTTAACTGGTGCTTTTGGCGTGTTGCAATAACCATAGATTTTGTTTTAGTAGGATGCAGAATCATTGAGTTGACTTTACACCATGCTGATATATCGTCGAGACTTTTTTGAAGGCCGTTCTCAACTTCACGTATGTCTTTGTTAGCTGTGTGGATTGAGGTATCATCGGCGAACATATCACACTGTGTTGCTTCGTAGGTGAGACTTAGAGGCAGGTCATTGATGTAAATACAAAATAAAAGAGGACCTAAGATTGACCCCTGCGGAACCCTGAGTTTAACATCTTTAGTAGAAGAGTAGGCTCCATTAGCAATTACTTTCTGTTTTCTGTTTTCGAGGTATGACATAAAAAAGGAAACAGCCATGTCGTTTCGAAGATAATGCTTAAGTTTGGAAATCAATATTGTATGGTTCACTAAGTCGAAGGCCTTTTTAAAGTCAAGATAAATTACACCTGTCAGCTGCGAATTATTCATATTTGAAAGCCATGTGTCTGTTAATCTGCTCAGAGCCGTATGACATAAGTGCCGAGGGCGAAATCCTGACTGAGACGATTGTAGCAACTTTCGCGATTCTAAGTAGTCAGACAGGTGTTTATGTATATGCCTTTCAAGGGGTTTAGATAATACTGACAGCAGAGAAATGGGTCTATAGTTGTTAGGGTCAGTACGGTCTTTTGATTTTGGCAGTGGAACGACTTTTGCAACTTTGAGGTCTGTAGGGAATACATTCTTTTGAATACATAAGTTATAAATATAAGTAAGGGTCTCTATGATGTATGATACAGACAACTTTAATATTTGTGGGTTGATATCATCATGGCCGGAGGACTTCTTATTAGCTAGGTCACTAATTAGTTTGCCCACTTCGTGTACAGCAAGTATGGGGATATTAAATGGTAGTGTGCCAGTTGTTTTTCTGTTGCAGAAATGGAAGATGGAACAAGAGTCTTCCCGGTTCCGCTTTCGCTGGTGTGAACGGGGTTCTTAGACGTGGCAACACAGTCGTTAGTCTTGCGTCTGGAGGTCTCCGCGCAGAGGGGGATCAGTTCACAGCTTCGCGGGGCGACAGCTGTTTACGGACGCAGCTGTGGAAGCACGCATCCTGGGGACGCGAGTTCCGTGAGATTGGACATGGCGACAGCGTTGCAGGACCATACAGTACTAGACCATAGAGGTGGTCCTGCGTTCCGACTCCACAGCAGTTACAGCGACTCTTGCTCGTACCCAAGCCGGTGGGGAATGACGGCCGATCATCGACCTGTCGGCCCTAAACAAGTTCTTTGGCGTCGCGGCAGGATGGAGACAGACAGAGCGCTGAGGGCAGCGGTGCGTCTCCAGGACTTCTATACAGCTGGATGACCAACTGTTACGGATCCAGCTGGCGAGCACTTGGTGGCCGGCAGAGATTCCTGCGGGCAATTCTTCGTCGGCTAGACTCCTTAGTCTACGGAGGCAGGTCCTACGTGGTACCTTCACGCTGGTGCCAGCGAGGTATGGATTCTTGGCCGTCCTGTTCGAGTAGGACTTCCAGTAGGACGAGATCGGTGCAGAGTAGGTGCGTCACTCAGAGCCTTACATTTTTTCGGGTTGACTGTTAGGCCTGCTAGCTCGGCAGCGGATCGTCTTCCCCAAGGCAGACACTTCAAATGGTTGGAGATTAAGCGCGGCGGCCTCCTTCCCGGGGGTCGGACCCCTGGTGTAAGCATGGTGCTCTCGATGCTGGGTCCGGAGTTCTGCAAGAGTGCAGGGCAGGAATACGGTTTTGAGACTACTGGCGCCATTCAGCTGGTCCAAGTGTTGGACCGCACTTTTTTTGATCTTGCAACGGACCCTTCGCGGGTGCCGTCCGTGACGAATACGGTCCCCAAGCAGACAAGGCAACGGCTGTTCCTCCCGTGCCCAGAGGTACTGAGGTCATACGCGTGGTTGCCCGGCAAACCCTCTCTGCTAGAGGCTTTGCGGGGGCTATGGTGGAAGCGAGCTATGCAGCCAGGAGCGCCTCTCGTTATGTCTACGAAGGTAAGTGGGCATTCTCCGGCCTCCGTGCACCACGGAGCGGCTTGTTCCCCACGGACCTTACCAACCCCCAGTTGGCCGCGTTCTTCGTGGGAGGATTCTTCTGACAGAACTTAGCGCCGTCCCCTCCCGGGTTTACCTGGCGATGGGGGCAGACTCTACTTCGTTGGTCCCGCGCTGGGACATCCCCTGGGTGCTCACTGAGCTCTATGCGAGAGGCTCGAGCTTCTTCCATTAGTGCTTGGAAGACATTACCAGGAGACCTGCTTCTGGTTGCACTTGCCACAGCGCCTGTCAGTGAGTTGCATGCCTTCGGTACGTCCCTCATGTCGCCAACGGAGGACCTATGGAGCTTCACAGCTGCTTACGGACACTGCCTTCTCGGCAAGGAACCGCTCTCCGGCGACGGACCCACAAGTCGTCATCGTCTGACCCTCAAGGCGACGGATCAGGCACGGAACTCCGGCCACAGGATCTTCAGGGCCCTTAAGTGTGCCTGCAGTTCTAAGCCGCTACGTCTAGGATGCTCGCTCCGTTCCTGCCCATGGCTCCGGGCAGACGAGGCGTTTCGGCACAGATAATCTCCTGCTGGCTACGATGGGGGATTCGGTCCCCACACAAGAGCTCGGCCGGAGCAAGCCTAACCATGTCGGGCAGGAAGTCTGAACAGTGGCAGAGAGCATCGGTTGTCCGATACGGGGCAGAGAGGGATACAGTGGCAACCGTGGGTTGGCGGATCGATTCTTCTCTCGTCCTCCTTTACCTACGAGATCTTTCCGGCCAGCGCATCAACCTGGGCCTGGCGGAGGTCATCTCGGCGGCGCAGCACTCCCTCCGGCGCCTCAGGTTCGCCTAGCTAACTTATCGGGAGTGGGCGCGTAGGGAGGGGTCTCGATACTGCGCGCTCGGCGCCGGCAATGGGAGGTGTTCTAAGCGGGCGGCACCCGCCTCCTATTGGCAATTCTTTCAGTTAGTAATGTCATCGGTAATGATTTTGAGAAAATAAATTAATTTTTCTCTAAAATGTATTTTTTCGAAAAATACTTACCGATGACATTACTCAGACGTCCCTCCCTCCTACCCAGCTTGCCGCTTAGAGCTAAGGCTCAGATACTGGCGAGTAAGGGTGAGTGCGCCACCGGATACAGTAGGCCACTCGGGAGTGTCCTGGTAATGGCACACCAGTGATTGCCTCCCTTAGAGGGTATCACAGCAAGTTTTTTGGGCTAAAATTGACATGCTAAGCGAAGCTTCCAGTTAGTAATGTCATCGTTAAATATTTTTCGAAAAAATACATTTTAGATAAAAATTAATTTTTCACACATTTTATTTATTTATTATTGATTCATGTATGTATTCACTTACATATTTATTTATTATTTATCCTTTTAATTATGGATGGAAGGAATTCCTTGATGCACATGAGATTAGAACGCACAAGCGCATGATGGAGGTGCAACAGTAGCTTATGGAGACATTTTTGTAGAAGTGTTTTTCAGTCGAAAGTTTTCGATGTGAGGGAACAAGTCCTCGTACACCGCCTGGATAAGGTGCAAGACATTTTTTGTGCATAACATTGAAAATTTGAAGCATACAAGTTACAAGTTTATTCCAGTGAGTAAATTTAAATCATCAGCAAGTAAACATGCATATATATATATATATATATATATATATATATATATATATATATATATATATATATATATATATATATATATATACGATAAATAAGTTTAAAAGTATTATTTTTAATGCGGTAAGCATGGTCGCGTCGCTAGTTTCAAAATGGCAGTCAGCGAGAAGCCTTCTAAAGAAGTCAATCAGACGCGCACGGTTGATGAAGCTTTACTTTGCTCCTGAATTGAAACAGAGATTATTTTCGATTTGAACATCTTATCAACGTCAAATACGTTATTTTTCCTGGTCTTGAAAACAGCCTTTTCCATAGAACTCGGTCTTTTGTGGGAGGAAAGCATATCGAAAGTAAACTCCCTTTGTGCATGTTGGTGTCCAGTTTAATGTGGACGTAAAGATCACGCCCAGGAATTTGATTTGAGTTAGCGGGGTAACCAAATATTTAATATCGAAATTACTAATAGTTATTGAAATATTAAATTTTGCCTTCATAGTACTGAAAATTATAGTTGCGTTTTTTTCTGGGGCAAACTCAAATCCACTATTTTCCAAGTATTTTTGTACGAGGTCAATAGCCTTTTGAAATTTCATAGTTTTTTCACGGGATATTTCCCTCTCACGGGAGTTAATAGTTTTAATTGGTTTCCATATGGCTATGTCATCGGCATACTGAGATATTTTTAAAGAATTATTGGTGTATTTATCTAATTTAACTTTTAAATAGGCCGGGAGATCCGCCATCATAATATTGAAAAGAGTGGGGGTAAGACAGGTACCTTGCGGTACTCCACAGTCAATATTATGTGTTTTTGAGAGGGCCTGCCTATGTTTGACCTGGAAGGTTCGTTTTGAAAAATTTTCAAGGTATTTATAAATATTTCCAGTTAAACCAAGTGTACAGACCTTATACAACAGTTTTTTTTTGTGCCAAACGACGTCAAACGCTCGTTTGACGTCGAAAAAGCAGGCCATAATTTTTTGATTTTTTTTTAAAGCTTGCTTAATTGAAGATGATAAAGCATATAGCTGGTCGGATACAGATTTATATTTCCGAAATCCAGCCTGAACTTTAGGAATAATATTGTTTTTTTCCAGAAAATATTCTAGTCTATTTTTAACTAACCGCTCAAGTACTTTACTGATATGCGGTGTTAAAGTTATAGGTCTGTACGAAGAAACTAAATTTCATGTTTTTTTTGGTTTAAGAATTGGAATAACCAAGCCATGCTGCCAGGCCAGAGGGAAATGACCCTCCTCAAAACATTGGTTATATAAACTTAATAAAAGCTTTCTTCCTTCAGAGGGAAGATTTTTCAACATAATATAGGTTATTTGGTCATGTCCCGGGGAAATTTTTCTGGATCTAAGATGGGACAAGACAGAGTTAAGTTCCTCCATAGTAAAAGGGAGGTTAATCAAAGCAGTATCTCCCGGTTCCGGAACTACCAATCCTTCTAGTACCAACTTATCTTCCTTCGCAGCTCTAAAATGTTTGGCGGCAGGATTAAATTTATCCGTGGTACTAACATCAGCAAAGTTTTGTGCCAGGAGTTCTGCTTTATCCTGGTCGGTAGAGTGCGTTAAGTTATTAACAACCAGTGGAGTAGGAGAGGGATTTTTAACGTTTTTAAACTTTTTGACTATTTTCCACGCCCTGGTCATGTCCGTGGGATAATTAATTTCATTAATTATCATATTATCTAAACTTTTAAGTTTAGCCAAGGCGATGGTTTTATTACATTGAATATTAGCCGATTTCATAGCCATATGGTCATCTAAATTCCTAGTTTTTTTCCATTTATTATAAGTTTTCTTTTTTTCCTTTACAGCCCTCTCACATTCATCATTCCACCAAGCATTAGAAGGTTTGTCCGGTGAATTCCCTTGCTTCGTGGGATAGCTACTTCAGCTGCACTAAGTATCACTTTACTTAAAGAATTGTTAAAAGTTTCAACATTAGTAGTATCTATAGTATTTTTATTTTGATTAAAATTTTCCTGAAATAAAAACCAATTAGCTTTATCGTATTGAATTTTTTTTTAATTAGATTCGGGGAGATTATTAACCAGCTGAGATTTAAGTTTAAGTTCCAAGGATATCGCTAAATGATCACTCCCCATCGGATCATCGCCCAACATCCTGGAAACGTCAAGAAAAATATTATTAGAAGCTAAGGTCAGATCCACCGCCGATGGGTGCTGTTGTTTACTGTCGGGAATTCTGGTAAATTCACCACTATTCAAAATAAGGAAATTTGATTTAGATATATCATCAGCCTGTTTATGTGCTATATTACGAGTGTCTGGAATCCTTGCGTACCACATCGGATGGTGGATGTTAAGGTCTCCCATAACCAAGCATCCACCACCCGACAGGGCACGCAACCACTCCAGGCTTGTTGGAGAAACCGATTTAGGTGCATAAAGGTTAAGTATGTTAATAACCTTATGCGTATTAGTTCTAATTTGAATATAGCTACTATAAATAGGATGTGTTTCATGCATGGGAACCGGTGACTGCATTACTAAATGATCAATCCCTGTTTTAATATATATAGCCGCTGTATAGATTTTGTCATTAATTTTAGTAGGAGATTCGACTATCGGTGGATAATGAAATCCCCTAATAATAGGTAATTTAACTTTAGTCCTAACCAGGGATTGCAATCAAATTACATGGAAATCTTTTTTTCCCAAGTAATTTATTAAATAGTGGATATTAGAACCTATCGCACGACAGTTCCATTGAAGGATTTTTAATTTGTCACTACTCAGTACACCCATGACGGTGGAAAAAACTATCACCACTATCTTGAACTTTATTATTATGTTTAACTAGTCAAATAGTGTTAGGATTTGTAAGGAAGGGGACCAGGATAGACATGATGAGTTGATTAAACTGCAACATGGCCATCACGATCCCCTGCACATTTCCTCCAGTAACTGCCGAAATCAACGCTTGAGTTTGCTGAGCGATGTCTCTGAGCATGAAATCTTTCAGCCCAGGGCCATCGTCAGTTTGTCGAACCTCTCCGAATCTAAGGGATCTTAGGTAAATTCTGTTCCTCCAACCCCTCCATCAACGATGGGGGGGGGGGGGGGGTAGGGGGAGGTGGTAGGGGAGGAGATTTATCTTTCTCTTCTGTAACAACTGTTTTAGCTTGTGAGATATTTTTGTTTAAGATATCTCTATATGACATTGACTGATTACTTTTTAGCTGCGAAGCAGGTTTTTGTGAGCGGGCTGCAAACGAGTAGCAGGAAATCTGGTCCATGCTGTGGCATCCAGACCTACCGGTAATGAAGCTTTATTTACAACCTCATCCTTCTTTTTAGTAGTTTTGATCTGGGCCCTCCTCACAGCCTCCTTGTACGGAATATAGTTTTCATTTCTGATTTTGTTGGCTTCTCTGTGAAGAATTATTTGCGGACATTTCTGGTAAGCCGCACTATGTGCGCCACCACAATTAACGCATTTAGGTGCTGTGGTGTCAAGACAGGCATCCCGGACATGGTCACTGCCGCCGCATCTGACACACACAGCCTGCTTTACCCTACACGCTCGAGTCGTATGTCCCAACCTGCAACATTTAGTACAACCAAGGATCTTTGGTACAACGCAGTACAGGAGGGGCATACGGCTCGATCGGGAGGTGATGTACTCCTATTTTAATTCTAGGAGGAAGCTTTGTCAGTTCATAGAAGTCAATCTTTATCGCTCTCGAGGGGTCCCCTCCCTGTTAGTGAGCCTAGTCACCTCTGTCCGGTATCCCTGTTTGACAAGTAAATCTTTTATGTGTTTAGTATTCTCAGCAAGGGGGATCCCGTGGGCCACCCCCACAACCCTAGGTGTGGGGATGGTACACCCAACCTCCGCCCCACCGAGATTCTTCTTTGCGGCTAACAGTTTTTGAGATCTGGAGTTAGGACAAGAATATCGAAACATCCCTGCCTAGCTGTCTTAGGGTGATCTCTGATGGGGCGACCCCGGCACCTTCACAAAGGTGGGGCTGAAGCGTGCCATGATCTCGGAGTCTGGAAGATCCAGTCCCCAGATCATGAACCCTAACTGGATAGGTGCACCACACCTCAGCAGCGGCACCAGTGTCGCCACCATCCGAGTCCACTATATTCTGTTTAGAGCGCAACTTGTTTGTTTGTTTGTTAAGAACTTTCCTAAAGGGGGTTCTAAGTGGGGGGTCTCCGCCATCACTCCCCAGTCTAGCGACAAAGTACTGCAGCTGGATGATTGGGGAAACGCATCCCCTCCTCCCCTACACGCGTCTCCGCAACACGTTGACAGCTAACATAAACACCAGCCGCAAGCCCGTCGAGTTTAATCAGTAAACTAAGGCCTGCTAGTGCCGGGCAGCAGCACCTTCCGCATTTAAACAGCATAGATTCTCATAAGCAGATAATTAATTTATAGAGGAGGCGTTTGTTACATTTGTGCCAGGACTGATTTACAGCTGTGCTCACTATAGTGAGAGAATCATTGCTGTTGCCCCGGAATCTGCGTCTGCAGCAAAGCTTTCTGATATGAACGAGGCACATGCGTAATTCTCATGAGGGTTCAGTTCAGTTCACAGTTATTGCATCTTGAAATATGCAGCTGTGTTCCTCAGTTCAGTACTTCTGAAGACAGCATTAGAGTTGACGAGAGACCAACCAACCCTGCGATCGGTCCTCTCGAGCCAAAAAACGAAAACCTCGCCGTGCACACAGTTTGTTCTCAGATGTATAAAACTGATCAGAGTACTTGATCATACTTTCCAATGACGTTAATGAAAGTACACACGCACACACTCACACAAGTAAGCGTGCTTACTTGAAAATATCGTGCATGAGCACCAGCGGTCTACATGTTATGTTAAAGAAAACATTTTGCAACACTTTTCAACGCGACATGTCGTGAAATTAAAGCAAATATCAACACTATTATATCTGGTATCAATTCCTTGAAAAGCGGGCACGACTTTGACCAAATTCGTAGAGGTCATATTATATAACTTGCGCTTTCCGGCATTAGCGTCGCCGTTTGGGTGGTAACCCCTTCATCACAAAGTTCACACCTAGCGACTCTATCGCATAAGCGGGAGCACAATACAATACAATGTTGATGTACATCGTTGTTATGTGCCGATAATATGACATAATGCCCGACACAAACGCTGTGGACCCGACGCACGATAGTAGCGCAATGAAACCGCCGAGAAAGAAGTAAGAAAACCAGTACATGAACTAACGCATTAATACATAACAAACACTTTAACTCAACTATGAACAACACTGAGTTTCAAAATGTCTTGAGTGCTTCGGTCCAAGGTTATGATGAAAGGTGACCACCATTATGCCGTGAACCGCCATATCTCGGTGCAACGTTTGTTACCGACTAATTCAGTATATTCAGTGTTATATTCACAAAAGTCCACAGTTCAGTGTTGCGTCTGAAAAACTCCCTGTCTCCTGACAGCTCCATCTGTTCTACTTGTTACAGTTTCTGCAATTATTAAAGTTCAAACATAAGAACAAAGGCAGTCGTTAGCTCGAACAAAATTTTCTTGTATGATCATGAACAAGCTACAATAACTGTCACGGCTCAATCGACGTTAGAATAAACCTTTTGGAACCGTAACGATTGAAGGCACACTATTTTTATAATGTTCCAACTTTGACAATTCTTCATTGCCATTACGATTACAACCGGTTTAAAATGTCCTTTTCAACAAAATATACCCATATTTCTGTGTTTGCTAGTCTAGTGTAATGTACACGTTATTGTGTTTCTGATGTGACACTTTCTCTTGTTATCATTGTTTCGTCGTATACACGTATAATAAGTATTTTATTCGCAACTCTTGGTACAAAATTAAGCAGTGATAAAGTACCTTTGGAGTAGATGTCACTGGCTTTATCTCATCGACGCTCGCCATTTTGTGGGGTGTCTTGCATGCGGCGTTTCGATCCTTGTCTGCTGGCCTGAAGAATCAAGCCCTGAAGGACAGCTTCTGGAATTTGATGGAGGTCCTGCTTGTCTTCAACTCTCATTTCGGAGTCAGAGTTGTAGTCTACTTGGCCATCAGCTCGTTTGACAAGGCATCCAGAAGACAGGAAATCGGGCAAACTAGTTGCGTGCTCGCCGGCAGTGAACAGATATGCGATCTGTAGGTCGATGAGATCTGCGATGAGATGTAACACTGGCACTGGTGGCATCCACAACTGTTCGTTATTGAAGGTAGACTTTTTGGGGTCCTTAATACTGTACTGTCTGACCGACTCAACTGACAGTTGAGAGGGGTTGCAGCGCGGCGGACAGTATAAGGTTTTCATCAACTCCAAGTACCTAAATCTCTCACGAAACCAGTCTTAACTCGCAGGGAGCCGATCAGCACTACACGCAATAATATGTGGTGGGGGTCAATCTGGGTCATTTTCACTTTTTTGCAGAAATGTATTCTACATACACCAAAGTATCGTATGGTTAAAATCTGTATCATGAAAAATGCCATTAAATAGGTTTAAAATGATTTTAAAAGTCTGCCCTTGGCCCTAATTATGCTGCACACAGAAACTTCCCAGGCTGTTTTCTCAAAATGGCCGCCAGAGGCTTTAACAACTTTAAACACTAACAACTTCTACAATTTTTTCACTACAGCATACAGTCATATATCACAGTAATCAGCAAACATTGTAGTTTTCAGAAATGTATATATGTCAAAACATCAAAAATGCGAGTTAAGACTGATTTTGTGAGAGAGGGTCACCTTTGTTTGTCGATGGATCCAACTGTGTAATAGCCCTTATCGCCATCTGCCACAAAGGGGAACAATGTGTGATAGTATCCCTGGGATCAGACACTCTGTAGTAGTTTTGCATGAAAAATATTGAAAAATTTCGGCAGGAAATCATTACCACCCATGCACAAGGTTATGGCAACCTTCATCCCAGCGTCTTTTCAATATTTTTTCTCTAGTGTTTCAACGATACCCGTGATGTTGTAGGTGTCGTAAAGTCCCTTGGTCTTCTGTAACATGACAAGAACGGCCGGGTGTATGAATGAACCATCCGATTTCCTTGGCCACCTGTTGCTGACGACAAAGAGATGAATTGGAACAGCGTCTATGTCTGCAGAGGTCACTAAAGAAATGATGCTCTCTCCTGGTCTGAGGTCTGGCAGAACATCAACCAGCCAGTCCAGCTGCGCCATCTCAACCTCGCCTTTTCTTTGCAGGACAGACTGCAAAAGAATGGATGACTGGTAGCCGTTTGCACTGAAGATGGATCGAAGAGGCACAGCAAACGTTGTTCCACAGGCGTCGGCGGTATGATATTCGCTGTCAATGTCGATGATGACATCCTTTCTGATATCCACCTGGCCGATGTTTGCTGCCATGTACGTACTTATGGCTTGTTTACCACTAGACGTCGACGTGACTGCTGTTCTGTCAAACGTGCTGCTGTCAATCATCTCTGATGGATCCTTCAGGTGAGCAATGGTACTCTTCATCTCTCTCTGTCGCCGTTGTCTTGTTGCAGCTTTCAAATCATCAGGCGTGAACGAGTACTTCTCTTCGGTCACGATGACACGTCGCAAGGTTTTATAGATCCTAAAAATCTTGGAAAAGATATTTTGCTCAACGTGTTTTAACTCATTCTACCCCAGACACACCACAGCAAGATAAGGATCGACCATGATCTATGGGCGCCAAGCTATTCTTGCATCACCCTTGAACTATCATGGTCGATCTGTGTCCTGCACTGCAATGCAGTCTTCAAAGAACAACGGCAAAATTTGGGGATTTCGGTGTTGGGGTAGAATGAGTTAAGTATACAACTCCGGATCCAGCGAAAGTTTTGAACTTGACGCCAGAAAAATCGACGAAGCGATACTGGTTCGATTGGCCATTTCTGATGGCAGCATCTTGGCGTTCAAGGAAACAAGGGTGTGGCCCCCTTCTTCGGCAAGGACAGAAAGTAGGGCGTTCTTGATGCCCGCAGCCTTGTTGGTGCCCGATTTGGAACAATCCGGCCGGAGAATCGCCTGACAAGTATTCCTCTCAGAAGAAAAGCACTGAATGCACCGTAAGCTGCCTCTTCTTCTCTCGTTTTTCTGGGGTGGAAGAAAGCGCTTTTGTTCTGCAAGTCATTCGCTATTTGTTATTTTCTTGCATTCCAGACCCATGCCATCTCTGAATTCTGACGCTTTCTTGAATTTTCGAACAAGATTGTCTCTTCTTATTAAATTTGTGGCAGTGTTCGATTTTTTTATGTTATCCTAAGAAACTGTAAAAACTCCTCAAACGAAAGCCAAACACCATCTCCATCTTCGTAGACGTTAAGGTGTGAAATAGTTGGTACAAGCTCTTTAAAGACATCGATGCACGTTATGATGCCCTGAAATAAAAAGAGAAGAAGAGGGCTTGGTATCACAGATACTTTTGGTATGACAAATATAACAATTTTATAAAATCATTAAATACATACCTGCATTAGAACAAGAAATACTGAACGTGATGTGTGCAGTGTGCAAATGAGTGAAGTACACAATCCCTTTTGCAGATAAGACAATAGTTGAAAGCGTAGTGATTACATTATTAGAAATTGTGTGTTAAATTTTACTTCATACAAACAGTATGATTTAGCAAACTTCATATAACAACAAACGCTGAAGCATGAACTAAATTAAAAAGAAAAACCCAACAATAACAAAACAACATAAGAACATTATTGTAGAGCATCACAGATTCCCATGATTCAGTTACCACAGTATGCAACGTTATGGCAGGGAATTGCAAGAAAATCGTGAAATAAGCATGCAATCAAAACAACAAAAGCATCAAGACTACTACATAAGCGAGACCTTTTAAATGCTACAAAATTCAAACTTACGGTTGTCCCAGCGAAGTTTGGATTGATGACACAGCCGGTACGAAGGAATAAATAATTACGAGGTCAGTGAGGCAGGTAAGTGGACGAAGACTGTGCGGGCTTTCGCTCCCAGCGGTTAAATAATCACCACGCGATCACTCTCCGGCACGGATCACGAAATGGTCAGCAACAGACCGTTTAAAGTGAAAACTTGAGTTTGTTGCACACCAGAAAAAAAAAAAAAAAAAACAACAAAAAACCCCAGTAACTAACGAATGATAAACCATAGCAACCTTCGATTTAATCCATACGACAGCAAAATTTAAATGCTAACTATGATACAGTCTTTGATTTACAGGGAGACCTTGGAATTCACTGTAAAGTACGATGTTTCAGATTAAAAGGTTGTGCAGTTGTGAAACATAACGGTACACGGGTCTTGAGATTTAACAGACAAGTGTATTTGAAACCGCCGTCGGCATATTTCAACTTCAGGAATACAGATGTAAATGGCAGTACATTTACTTCTAAATATTTCCTTAAGCCCTTGAATCCTGCTTATACGTTTCGTTATTTACGTCGATAACCAGGAAGGGGGACGCTTTTCTATAGACTGTGATTACGAACTGTCAGTACCACTCACATGACACATCAATGGCGAACTCTGCTTCTCTGTTACATTAACATGCATAGATAACGCCACGAGTGCATGGCCCTTCCTACGTTTGCTGTATGGCCTTTGGCCAAACTATGATGGGAGGGGGCTGTTCTCAGTCTGCCTACTCCGACAGTGTCAGGGTATATGGCATGGTTAGGTCATTTAGCTGCATGCCTCACTCGGGTGACATTTAACAGCTCAGTGTGCTTCCAACTTGCCATGAGTCGCTGGCTAGGACTTCGTCGCTGAACTGATATTGGTAAGTCCCAGTATTACTCGCATCCAGAGGAAGAACACGTTTGCGTTTCACTCAGTCATAGCATCGGCACTTGGACTTTATTTCAAGACCAAAAACGACGGGTTTTTTAGGGAGACAACCAGAGACTCCTACGCCTAAATGCAAGAGGCATATATCCTCATGCGTTCCCGCAGATGCGGGAACTCATGAGGATCTATGCCTCTTGCCGTTCATTTTTCCATCATTAGCGGCAGAGAGTCTGTGGTCGTGTCGGAGCCGCCGGATGACCATTTGCAGCAAATGGTAGTGTACGCCTGCCGGAGCCAGCTTAACAGCCAGTGCAAAGCGTGAAAATCCTGAAAAGCCACTGACAGACTGACAAGCAAGCGATGGCAACAAACGCACGCGGCGGGCCGCCAACCACCAATAGTATAATCCGGGGGCGGGCTAGTGGGCGTGGTATACCATGCAAATAACGTCACATGACTGGTCTACCGCGTGGGGTGCGGGACTGACGCGAGCCGCTGACAAAGTGAGCCGAGTGGGAGGAACGTTCACTGTCAAACATTAATTTACTGAAAACTTTGTCCCCTCCCCTTGAGAAACACATTACACGGACGTAAATCGAAGCTGGAAAGAGGCATAGATCCTTATCAGTGATCCCCCGCATCAGCGGGGGCTCATAAGGATCTATACCTCTTAGACGTATGGCGGATTTCGAGAGATATAAATACTGAGCGGATTAAAGCTCCATTATCATAATGACTGAGTTAACCCCTTATTTATATCTTTTTTACCCTCCATTGTCCATATCCCCCGCACAGAGTAAATACCATTGGAAGTTACCCCTAAATCATTATTATTTAAACAGACACATTTTTATGAAAATCAAAAATAATACTTAAGGGGTTAACTCAGTCATTGTGTTCCCCCACCCACCCCCCACCCCACCCCACCCCACCCCACCCCCCACCCCACCCCCACACCCCACGCTGGTAACCCTGGAGCTATCACATACACAAACACCTCATGTCTACGCTTGTCTGAAAGACATCCACCTCTATTCAGATATACCATAAATGCGCTGCAATTATTCACATTTTCATGTCCGGACTAGATTGCTCAATAAAACCGAAATCTCATATGGCCACCCCTCACGATATGTACCGCACTTCAATCCATATTCACGAAAACCTTCTAGACTTTCTATTTAATGTAAATCACAGACAACCCCACCCCTTTTTCACAAAGAGAGGCCCGTGCTTATGTCAACATTACAAGCACTGATGAACCTGACTCGGGGTGTTTAATGTTGACTGTTATTATTTAATACACTGGAGAAACTACATGGCTGTGTTTACAAAGCACTTGAGAAGCGGCATGACTGTTTATACAGCACTCGAGGTGCTGGGCCTGACTGTTATTAGATACCACTCGAGAAACTGCTGACTGTGTTTGCACCTGAGAAAACTGCTTGATCATGACCACATTCATATTCTGCACTCGAAATCAGGCATAAACAAACCGGTTTGAACAGGAACAGGACTGTTGGCGTGCCTTGGAACTAATGCGTGTTAAGATATTTTCTAGTATAAAACCAAACCCCAGAGCTAGGTACAGTCAATCATGACACAATACTCTGCTAAAAGTGCGATTGCACAAACCTGTCTTCTTCGTAAGCGGCTGTGTTATCGTCAGGCAAGAGTGGCTCGTTTTAAAGAAGAATTGGAGAAACTGAATGATGATGTACAGGATTTAAAATCAAGCTTAAATAACACTGAAGAAGAGATGAAACCTATTTGTGATGCAATAATTGTGTATGAGAATGAAAAAAACTTACAGTCATTGTCAGCCATGATAAAACAATATGGCAACCTTGAGGGAAAGGCAGAAAAAATTAGAAAAGTCATTCTTCAAAAGGAGCTAAAGGCAAGATTGAAAGAAAAAGATATACAGATGAATGAAATGGTTGCAAATAATATTTCTGACAAAATGGGTAAAATAGAAAATGAAAACCCTTTACTTCGAAAATTGCATCAAATTATTCATATAAAGAAACAAGAAAAAGCAGCAGCAGAAGCAGCAGCAGCAAGTGGAAGCAAAGCATAAATAACGGAGTAGTTCCACAGCCGCTTACGAAGAATAAGCGGCTTACATTTGCTCTCGGCTTTTGTACATACCATCAAATTTTACACACCACAGAATATTTTTATCTTAATGTGGTGTGTTGGAAAAACACTTTCACGTGATATGCATTTACGCAGCCCGGGAGTGTCATGTTTGAGTGTTTTTCCTAGGGATGTACCACAGCTCAGCACACAGACACACACAAAACTACATCCGAGAGCAATGAGCAATACATACACCTGTTTGGCTTCGACATGTGGTCTTTGGTACAAAGTTAGGTGACCACTAAAAATTTTTCATCTACAACTGAGCTGTCAAGGGTTGATGACCCTTCTGATGAGACTAATTAAGTCGAAACAGCTCCTCGTTTCAAAGGTAAGTGCTTTTTTATTTCACTTATTATTAAAAATATATTTTATTATAAAATGAACACAGATGAACTGCTATTATTAAATGATATTGGCGCTGTAGAAAACATAGACTTAGATTCGAAGCGGGAATGACTTTTATCTGTAGTGATTTCTGGTCATTCCAAAACTTATCTCGGAAAGCTATATTCAACCAAAAATATACAATCCCTCACGGCTGCTGATTTATTTAAACTTCATTTTAAATATGAACAACACATGGCTTCACTAATGACCCGTGATTTGAGCAAATCAATTGTCTGCTTATATTCAAAAGCTGTGAGTTATGCCCTTCCTGTAGACATTGAAAATCTCACAAATGACCTCGAGAGTAACCCCATTGTAACGAGTGCAATTGGTAAATTAGCTTGCCTTTTATTCTACAGGTTCGGTAATTTGCTTGCTCCACTGGTAACATTAATTGTAACTAGCAGCCATATCGATTTTATGAAATTAAATTTTTTTGTTGATAAAAATGGACGACCAACAGACGACCCCCCAAACGACCCCACAGATGAACCCTGTACCGGACCCTGCCCAGACCCCGATTCACACAGTGACAAAAATTAAAAACCCAGGCCGCGTTGAGTCTGGTAAACGTTTAGCCGAATGGAACAAGCAGAAAAAGTTACAGCTACAGGCGCTAACAGAAAAGGCTCATGTAAGTGACCCGCCGTCAACACCGTTGGGACCGTTAGGACTGTCAGGACTTTCAGCACCCCTGTCACACCCACATCAAAGTGAAAGACCTTCAACCCAGTCTAATTCTGAAACAGCAAAATATGTAGTTGCCGCATTTGTTGTCGGATCTGGTTTTGTAGCTTACCAATTATACAAAAAATACAAGCCACAGACTCGAACAGTGACCAAAAAATTAAACACTCCATCATCAAAAACAGAAGTCTCCACATTACCAACAATATCCAAAGTTGTCGACCCATTTCATATGCAGTAATAAATTTATTATTTTAATTTTTTCTTGCCTAAGAAATGAATGACTCAAAGAATTTAATGAATCTTGTGTATCACTCTGCAGTAATCAGTGCATTAGCAGTAGCGTTTTCTATGCTGGGAAAAAATCTACTCAAAATGAAATCAGCAGACCTCAGTAGACTCGATTTCGAAGACAGCGCTAAGCTAATTGTAGTTGTAACAGCATCAATCGCCACGAAAGACCTTCTTCTTAAACAAGGAATTATTCCCGAAAATGTTTCTATGTAAATAAAATAAATATGGCGACGATAGCTATTATGGTGGGAGGAGCGATGGTTAACGCATTGGCTTTCAGTGGGTCTAATTATCTCTTTTCAAAAATGGGTAGAGAAGAATCTGCTCTGGAGATGAGACGACACAATGAGGCGTCAGAAAAATTAGCACAAGCACAGCAGGAGTATGAAAAACAAAGAATTAAGAAACTTGATTTCATCAATGAAAGATTGAGGCTTGAAGGCCACGCACAACATACGTTTTCAAATACAGACGAAGCAATTCGTGAATACTATCTTGTCACGGGTGAAGACATGTCTATCCCAAAACCAAAACTAAGTGACTACTATCAACCAAGCCCAGAACAAAGAAACGGGGAGATAATCTTTGTTCTAGTGGGAATGATATTTGTTTATTTTACTGGAGTTTTCATTGCTAGAAAAAATGGCAGCCGAAAATAAACTATCGAAAATATATTACTCACCATCAGGGTATTATAAAGGAGCAACCGCTATTCAGAAATTACATGCCGCTGTGGGCGGAGATATAACACTCAATCAAGTCAAGCAATGGTTACAGAGACAGGCAATTTGGCAGATATATCTCCCTGCTCCAAGAAAAATAACAAGACCCCATTTTGAAAACACATCACCAAATGACACACATCAAATGGACCTCCTGTTCCTACCACATGACACAATAAGAAAGAAATGATACAAGTACGCACTGACTGTTGTAGACATTGCTTCAAGGTATAAAGACGCTGAACCCATATCTGACAAAACAGCTACCACTGTTGCTACAGCATTATCAAAAATATATAGTCGAGGCCCTTTAAGATACCCCAGACTTGTACAAGTTGATGACGGATCAGAATTCAAAGGTGCTGTTAATCAGTTATTTGCGAAGCATGGCGTACTGGTCAGACGAGGCATTCCAGGTGTGCACAGATCACAGGCAATTGTTGAAAACTTTAACAAACAGTTATCAGAAAGACTTTTCAGTTACCAGTATTCTAAGGAACTCATGCATGACACCCGTAACACTGAGTGGGTTAAGAGATTACCACATGTGATAAAAGCAATGAACAATGAAGGCCATCCTAAGCCTGCTGATGCTATTAAATTGAAAACAATTACAGAGCCAAAAACAGGACCAACCCCGGCACCAGACACAAGTTTATTTACTAAACAGGTAAGATATTTATATCAACCAGGGGAGGCTGAGAACGACGACAGACGCAGGGCAACAGACCCCATCTGGTCAACATCCGTTCATAATATAAAAAAAATAATTCCCGGCGCAGACGCAACAATATATTACCTGTTCGACCCTGCACCCCAGAGGGCATTTGTCAGAGAAGAATTACAGATTATTCCCCCAGACACCGTTACTCATTTCAGTAACTAACTCATCAATTAATTCATCAACCAGTTCATCGGCTATGTCTTCAGATAACTTGAGCCTGTAATGGCCTGGTGCATAAGCTTTTTCCTTAGTGTGAAACACTCGTTTTGTATCCCCTATTGCAAGTGACTTTTTATGTGTTTGGATCATTTCAAGATTATGTTTGTTTGATCTCAGTGACTTGTTTGGATAATCAGGCATTAATGCACCATCTAACACTTGCTTGTAATGTTCATGACGAATGTCTTTATTTTTTATTGCTGTTTTTTTTAATTCCTTTGGCTTTCGACTGACTACCTTTCTGGTGCAGTATAGAATACATTTTTGATCTCAGTCCAACATACTCAACTATTGGCACACCATTTATTTCATCCTTAAACTTCCCAGGCACTTTCTTGTTTTGTGTGCTGAACAGTGGATGGTCTTTAGGATAATCAGATGTGTCATACATGTGTAACTCTGTTTTCATGTCTTCATAAAAGTCTTCAGTACACACATCAATGATCATAGAGTCAGTGTCAGTGTATAACAATCGACAGTCAGGATACTTTGGTTTGAAGTAATCATAATAAAATTCAGCATCAACAGTTTTGATAACTCAAGAATTGCCATACCAATGAATACTGGCTTGTCCAGTTTAACAATCTTTTTTTTGAGTGACACGGCATACAAGGATGAATGAAATTCTTCATACCCTGTGTACTGTGGCTTACCTGTGAGTTTAATTGCACCAGATTCAGTTGTGACCAGTCTCACATCTTTGCGGTGATGAGGATTTTCCATTGTCTTGCCAAAACAGGCATTGTTCATAAGCTTAAAGAAGTCTTTGTCAAATGCAGTGTTGCCGTCTCTGGCACGCAATGTTGTGTTCTTCATTATGTAATCTTTCATGAAAGCACTCTGATCAAATTGAATTCCTCTGTGAACTTTCTTTAGTACTAATCCATGTCTGATGTAAAACTGCAACAAGCGGTAGTGACAAACGTAATTAAATTTGTCATTTAAATTCGGCACAAGTTTAGTGTCTTCTTTTTTCCCCGTCATACTCATTTTCTCAACAGCCAACGGATAATCATTATGGTAATCATGTAGATGGTGTGGGTACTCCAGGTCGACTTCAAAGATCCAACCCTTCGGATCGTTTTGGTCAAGATTCATAATATTGTTAGTTAACCCTGTTACATCATACTGTGATAAATCATGCAGACAAAAGTTTTTCAAGGGCAATAACTCACACATCGCGAACCCATACAAGTTATTAGCATCAAGGTACGTAATGAATGACCTTGACCTTGAGGGGTCAAAGTCGTCAAGATATTTGTTGTTGGCCTTGGCGTAATTATTTGCTGCAATACTAATGCCTCCCCTCAATCCACGTTCCACCATTTCACCCATCGTACGATCAGACAACAGGTCTATAAATATCTTACTGGATTTCAAAAATGCATCCCATGTCATGCCAGGACTAGTAATGTAACAAGCAGGGTCAAGTTTGTAGTGTAACAACCCCTTTTCACGGTAACTTTCAAATACGTCTGCTAGCAAACAAACGTCAGCTTTCAAGTACTGGTCGTGATAGTCACCAATAGTCTGACACCCTAACTTCCCCCACGCATCAAGTGCGTGCTGGTATTCAGAGTCAGAAATACCTTTACCAGTTAGTGTAGAATAAAATTTCTCTTTTGGTGGCAGTCTTGTTTCTTCAAACACAACCCAATGATCAATGTACTCATATGGATAGACACCTTTCTTAAAGCTGAGGTGCAATGAGAAAAACCCGCCCAGCGCGTGTTTTAAAAAGACTCTACAGGACCCAGCTTGGGCCCTGCCCCTAAGTGGGTCAAATCGGTTCGTAACACAGTTGACGGAGTTGGCAACTGCATATCCCGAGCTTGCAAAACTCTCGGAAAACGACAGACCACTTCCTGTTGCACGGAAATCATCGCGATTAGCAGATCGGACAACAGCAGACGATTCTGTGACACTTTGAAACTGACCGACAGCCACGGATTTTACGCGTTGGGGACTATGATGGCAGAATGTACGGCTGTACATGCTGTAAGTATGACTCCTGACACTTTGTAGTTGTGAACGAATTTTTTCAACACGTACCTCCAGTCCAATATAGGCTAATATAAATAAATAAAGAAGCATTGTGATGTACAACCAACACAGTAAATTGGATGAGAGGGAGAGAGAGAGAGAGAGAGAGAGAGAGAGAGAGAGAGAGAGAGAGAGAGAGAGAGAGAGAGAGAGAGAGAGAGAGAGAGAGAGAGAGAGAGAATCGACTGTTTACATAGATGCCAAAAGATACAAGGTCGCCATGGGTCAAGCTGATTTTTAGTAGCTGCCCTTCGTATGGAGAAATTTCTTTTGCTGTAGGCCACTCCAGATGAAAAGATTAAACAACAAACACAAAACGACAAATAACCCCTCCTTCCTCACCCTTCCGATATCGAACAAAGCTTCAGGCTGTGCTGTGTAACTTACGGATAGCTCGGCCTGGTCCATATCCAGTGTGCGTCCAGGCAAGACACAAATGGCCTGCTCTGCCCGTCGGGTGGTCGAGTGTCGTCTGCTACTGTTGCTGTCAGTAGAAATATCGCTGGTTTAGATCAGTGATCGCGGTTCCCACTCTGCGCTGCATACAGGAAGTGGCCTGTCTTTTCACGGGAGTTTTGCCAGCACGACAAACGCAGTTGAAAACTGAGTCAACTGAGTTCCAAACCGGTTTGCAGAAGTTAGCCGAACGTTCACGAAGACAGGCCCTCGCTGGGTCCTGCAAAGTTTTTTGAAAACACGTGTGGGGTGGAGTTTTTTGACTGTTTCTCAGCTTTAATCAAGTCTGGTTCAAAATATTTACTCGTTATTGGATACTCAGTCAGTCCTTCTGCCAGACTAGCCAATCCTAAAGATAAATGTTGCATAGAGTCATAAAATGCTAATTTGTCTAACCTAAAAGTTAAGTACTTTTCAGTTGTCTGGGCAATACAATTTATGTTTTTGAAAGACTCATCTACAGCCTGCATGATAATGTGTGAATCATATCCTTTGAGATTGTGAAAAAAGATAGGTAACTTATATGTCTTAGGATCTGTTTTTAATAACAAGTTACAATCACCATGTGCAGCACCCCTGTAACGCCCAGTTATGTGATCGTGGTCACGAACTTTATCACCCCCTAAAGGCTGTTCACAAATCCAACACGTCTCAGCTGTATCAAATTTCAGTTTGTCTTCTTCTGTCATCACCAAAGGCATCTGACATGTTGTGAGATACTGTACTACCTGACTATACAGATGTCTCATTTCTGTTAAAAACAGACAAGCTGCATTTTCACCTCTGTAGATAACAGGCTCTGAATGAAGACCGTCTGACCTAACAATAATGTATCCAAAAGAACACACCACTTGGTCACTTAGTTTTATAGTCTTTGGTAATGACTCTGGAACATGACCTTCATACGGAACAACTAATGATTCGAAATCTGCATATACTACAAACGGCAACTTTTGCTGATTCCCATAGTTCTTAAAATACACTTGACTACCAGGATCTGGATACTTAAGTACAGTTTGTATGTCATCAGCTGATCTGCAGTGTAAAACATGTTTGTGTGCTAGTAAAATAGAGGAGAATCTTTGTAAACATTTTTTACAAACTTCCTGTTTCCCATTGTGTTTTGTCGTATGTCCGTGAATTAGACGTGACATATTCCTGATAATTGTGTAGTGAAAGTTATTGTCATCGCCGATTAGCAACATGTCAACATGTTTATCTTCTGACTGACTATATGTTGGTGCAATTGGGGACACTCTAATTGGCTGTAACTTGTTCTCAGATTCATTATCCCACACAAACACATTCACAGATAAACCAGGATTTAATTTTTCAAACAAGTCTATGTCCTCTATTTTAACAGGGAACTCAATGCCACTAAAGTTGAGTTCATTTACAAATTTGATGTAGTTAGATACGCGATCAGGTCTTGACCTCACAAAGTGTAGTTTAGCAAGCACACACCACATGAAACAGAAATTGTCTTTGTTCTGTATGTTAACAACTGCTTTTTTGTTCGCAACCTCTGTTGGCAGTGGTATCCATGCTTTACCTAGTATAGGATGATACCTTGACTGCTTTAGTTGCAGTTCATGTACATGTCCTTCGTGCCAACCAGACCCCTTCATTTTTGCACTGTCAATTGCCTGTAGAAAGTCAGGTAATAGTCTGTCTCTAAACACGTTCCCCAGTTCTCTTCTTGTGTTAACTGTGTGTTGTCTTGTTGATATGTACGATACAATCACTTCACCGTCTACTCTAGTAAATTCTATTTTAGCAACAATCTGAATCTTCACACTGCCTGTCAGAAGATTTTGTTGTATGACAGAAAAAGAGTTTTCTATTGATTCATAGACATTATTAGTATTGGATATAGGCAAGTCTGTTGTGTGAAACACGTTTCTTAAGCTTGATGAGCCAGGGTTTGATGGGCCAGGGCTTTGAGCATTGTCCGTCATTTTTATTTGTCCGACAAAATAATAAAATAAAAAATATTACCGCTGGCTCACCTTGTTTATTAACTGTAACACTGTCAATATAAACATTTAGTTTGCGCAGTTGTTTAAATATGCTATAACAAACGTCTCCTAACCAATCATAGTTGGTATCATTAACTTTAAAGGTAGGTGTCTTTAAATCAACTGTCATGTGCTCCACATCTGGATGCTCATCGACATAATCCAAAGTCACACTATATGTAACATATATTTCTGATGGTGCTGAAAGGCTTATGTAAGTCTGTTTGGGTGATATTAAGTCAGTAAAGTGCATAACATCTTTGAAAAGGTGTGTGAGATCAAGCACCTGTATGATTTGTCCGTCTGTCATTTTTATTGGACAATCAAATGTATAAATTAATTTACATCAATTTACTAACCCATACCCTGTGGGCTGATCTGTCTTTAAAATGAGCTTTAGATGCTTAGTTGATTTCAGTTTATTTTTCACATCATCCCGTTCATGCTTATTTGGGATGACATCGTTTTCTCTGAGACAGTCTTCAAAGCTGTCACGATCCTTACAGTAAAACAAACAGATAAACTTTAACTGTTCTCGAAAATCTTTCAGTACAGCATTATATTTTTGAGTGAGAATCCATACACTTACATTTGCATGTCTGCCACTGAAAGCAAGTTCTGCTAATGTGTTTCTCTTCTTGACAATGTCTTTCTCTGCAGAACAGTCATCAACAATAAACAATGTTGACTGTCCTTCAAATTGCTTGTAAAAATATTGTAGGTAGTCATTCAGTTTTTTCTCAGGGTCGACTAAGTATATGTTGCTGTCAGTCCAAATGAATAAACGGTTGTGATAAGCTTTGTTGTGTTTGATTGTTGGACAAAATATTACAATGTTTTCAAAATGGTGGATGTATCTTGTTTGTAATAAGTCAAGTACGAATTGAGTTTTCCCACACCCTGTGGCACCAACAAATAAGCCACAGTGTGGATCGAGTGTCATTAAGCTCCGGTTCATTTTAATACACAATATAATTTTAATATATGTGTCCACTCAGTCTACTATCTTGTATGTTGAGTTGTGCATCATATATCAGGTACAAATATATGTTTATGGCTGCAGCAGTTTCAACCTTCTTTTGTATCTGAATTGTTATTCCGTCACTACCGTTCTCGACAGTTCGTCCTGACCCATGAAGATAATCATCGTCTGTACTACGAAGGTCTAGCCACAGTGCATACTTGTTTGTAAGGTATTGTCTGATCCTAACATCATACAGATGTAGATCTTTGCACGCAATGTTTGCTGGTTTATCTCTAATCCTTCCACCTGCAAAATACTTTGTGATTTCGTCATAGTGCTGGTATGGTAACATTCCTGAAGCGTACACTTGATTAGGGCGGCCTTCAATTGTGCAGGACAAATGTGTAATCTTAGGATTGTAGAATTTTTCTGAATCCCGTTTATATGGATCTGCTGGTTCAACAAACAACATAAGAATACCTTTCAGTGACCTAGCAGGTGTGTTTAAGTTTATGTTCCACATTGGGTCACTCTTGTCTTTGGGTATTAAACTATGTCTAATCACCCTGTCATAATAAATTGGAAGTCTTGACTGATACTGATTTTGAATGAGTCTGGCTAGATCAGTGTGTGTGACAATTTCATATTCCAAGGAAATGTTAGAGATCTTGTATGTTGCATCTGTGGCAGATGATTTTATAACTTTGGAGTAGTCATTGAAGGTTAGTTCAAAGCTCAGATGGTCATTCAGTGCTCCTTGATAATAAGGCAAATGAGCTGTTAGGATTTCAAACTCAAGTGGTATGTAAAATCTGGTTCCATATGTTTCTGCTAATATAACGTCCTGGGCTGCTGACGTTGATTTATCTCCGGCATTGATTCAAAGTTTACCAACATTATCTGGCTGTATGCCTTGATAAATACGGTCCTCTCGTTCTTCTCTTGTGAGCCAAAGGTCTTTGTAACAGTAGAACACATCTGAGTCGTCAAGACTAAACACTTCCTGTCCTTCAAGTTTTACTTTAATAGTTCTAACAATTGCTCTGCCAAGATTGTTAACCAGTGTTCTGTTTACATCTGCGTCTGATGATAGTTCAATATTAAATGCTAGGCGTGCAGTGCCAGGAACAATAACGTCACTGGGACCTAGGTTTGGAAACTTGACTGTAAGTGTTTGGTTCTGGTCTATGGTACTTGGATTGTTTGTGATGACGATTGATTGTCTTATGCCCTTAACACCCAGAGGCTCACGTAGTTTTCTGTATGGGTCTAACTTTGATCCGTAAGACTGTGTCATTTTTATTATGCACAATAAAAAATAATAAATTAATAAAACAATGGCAGCAGGAGGATTTAATCATGAAGATTTTGAAATGGATGACACGTATGATTTTGATAATACAACAGATATGACAGATATGACAGATATGACTGGTACAAGAAATATTTACAGTTTACGTCACGAACTTTTAGAAACCAAAGTGAACTCATTTTATGATCATGTTGGTGGCCGCCCAGACAACGTAGATCCTAATCAGTTTGAACTTGATGGCAAGGGTCATTTATATTTAAATACTGTTGACAAAGGAAAAGTACTATTGACTAACAAAAAAGACCCTAGTAGGTTTAGGGCTTTAAGTACAATAAATAATGAAGGTGGTGTTGATGCCTTGCGTCAACTTGGTATTGGTGGGTCTCCTGTCACGCCGCGTCTTGTTAGTGTTCTTCATGACACGCAAACAAAGTTGCCAACAGGGCAACAAATTGAAATGGCACCAGTAACAAGCCTACCAGAAATAGCAAACACTGTGATACAAGAAACCTCATTTACTGAAGGGCAAATAAATGACGCTTTGAAAACAATAGATGATCCACCTTTGTCAATGAGGGAGATTATGGGATTGGATAAATCACTGCAGACAATAAGAGGTGAGATTGTTAATAATCTTGCCAAACTGGGAGAGCTTGATAAACACATAGAATGTGAGAAAGAGAAACTGGCTACCGCAGACACAGAAATGAAAGAAAGAATCCAACACAGATTAAATGATTTGCAGATAGAAAGATCAGGACGGTTAGAAGTGATTAGTATTGGGAGGGAAAAACTTAAAACCCAAGTTAACAGAATTAGAGAAACTATTCAGAAAATACTTCACGAAGATACTACTCTGGCTGAAAGACTTAAAACACTTTTCAGAGAGCAGGGTATCACAATTGCTAGTTTAATTACTGCTCTTGGGTTTATTATCAGTACTGTAGTGCTGGCTGTCTCCGGTGCTGGGGTTAGTGGGGGTGCACCACCAACCCCGGGCCCACCAACCCCGGCCCCCACAGATCCAAAAGATTTACAGTCATGGGTAAAGAAACAACTGTCTCGCATTTCAGACCTGCTTAAGAAATTGGCTGTGAAAGCAATAGACGCGTTACCCAATATAATTGGCTCTGTTGTCAGCTGGTTGATTAATACTACAGCAAAGGTAGTTGGGTTTATGGCAGAACATGTGTGGGTATTTTTGGTGACAGTAGGAGGGATAATGGTGGGTTATTTAATGAAACAGATAAAGAAGTAATACTCCTAGTCCTGTTAATCCTATTACCAATGCTGTTCTCTCTGACTCATGAGTGTCAAGGGTTGGTGATGGTGTTATCGTTATGGGTACCGGTGTCAAAGCTGGAGCTGTTACTGTCTGTACAGGTGATGATGTTACTGGTGCCGTGGCCGGGGCCGGAGGTGTTACCATCTGTAATGATTTTAATGACTGTACGTGTGTGGTTGTTGCTCCTAAGTTTACAGATTGATTGAGTCCTAATTTCTGACCAACACCTGCAACAATTATTTCATTATTATAATTTTTTATTGTCCCCATTTGGAGTTGAAGATCAGATGGTAACATGTATAACCCGACGCCAACTACAAAGTCAACTTTTGATCTAGCATATCTGAGTACGTCTTGGTAGCGTTGTATGCTTGATGGGAGATCAACTACTGAATTTACTGAATCTTCTAGATTTGCAAGAAACTGTTTTTGTGATTCAAATTTTCCACTTCCATTCAAAATATTCGATTTTGTTAGTGATTGTGTACCTAGTATACACCAGACATATGTTCTGATTGACTCATTTACGCGCTCGACTCCTGCTTGAGTAAACCCGTCAGATTTATCTAAAATAAATGTGGTCCACGCATTAGACTGTTTCTGCTCTATTGATCCTAACCAGACTTGTGATTTTGATGAGAATGAAGTGTAACCAGGGTAATAATCTTGAGGGTATTGTCTGTGACTCAAAGCATAATAAAGTGTACCCATGCCTTTGTGATCATCAAGTTTTTGTGTGAAGTCATACTTAGTGCTGATGTTAAATTCATTACAAATGCGTTCAAATGCTTTCATATCCATGGGGTTGTTATATCTGTTGAAACTGGATTCAGTGGGCAGTGGGGTATGCAGTTCTGACAGTATACATCTAAGCTGGTAATAAACAGGGAAACGGTAGACAGACCTAATCAGTTTGTTTGAGTGATTCAAATGATCTGTAAATGAAACACCACAGCCTGTAGTAGAACACAGTATGACAAAGTTAAGTTGGTTTTGAAACAACTGTAGTGGACTTGAGGACCACTTTCTTGCAGTAGAGTTGTCTGTTATTGGAGGGTTTAGGTAATGATCAAACGGATTTGGTACTTTGACTTGAAATAGATCTTGTACGCTTGCGTCAGACACAGCAATATCAAGCTGATTTAGTTGAATTATTTTCTGTTCATAAGTAGGTGCAACATTATATTTGGCATTCACATTGAATTGAAATGCGTTTGTAGTGGTGATGGTTGGTGATTTAAATTCCATCCTTTTTTTTATATGAGATAATAAAAATGTTTATTACCTTAACAAATCTTGACACAAGCAAACCAGTGTGGTTAACTAATGGGATTGATAATCATGATGGTAGCAAGGCTGCAGCTATCCATGAAATGTTCTATACAGAAAAATGGTTTAATGTAACAGATGATATATATAATAAAGTAATTTTTGATGGTAAGACTGAAGCTATACCACCTGGGTATTATGACTTTTGTACTATAGCTGAATGGTTTCAAAGTAAATTTAAAATTAAAGCAACTTTAAATCCAGCTAACCTACTTGTTACATTAGAATTTCTGAAACAAGATTGGTTAAAAATTTCAGATAGATTTGCATATTTACTTGGATTTTATATTGACGAAGATTGGTATAGATCAGATGATTTAGATGAAGCTATGTCTGGTATTATAACAATGAAGACCAAAAAACTTAAAATAACTGGAAAACGCCCTGTCAATTTGTCAGTACACACAGTACTAAATGTTTATTTGAAAGAACTGAACACAACTGAGAATGTACACAATGGAAAGCCTTCAACTTTGTTGAGATGCTTACCAACTGGAACTGCACCCTATTGTGAAAGTGTGGTTGTTAGATTTCCTAATTTGCAGTTTAAGAAATTAGGTTCTAGTTTCTTTGAGTCACTGAGTATATCTGTAACTAATCAGGATGACAAACCAGTTCTTATGCATGATTTTAGTGTTGTGTTGGAAATTAAATAATTTTATTTTGTTTATAAAAATGAGTGGTCTTGGTCCAAAGCCTAGAATCATACCAGTTGCATGTCCAGTAACAGAGTTGAAAGATTTGGCTGATGTACAGGATTTTGAGAAGGAGGGAGATATTGGAGAAATATATGGTTTTGAACTTGATTCAAATGGCATGTACAAGAGGAAAGTAATTGTTGACATGAAAGACGGTGAAAAACAGATTCCTAAACTTGGTCAGCTGCGTGATGTTACTGTACCTACTCCACCTGTAAATAATGTGCCCTACAACTTAATACATGTGGGAAATAAGTGGGTTGTTTCACCTGTGCCTGTCCCACCACCCACAATTGACTGGGACATAAAGTTGGAATTTATTAGTCCTTATGTATACACTGATGACGAAGGTGCCTTAGTGTTTAGGAAGGTTGTTAACTCGGGGCCGCTTATTGTAAGTCTTGTTCCAAGCTTTGCTTTAGATGACAATAGCAGAGAAAAACTGAAAGTTGAAAATTATGAGAGACGGCGGTATCTTCTTACACATAGGAAGGGTAGGTCTGATGTGAAGGTCGTGTTTGCACCAATAAACTTTCCCATCGCAAGAGAAGCGACAATAGTATTTGAAATTATCATGAGATCAGTAACTACTGCTAAAGAGGCTCAAATTGCACAAGGAATTAAACTTACATGGAATGAAACAGTAACAGAATCATCAAAGGTCTTTATTGCCATTACAAAAAATAATGATGTTATTAATGTTTCGAGCAGTGTTCCAGCTGTCAAGGTGGTGGTCGACAAAGCAACTTTTGTTCGTCTAACTTACATAAACCTTGAACACATTGATCTTGTTGCATTTTATTATGCTAACAAATTGTATACTTTTGAAGAGTTGCAAAATGTAATTGCTGATTAAATTTTTTAAAAATATTTGTTAATAAAAAAATGGTAAAATTCTATCCAGTACTACCAACGCTTGAGCCAACTGAAACAAATGTGATGACTAAAACAACACTTGCACCTGATCCACATATACCAATTGCTTCAGATAAAACATTACCATCAGATGCATTCAGATTAAATAATATTACAGAGGCAATTAAATATTTGGAAAGTGAAGAGACGAGGTACTCCAGATGTAAAAGGAAGTATAAGTCAGTATTTAATTCTGTTCAAAACACTTCTATGGCTATTGGTGCAGTTTCAGCCGGATTATCTGTAGGAGGTATAGCTCTGTTCGCCACAGGAATTGGAAGTTTCGCTGGAATAGCAATTGAGGCTGTTAGCGTTGCTACATGCCTGGCATGCTTTGGTTTGGAGGCCTTAAACAAGAGGTTTCACACAAAATTACAGAAACATGAAGCATTGAGTACGCTTGCTGGTGCAAAGCTGAGCAGTATGAAACTTATTATCAGTAAGGCATTGAACGATAATTTTATTGATGACGAAGAATTTAAGCAGCTCCAGGATGATTTAAATAATTACAAAAAACAAAAGTCTGAAATCCAAAATAAAATGCGTAGTCAATCTCCCGTGAATATTGAAGAACTGAAGGCTAGTTTTTTAGCGGAAGGAAAAAAGATCGGTGTTCAGGAAACCACAGAAAAACTACACAATCTTTTAAGCAAATAAAAATCAGATTTGGTAATCAATCAATATTTTTGTCATATGCTTCGCAGAGAGATGACACGTCATTTACACCACTTGTGCCTGATTATTTAACCCCATCAGCACCACCACCTGAGTATTACTGAGAAAAAAAAGTTTTTTTATTGTCCTTGTATCTTGATAAAACTGTCTCAGTATACGTGACTAGAGTCAAGTTGTTATTAAGTACTTGTAAGTAATTAGGTAAGTAATTAATAAGTTCTTAATGGTAAGTAGTTAATAAGTTCCTATTGTAACTCACTTTAAGGTAACCTAAAGTTAGTTGTAACTTAAAATTAAAACAAAACTTATCTTTAGGTGATGTTTCTTAACACATAAATCCATTTCTAGCAAAACACATCTTGCTTTCAAAATGACAACACAACCTGTAAAGACGGCTGCATCGAGCAAACTAGTCAGCCTAAGCTGAGACCACTCATGACAAGCAAACACCCTTTGTTAGTTCCAAGGCACGCCAACAGTCCTGTTCCTGTTCAAACCGGTTTGTTTATGCCTGATTTCGAGTGCAGAATATGAATGTGGTCATGATCAAGCAGTTTTCTCAGGTGCAAACACAGTCAGCAGTTTCTCGAGTGGTATCTAATAACAGTCAGGCCCAGCACCTCGAGTGCTGTATAAACAGTCATGCCGCTTCTCAAGTGCTTTGTAAACACAGCCATGTAGTTTCTCCAGTGTATTAAATAATAACAGTCAACATTAAACACCCTGAGTCAGGTTCATCAGTGCTTGTAATGTTGACATAAGCACGGGCCTCTCTTTGTGAAAAAGGGGTGGGGTTGTCTGTGATTTACATTAAATAGAAAGTCTAGAAGGTTTTCGTAAATACGGATTGAAGTGCGGTACATATCGTGAGGGGTGGCCATATGAGATTTCGGTTTTATTGAGCAATCTAGTCCGGACATGAAAATGTGAATAATTGCAGCGCATTTATGGTATATCTGAATAGAGGTGGATGTCTTTCAGACAAGTGTAGACATGAGGTGTTTGTGTATGTGATAGCTCCAGGGTTACCAGCATGGGGTGTGGGGGTGGGGTGGGGGGTGGGGTGGGGTGGGGTGGGGTGGGGTGGGGGGTGGGTGGGGGAACACAATGACTGAGTTAACCCCTTAAGTATTATTTTTGATTTTCATAAAAATGTGTCTGTTTAAATAATAATGATTTAGGGGTAACTTCCAATGGTATTTACTCTGTGCGGGGGATATGGACAATGGAGGGTAAAAAAGATATAAATAAGGGGTTAACTCAGTCATTATGATAATGGAGCTTTAATCCGCTCAGTATTTATATCTCTTTTCGTCTTCAGAGACTCAGTGTACCTGGCTAGTCAGACTGAGGTCGGCCTCATAGCTGGAGTTTCGAACTGTTGCTCGAAGTGTCAGTGACGGCTTCTGACTTGCTGTTTAGACACCTATGGCCTAAAAAAAATAAAAAAATACTTTTTCCTGAAAACTCAGTGGTTGATCGTTGGAACGGTGTGACTTGAGCCGTGATTTGGAATGCGGGCTTCTGTTCGGACACGCTACTGACAACTGAGACAATATTCCTGTCGTGGCTCAGTAATAAACGCGTGGACTTTATCAGTGCCTCACAGTAAAAGGCGACTCGGCGGTTCACTGAGTCGCAGACCGTCACATGTACAGGAATCAGGTGCTTTTGTTGGACACAAACCGGGGCAGCTTCTGCATCTAACCAGGTCCAGCCTTCAGTCGCTGAATTTTGGTCCCTGTGTGAGTTGCGGCTGTGGTTCTTTAAATTTTCACTCGAATGACATACTAAGCACATCGTTTGAATAAACTACACGCATGAGGTATGTCGAAGTTTTTGTTCTGAAGTCACATGGTGACGTGTAAATATGCATTTTGTTGAGTTTGAATCTATTGTTGTGGGGGAGAGGTGAAAGGACGTAAAAGACGGCAGTTAAAGTTGTGGGAAGGGTGATGTGATTGCCTTGTTGTTAGTTATTCATATGCGTACTTTGCACTTGTGTTGTAGTGTATCCAAATCCAGTTCCAAAGCCAGTTCCAAAGCCAGTTCCAAATCCAACGTGCTAAACGTCCAGTCGTAAAGAGTTAAGCAGCGAAGTCCGCCGCCGCGCTGTGCGGGAGGCCTCCCTTGTGAGAGTGGAGGCTGGCTGTGTCATTCCACTTGTGGGTCTACGACGCCGCACCTGGACGCTGTCGAGAGCATCGCGGCACGCCCCGTGTTTGAGAATGATTAAGGTGAACAAGAGTGCCGGTCCTCATGGAATCTGTGGCAGGACGTTGAAGTTCTGTGCTGAACAGCTGAGTGGTGTTTTTCAACGCCTTTTCCAGCTCTCCCTAGATACCTGCTCTATTCCCTCCGCATGGAAAACCTCAACGGTCATTCCACTTCCCAAGAAAGATAACCCAAAACAACTGAACGACTTCCAACCAGTTGCATTAACCTCCCTTGTCATGAAAACCTTGGAGAAGATTGTCCGAGCTTTTTTGTCTGCAACTGAAAGTAAAATGGACCCATTGCAGTTTGCTTACCGGGCTGGAAAGGGTGTTGAAGATGCCAAGTTGTTCATTCTAGACAAACTGTACACTCATCTGGAGAGACCCCGTGCACATGCCAGGATCCTTTTTGCTGACTTCTCCTCTGCCTTTAATACCATGCAGCCACACCTGTTAGCCCAGAGATTACTGTCTAATTTCAACCTTAATCCACAGCTTGTTTTGTGGATTACAGATTTCCTTATCGGTAGACCACAACATGTTTTGGTTAATGGTCGCTTCTCTAGTACTGATGTCACGTGCACCAGGTCCCCCCAGGGGTGCTGCTTGAAGTTCATTATTCTGGAACTCCTATAAAATCTTCGTTCGCGAAGTCAAGCCAAGAGAGAGAGGTACATAGTCATTATGTCTGCAAACTCTAAATATGTCTCAGAAAAGTCGGTGTGTGTCAGTGGAGACAGTTATTAATGTGTGTGCCAAATACTCGATGTCAGTCTTTACTGTGACTTGCAGTGAATTTATTCAGTGATCCCACGAAGTTCAAACTTAACAACATAATTAAACACACCCCATTGTAATGTGCCGTTTGCCGGGAGGCCCCCCAGGAGTGTAGTCTGACACAAAGTTTCTGCCACACTGACAGCGTCTCACACAAAGTACACCCTACACGGGCCACGTCAACTGATGTATACGTAATAGGCCTAACTGAAAACTTTGGCAGGCTTGATGTTGTGAAGTTAGTCGGGTCCTAACGGCGATTCGTGTCTCGTCAAACAATTTCAACAACACTACCGTGCTAACTGAGTGAGACAATGTACCTCCACGCTTCCCAGCGCCAATCTTTTATAGTGCACTCGTAATGCACTCTGAAAAAGTGAAATATATTGTGTGCGTCTTTTCACCGAGATCTTGAGTATTCATTTTACAGAAAAGTGTTGGCATGAGATTCGCGCGAATCCACAGGCAAGGTAATGACTTTGAAATTTAGCATAGCCTTTTATTCATATTTTTTCCTCATTTTCTATGCAAAACAAAATTCTGTTTGCATTCCTAGCCATAACCTGATTCAGATCAGACGAGTTGCCTAACAACCTTTTGATTACAAAGATAACTATGTTTATAAAAATAATGAAGTAGCATAAAGAAAAACTAAAATCTGTTTGGCAAATTGCAAAAAAAGTTATCACAGAAAACTGCACTTCTGAATCCGCTGTTACTTTTTTTTGAGGCTCATGGAATTTTCTTATGATGATTATGACAACAACAACAAAAAAAGCTTGCCACTCTTGACACTGGTGTAGGCCTACTGTGTAGCTTCTTCCGCCCAGGCCGATTTGTTCATGGGTAACGGTAGGGAGCAGTAGACATAGATCCTCATCAGTAAAGGCTGTTACATTCACACATGCACATAGTCCACACATAGTTTTATGTATAACTATTGTACTGCTTTGTCCTTGTCGGAATGTTCATTTATCGAATATAAGATGATTCGCGGCTCGCCGATGACAGAAGTGAGTTTTGAATCTCTTGTCATCCCACCCGCACAGATGAGACATGTTCAATATGCGATTTAATATGTGCATTCTAGAATAGTTGTCTTGTTTTTCTGTTTAAACCGTGCCCCCAGGGCTGCAACTCAGTCGTGAGTCATGACTGATGTGGCACATAGCCTAGCCGTAAGTTTGTGTCAATAGTGTGTGCGGCCGGTGTGAATTCGGACGGGCGAGCCCGGCTAGTCCTATTCATACCTCGGACTATCTCAGTGCCGATGTCGGCCCGCCGCCGCCGTACCCCCCCCCCCCTCCCCGGGCCCACCCACCTTCTCCTAGCTGAGACCTGACGCCTATTTCGCTGCCGAGCTGATCCTGGCTCCAAGAGGGCCGGAAGACTAGATCCTCAAGAGACCCTGTAGAGCCGCGCCCCTACGGCCGCACATGATATTCCTTCAGTTGCCAGTGACATGCTAGTAGAATCATTGCTATCTGTGTTACCTTCGTAGCGGAACGTTTACGTAGTGATGGTTTAAGCCGAATACCTTGTGAGCCCATGCTTGCAGTATCGTTTACATTTGCTCGAGAGAGAGGAGGGGGGGGGGGGGGGGGCAAGTGTCACCCATCACTTTGACAGCCGCGCCCCGCCGGGCCCTCTCGGCCCTAATTTTTAGGATACATTTTCTTGCTCTTGATGTTGGATGTGTGTTGCTAAATGGTCTTAGGTTTATTTAGCATTTTGGACCGGCTGGCGAAATACATTGAATATTCTGGTTTGTTTGTGTTGTTTTCACAAGCAGTGCAGGCACGTCCTGAGAAAGTCTTGTTGCTGTCGGGACGTTAAGCAATGTACAACCAACCATGTATTGATTACGCCTTCAGTCCCACCTGCAACTGCGTCCCTTCAGCGTCCCTTCCATGTACACATGTGCAAGCGCAGCGGTGCGTCTACCCTCAATAGTCCTCAGGGTAGACAGAAACACACGCCCCAAAATAGAGAGGAAAACCAACCCTGTGGGGCTGACCAGGGTGACCCTGGGAACTAAAAAATAGTTAACCCCACCCAAGTCCCCCAGGGCAGACCCGGTTGGGGACGTAATTAATACAAAATGTGAGAAAGTGTTATTAAAAATCATTGAGACACAGTGAGTCTAGTGCCAGTTTTAAACACAGTCTTAAAACCCATCTTTTCCCATCTTGATTATCAGTGTTCATGTATTTAGTCATTTTCTGTTCTTTTGTGTAATTGTACATGTGGCTTTGGTTTTTGTCACCTTTTGTGTAATATTTTTCTTGTTCGTAGGTACGGCGCCTAGTGAGATTACCATGTATTCGCGTCTTTTTAACTAGAAATGATGGGTGCGGCCATCTTGAACATGACCTTCGACCTACTGGGGACGACTTCCGGTTTTGCTTGCAAACATGGAAGCTGTGAATACAAAACCCTACACAAGTTCCCGATCTAGCGGCCGACATTGCGCAGTAAAAGGTTGCCACAACAACCAAAAAAAGCTGTATGACTTGTTGCAAATGCCATGTTTTGACCACAAATCTTTCATTCGCCGTTATTGTTCGTGTTTGAAACCTTTTTCATTCTACGCACCGAGGGATCCTGACGATCGAAGAGAATGGTTGGCAAAACTGCAATTGAAAAAACCGCCTGCAACTTTGTTCGTATGTTCGTGTCACTTTATTGAAAAGGAGCCGCCAACCACTGCAAATCGTGTTCCTGAACTCTATCTTGGTTACGATATTTTTTTATATTTCTATATCCACCCTTTATTCAACTTTTCATGGCAGGAACATAACAAACCCACTGGTTTAATCACTTTTTCTATACTGTGTTTCTTAATATAAGTTTCTTAATATAAGTTTAGGAGCAATATAAATTGCAAAAAAGAGGAAGCAAAGCACAACTTTTTCTTCCCTACAATTAAACTTGGACAAGGACAAACTTTTAAAGCTTTTGCTCTTGGGCGAATGAATTTTTCTGCCTGAATTAGTGTATGTAGCTTTAGTGCATTTCACATCAGTTTTAATTTCATATTTTATGTTATGAGCAACATCATTTTGTCATACAAACTGTTCATTTTAACTGTTTGTCAAAGAATTTATTTTAAAATCTAGTATCTTGTATTAATTACAGCTGTGTGCACTGTATTCATAAATAATTTGTAAAATTAGTTCTAGAGATTGTAAAATAGTAAATAAATTTTTTAAAATCTATTATTTTATTAATAAAACACATTTGTTTAGATGTTACTGAGTATAATAAAAAATAAAGGAAATAAATTTGATTTTGAATAATGGTTTTATCTGCAACTTCTTCATCCCTTTATTACATTCATGATTTACTGTTTTATTTCTCAACACTTTTTTTTTCAACACTTTCTGAAAATGCCTCCATCTTCCAGCAACACTTCTGTCGGACATGGCTACACAAAATATCTATGCATATACACGAAAACTTCGCAAAAAACTTTCCAACGCGCACACGTAAACACCTCTGAAAGGCCAAACCGGAAATGCTACACAGCCGAGCAACCTGTTAACCGACCCATTTGAGAATATTACCGTTTGGTAAAAAAGAGGTGAATAGGCGCCTTATAAATCTTCCTTATTATTATTATTATTATTATTATTATTATTATTATTATTATTATTACTATTATTATTAGGAAATTAATGTCAATTTTTGATTATCTCGGAGGTTTCCAAGTCCAGTTTGTGTGAAAAAAACTAACCACTGAGACCACACTGTAAGGCAGAGACAACAAGCAAGCAATAAACCTAAAAGGGGTCATGTTGACCTAATTAATTACTACTAAAGAAATTGTTGTGAAATGTTGTTGATACTGATAAGAAAGGAAACGTACTTCAACGGTCCAAAGCGCCACATTCACGTTGTGCTTGATCACAGTTTGCTTAGTTAATGCTAAAATGATCAATCTGTAGTCGCGATAAAATGGGCAGATCATAGGTCATGACCTAATTAACTGTGACCCATCAGATGTCACATCCGGCAAAATTCTGACTGCGATGATATATCATGAAGGTTCCTTTGCATGACTGAATATTGAACTTCCATGCTGCTTTTAGTTCAATCTAGTTGTATGTTGAATAGTTATGGTTAAGAACAAGAACAAAAGATTTTATGGGTCAGGTTGACCTAATTAATCGATGGCCGTTCCCATCTGGGCCGTGTCGCGAGGCTCTGTGTAGGCATAATTTGTATACTTAGCAGTTTAGCTTCAAAGTCTCGGTATAATTATATTCCACACGGGCGCGGGCTAATAGCGGCTGGCGAAGGCCCGATGTCTTTTTACGCGGCATTGGGTTGGTAGCATGCTCCGCGTCATAAGCCCTGATATTTTATATATTTGTTTTTATTTTTTATATTTTTATTTTTCATATTTCTGTGTTTATATATATTTATATTTTATTTATTTTTGCAGTTTGCATTCGAAGTCAGTTCATTAATGGCCAAAAGTCCTGATTTTTAATCGTTTGCTGATCAATGCATGCAAGCTGCCGAAGATGAATTGCCGCCTTTAGGTAATGCCTGCTTAGCGTTGAAAACACGATAACTCAAGGGTAGTGCCTGTTTAGCTTGTCGCCTGAGTGTCCAGGTGGCCGCCCGCACAATCCTTAAACAATACGGTTGTTGTATGCCCCATATACTTCGAGAGTGAAAGAAGCATATATTTGATTTAATGCTATTGCGGTAACTAAGGAAGATGTGTTTTCAACAGAGACTTTGGGCCAAGGGTCAATATCTCGGGTTTGAAAGGGAGACTATACAAAGCAGACTTTTTAAACACTGAAAAACATTCGAGACATGCCGCATCCAGATACGCGGCATAAGACCGGTATAACTTGATGCCGCATGTCCCAAATGCAGCATGTCTCGAATGCGTTAATAATATAAATAATTATGTACAAATGTTTATTATGTTGTCCCGGTATTATCGGTCAGACTCGAAAATGAAACTATAGGGACTGATGGATCATCATGATGGCTCAAAGAAAAGCCTGATTGCCTAATTTAACTAAGTTTAACTCATTCAGCCCGATGCACGTATTTCCCAAATTTTGGAGGCGTCATCTAACGACTATGCACCTGTTGTAGGAGATGGATCGACCATGATAATTCAAGGATAGTGCCCTTCCCTTGAATTATCATGGTCGATGCATCTCCTGCTGTAGTGCGTCAGGGCTGATTGGGTTAAAGCCTTTGAAACTAATTACAACTACCGCTCAGTCCCAGCCCCCAGATGGCATTGGCAGTGTCAGATTTATATATATATTTATATATATAAGACTCGAACCCACGACCCGGCGATTCCCTTCGCTCCGACGCTATTTCGGATTACATCCTTGCTCAGACTGTGCGCTTGTTAAACCGTCATGTAGCTGAACCATGAAAGTCGGAATTCGCTTATTTGTAGCGGCCTCTGCACTAAATACCACTCGGCCCATCATCGGCATGCATGCGTGCGTTCACCCAGTGCGCAAAGGTCATCGGGCCAACGTCGGCCCGATAGCGTTTTGCGCATTGGGCATGAATGCATGCATGCATCCATCCCACCCACCCACCCTATTTATCCGACAGGTCAACGTAAAACACGTGCGAATAAATATGGACGTGTAAATATCATGCATCTGACCACCAAAAACATTCGGTATGAAAGTAAAGGTTTGAAATCCGTCGCCTGTCCCCGGCGGCAGTTCTAACTCAGACTCTGAAATGCCTAATGATTTTGATTCGCTGGAATGTGAGCTTGCGCTATTGTATGTTTCTGTCCCCTTTTTCCAGCAGAGCGGTCTGTTTATAATTGCTGTCAACGGGTCTAATACACTATGAGTGAGTGTAACTATCTACGGTCATAAGAATCTGTATGTATCTTGCTGGCTAGTGTTGCCTCTGCTATGTTTACGCAGCCGGGATAAAATCGCGACCACCGAGCCCCAAACCAGACACCCATGACTGTCAACACACGCGCGATTTGAGGACGGTCCCGGCTCTGCGGCGTAGAATAGCGCGATATTCGCATCTGCGGGCAGCATGAGGATCTATGTTTATTCCAGACAGGAGGTGCGTAAAGGCAATCACTTAATCAGCTCGCGCAGCTTCTTCCACGCACAGACCAGCATAATGATAGAGGCATGATTCTCATTAGCTTCGTAATGATCAGGGTGAAAAAAATGACGAGCATGTCCGTTGGAAACTGGCACAATTGCAGTGCACTTGAATTGACCAGGACCTGCTCGTTCAGCAGGGCCGCCCATTACTAGAACTCATTCGCGGCAAGCCGCATCCGGATGCGCGGCTTATGCCGCGCATCCCGCGGATGCGGCTAGCCGCGAATGAGTTAAGACTCCGGTGACGTGAAATTTAAACCCCGAACTAACCAACTAACCGGGCAGCCTTCAGTCCTAGATCAGCGATACATAACGTATTAGTGACCATGTTATCTGGCTTCAGCTGAGTGGGTCAGGGGCTTGATAACTGTGCTAATAGACGTTTTTCGTAAAACATACTGAGTAGGTCTAAAAAACGGATTTCATGCAATCATTGGATTAAAAACTCTGAAAAAAAAAAAAAGAAGTAGGTCTAAAAAAAATACTGGATGAATATTTTTTTTTTTTTTTAAATGCACGAATTTGACGCAATCACTGGATATAAGGTCAGAGTTTTTAATCCAATGATTGCATGGAATCCTCACTTTTGAGACCATCTTTTGTGTGACTGTAGATAGGTCCATACCAGTACACACTCAGTAAGCAAAGGTCCTCGGGCTCACGTCGGCCGCAGTGGCAGTGCTCGGGCCGGCCACTGCGGCCGTCGTGGGCCCGTAGGCATTTTTCTACTGGGTCACCAAATAAGTTACAGGTCCTCGGGGCAGCGTCGACCATTTGACTATGGTTAGGGGGGCGGGCGGGGGGGGTGAGGGGGGGGGGCAGACCCGGGTGGGGGCGAGAGAGAGAGAGAGAGAGAGAGAGAGAGAGAGAGAGAGAGAGAGAGAGAGAGAGAGAGAGAGAGAGAGAGAGAGAGATGGCAATGTTGGGCTGATTTTTATTTCAAACACAGGTGTTGGAAGAACATTAATCCGTTCAGTGCCCGTCACTGACGGAGTTGATGGCGGAAACTGTGTTTCTGCAGTTTTCGTCAATTCAACATCAACAAGCCCTAGCTGTCCCATCAAAGTGAAGATGGATTCAAAGTGGTGTTAGCAAGAGGCATACATGAGCCCCCGCAGTCGCGGGGGCTCATGAGGATCTGTACCTCTTGCAGTTGGGTCAGTGGCCGCTTCAAATTTTCTCCGCCGCGGCACTTTTCTCGGTTAAGTCAGTTCCGGCTCCACGCTCCTCTTGAAGTTGCTGTTCGATCACAATGATTTTTTAATAAAGATTTAAATTTGAAATCATCCACCGCACTACACACGCGCTGTAGAGATGGGTCGACCGCCTTAGACTGAGCGCTGTCAATGTGTTTCTGACGCTAATATTGTTCGGAGAGGTACTGTTTACTTATATACCAATATTATTATACCAAGTCATTAGTGGCATGTCTCTACTATGAAGTGGACAATCAAGCTGTTTTATGAGCCTTGGGCCCCTCACAAATATTTAAAACCCATCTTATATCATGAGCCGTACTGGCCGGAGGGGGGGGGGGGGGGGTTGGGGGGTTGGGGTGCACGGTATGGACTGGCTCACGTATGGAGTAAGAGGCCTATGCAGCAAAAACACCAATACGGAGAAAGAAGGGGAGGGGTTGGAGGTGGGGCGGGGGGGGGGGGGGGGGGGGGGCAGGTGCGCCACGTAATATAATGTTTTACACTTCCTGCTTGGCTCAGACTGGTTTCACAAATAAAAATTTTAAAAAATCCGCATAAACAAAACAAAAAGACAAATTATACTTCCACAGACGGTTGCTACCTGGGGGCCCGTCGCTATAGAACAGCGCCGGCTATTAGACAGACATTCGCTCCGGCATAACGAACAGTCACCACACCTCAGTTCAACTTACTGAATTAGTAACCGCACACACCTACTCATTTTGAAGCAATAATTATAAAACTACAACATTAACGTGAAAAACACAAATCCACAGTACACACAAAAAGTGCACACGCTGTTAATTCATTCTACTCCGACACCGAAAATCCAAAATGTTGCCGTTGTTCTCTGAAGACTGCATTGCAGTGCAGGACACAGATCGACCATGATAGTTCAAGGGTGATGCCAGAATAGCTTGGCGCCCATAGGCATCACCCTTGAACTATCATGGTCGATCCTTATCTTGCTGTGGTGTGTCTGGGGTAGAATGAGTTAAGTGTTGTAAAAACCAACACAGTCACAGTGTCGGGGAAGTGTCCGTCATCACATCAGTCGGCTGGAATGTGACTCGCGTAGCCGCCCGCTGACACTCGTTATGTTTATGTAGCGATTTTTATATAAAACTAGCTTCATTCTCAAGGGCGCTTCCCGACCGCCATGTAAAATCCACCTCCTCGCTAGCCCGTTTTAAAATTTATTAAAATTTCTATCAGTTTTAAAAAGGGTTCATTTGAACTACTTAGCTCTGTCTATGTGTGAAGGGGGCGGGTGGGGTGGGGTGGGGGTGTCTGTGAGTCTATGAAATGAAAAGGATAACAGCGGTCTTAATTGGGAATAAACTGGACCCAGCATAAAAAAACTCAGTGAGACATATGATTCAAGTCAGAAGTGGTTAAGGCATCCCCGCTACGAGTGATCCACAAAATATTTGGAGTATGTCTGTCTATGTGAACAGTATATTTGTAGTTAGTCTTGTAGTTGTTAGCACCGGCAGGTTTGTAAAATGGCTGTAAAATAAAGTTTCACTGATTGATTCATCGATTGATTCTCTCTCTCTCTCTCTCTCTCTCTCTCTCTCTCTCTCTCTCTCTCTCTCTCTCTCTCTCTCTCTCTCTCTCTCTCTCTCTCTCTCTCTCTCTCTCTCTCTCTCTCTCTCAAAGATCTTCGTATGAGTACCTGTGGGTTTTGTTAAATCATTGTTGCTGTTTGTAGTGTTGTCGTATTTTCGCATTACTTTCGATGTTGCTTGTGAGTGTAATGTAGCTTTGCCTGTTATTACATGTCAGTAGATGTAGCAAGGACAGATTGGAAGAAAGGCCTGTGCGCCTAATATCTCAATCCTTGATAAATAAAGTTTCAGTCAGTCAGTCAGTCTCTCTCTCTCTATCGTCTGATGTATTTTTATATTGCGCAGACAACAGCAATTTGACACTGACACTGGGAGCCGCATAGTGTGTTCTACTGCACAAGATCATGCACGGAAAAGCCCAACCCTATCTAAAAACTCTATTTTTCGACAATAATAGGAAAAACACGAGAAATAGCTCGATCCACCTTCCAAAAATTAGATTAGACATCTGTAAAACCAGCCTATCTTTTTCAGGCGCTAAAGAAGACCATATGGAAGGACAGAAACATCACACTCTGCTCCAAGATCAGACTGATGCGCTCCTTAGTCATCTCGGTGTTCTTGTATGCCTGCGAGTCATGGACCCTCACAGCAGACCTTGAAAGGACTGAAGATACAAGCCACTGCCAGTGAGATGCTTTCGCGGAAGGCTGCTTGGCATTTCATACAGAGATCACATCACAAACGAGGAAGTGGGCAGCAGAATCAGGCAAGCCATCGGGCCCTATGAAGACTTATTAGCCATTGTGAAAAAACGTAAACTGAAGTTGTATGGGCATGTCACACGTTCAGCAGGGCTTGCCAAAACAATCCTGCAAGGCACTGTGCAGGGAGGACGAAGGCCGGAGAGGAAGACAGAGGAAAAGATGGAAGGACAATATCTCATAGTGAACAGGACTGAAGCTGGGCGATACGCTGAGAATGGCAGAGAACAGAGAGGAATGGAGGGAGCTGGTTGTCAAGTCATCAGTGGATATAGATAGATAGATAGATTCGGGACCGGCTGGCAACTTACATTCAATATTTTGGTGTTTTTTTGTGTGTGTGTGTGTGTGTGTGTGTGTGTGTGTGTGTGTGTGTGTGTGTGTGTGTGTGTGTGTGTGTTTTACAAGCAGTGCAGGCACGTCCTGAGAAAGCCTTGTTGCTGTCAGAACGTTAAGCAATGTCCATTTTTGATTTTTGCGGAAATGGCCGTTTACTCGGGTTGCACAAATACCTTCACTGTGAGCCAGAGACCGTAATTCTATATCATTTGTTCATTCTGTTGTTGTTGTTTTTTTTTTTGTTGTTTTTGCAGAAGACGCAGAAGGTGTGACTTAACATAACATTGCCTGATTTGGGCTTCTGGAATGACTATTTTGGTTTATTTAGAGTAAGATGTTTCTCAACCTCATTTTAGCATCCGCGAAGAGCGTGACCTATATGCGGGGACCCTTGCGCCATCGGCCTTATCTCTGGTGTGTTCCTAAGATTAAATTTAGGGGAACATGGCTTAAACATCTAAGGTACACTTTGAAACCCATTTTATTTTACTGGGGGAGGGGGGTGGGGGTGGGGTGCACGCTAACCAGGACTGGCTTATGGACTATCGCGACATCGGATTTTGCTCTCCGGCATGATGTGCACCAATACTGAATAATAATCTTCCATAGCCCATAATGAAAAAGAAACTACTGTTGTCAAAGTTTACATGATTTTACATCAGATTTCCAGCACTTGATTGTACGACAAAGAAATTACTAGTTAAACAAGAGAAAATGCTTGCGACACAAGAGAAATTTATAGACTTATTCGTTAACTAAACTGATGCAATGAGATCAATATTCATGATATCCACTATTAAGTGACAGTAGTCGCGGAATTGTGACGGAACTATTTCAGAAACAAAATCAGTTTGTGAAACGAATGTCTGTAACAGGTATGTTCATATGTGTCAAAGCAAAAATCTACATAGAAGATTCACTATTTTTAGGATCTTTGGTCAAAGTCCAGTCGGGATGTGCGGCATTTTGTCCCAGACTGAATCACGCCTCATACTCCTGCGTCGTGAATACATACTGGTCCTCCCAGTCACATTGACTGAGGATGCTGCGCCGCGGAGATCAGTTATTCAGTGTGACCTGCCGGCATTGGCTCAGTGTAAGCGGACTGACATAAAACTTTGTCCAGCGGCTAGGTTTCATGAGTATACATATACCTTACACACTTTATTTGCGTCTATGACCCTCATTGGGCATCGGATACGGGTTTTCCCAATGTAATTCATGACTGACACTCATCACCTGTCAGCAAGATAAACATGGTCGGGACGGGCGCGGCGAGCGCACATTCCGGCATCGAATCAGTCAAAATCATTGGCTTTCAAAACTTTTCGGAGTTAGGGCTTTAGCACGAACTGAACTTCGTCGCTTCAGGTGTAAACCAGTATGGCGGACGCACGACACGAAGAAGTCCTTGATGTTATCAAGGTAAGATGACATTTTGTAGGCCTACTGATTTCACTGAATTGTGATGGGACAAGACTATCACGGTAACAAGTTTGGCCGCGGATCCGTCTGAAGTTGAATAGCATTTTTTGGCGGGGAAAACGTGAAGTTATCTTGCTGGCTAGTGTTGCCGATGATGCTATGTTTTGCTATGTTAGGCAGCCGGCGGGATAAAATCGCGACCACCGAGCCGAAAACCAGACACCCATTGGTGTCAACTGACGATCAATTCGACTGACGACCGTCCGTCCCGGCTCTGCGGCCGCGTCGCCTGCTCGGCGTTAACTGAACGGGCCCAAAATAACTAACTTAAGTCTTTATAGGTTCACGTCAGTGCAAACTCTAGTCTCGAGACTGTTTTATCTTTATCATGATGTCATTGGGGCCGAAAATGTCCATGAAATGCCTTTCCAGTGTGATCGTAACTGAATCATCGGCAGTACTAAAACCGCTAATGACCCACACCCAAATGGGTATAAGTTTGACGTGTAAACAAATATTAAAAGTCAAGGAATCTGAACCGCTGAATCTGTACACACACACTTTATTTCAGTAGCGTATTTGACCGGCCGGCTGGCGAAATACATTCAATATTCTGTTTAGTTGTGGGTTTTTTTTCTTGGTCTGACCGAGGAGACCCGGCGTATTTTGGTGCCTGTTTTGACTGAGTTGAAGGGCCGAATGTCCCCGCAGGATTGACTGAAATTGAATAGCAGGCATAATCAACCAAATCCAATAGACGCCAGGTCTCTCAGTCCGGCGCCGTATTGTATTTGGGATTATCATATGGTAGACTTCAGTATCAGTTGTGTGTCAAGCCTTTTACACTGCCACGCTTTTACCGGTGCTGAGCAGCCAAGCGGCCGCCGAATAACTGCCGGTGTACTAATGATTTGAATCAGTCAGTTTTGCGTATTGTATTGCTTATCATATGTACTCAGAAAATCTTAAGTTATGGACAATAAAGTTTTTTTAATCTTGAATCTCACCCAAGGAGTGAGAGCGCACAACTTAACGGATTCTCGTCACTCGGTCCGGCCGCGGCGGGACCGTAAAGTCAAAATTCAGTGCGCGGCTTCAGTTAAACTTCAGTGACTGACCGGCCGGGAATGAGTTCCGGCTGCCGGCTTTTGTTTGAATAAGAAATGTGCAGGCAGTGTATAGTTCCTGCTCGGCTAACACTCACCGCCTGTATTATTTTTTTTTTTTTCGCCTAAAACGAGCATAGACAGGATAGAAAACTATCGGCGGAGTATTTCATCTTGTCCAGTAGTTTTTCACCGTACACGGCGATAGCTCTCGGCAAGCGGCGAATCAGTGCGCTATAATATGGAAAATCTCGCGAGACGTTCATATTATGCTCGAGACACAACAATCAAAATGGCTGCGTACATGAAAGACGATTCAACTGACGAAGAACTGGGGTCCTACTAAAACCCGGAATAACATGTCCTAAGCTAAAATAACCATATCTATACTATTATTGCGTACCTAAACTCAAAATAATTGTGTGTTAGAAGTTTGGTTTACATTAAAGTTGATTTAGTTGTACTAGTAAGCCGTTTTCCACAACCGTTGACACGTCGATTACTTCCCTTGGTACACGATCGCGCTGTCCGAAACCAGTCGGAATAACCTCTCCTGAGCCAAAATTACCACATAAACACATATTATTGAGTACTTAAAGTAATAATATTCATATATTTGAGGTTGTAGGTGCCGTAAAAGTTGTTTATTTAGCGTTAGAAAGCTTCGAAGGGCTTGTTCTTTGAGCCTCTTGATCTATGCCTATCTTCATCCTACGCGCATTCGCCCACACCGTTCGTCCCAATCACATTTCGTCCCATGATGTTTTATCCCGGATGCTATTTAATGGACGACATTACGCTATGAGCGGTCCATGATAATCAGTTGACATTCAAAGAGAACATAACTGGACCGTTTCTGAGCTGAAATATTTAATTGAAACTTTTCTGAGTTCGTATTTTTGAAGCAACCCTTAATTTATGTTTAAATATTTGGGGGCAATGGATTAAATGTATTATACTCTGTGTGGATTAAATTTATTATACTCTTTTTATTTTAAATTTATTTCCTTTGTTGTTTTTTTAAGTCCCTTCTATTTATAGAAGGGACTTTTTAGGATGGGTCGCGGTAGGGCGAATTTAATAGCATGTCCATTATGTCAAAGGCGGGCACTGAGGCCCAAACCTCTGAGATCTCCAAGAGGCATAGATCCTCATGTACCCCAAGGGCGCAGGACGATCTATGCCTCCTGGAGATGAGCGCACGTTTGTGTGTGTGTGTGTGTGTGAGAGAGAGAGAGAGAGAGAGAGAGAGAGAGAGAGAGAGAGAGAGAGAGAGAGAGAGAGAGAGAGAGAGAGAGAGAGAGAGAGAGAGAGAGAGAGAGAATTGAATTGAATTGAAACTTTATTTTCTAAGGATGAAGACAGTAGGCACGCAGGCCTTTTTACACGTCTGTCCTTAATAACATTTTAAATAAATATAACAACAGAAAAGATAACATGACAAATAAATAAAAATAAAAAGAAGAGAGGATAATAATAATAATAAACAGAAATATTTCGCGCGCGCACACACACATAAACACACACACGCGCACACACACACACACACACACACACACACACACACACACACACTTTCAGTCAGATGTAAGGCAGCACAAGGGTAACGCATGTGCCTATTACTGTCAAGTGATGCGTTACAATCACGCACGCACGCACCCACACACACAGACGCACACATACAAATGTATTCGCATACATTAGATTTAAAAAAAAACTAAAAATCATAGATTATATAAAAGAATATTAACTCTAAGATTTCAACTAAAAACTGAATGAGTAAAGTTAAAACTTCAAAAGTAAACTATTGAACACTAAACATCAACTGTAACTTTTGCTTATTGTCCTGTAAAGGCTGCTTTACAGATGAGATAGATCATTTTAGTTCAAGGGTGTTGGCGCCAGATTGGTGCCTCAATTCAGAGCCAACAGGAGTACCACCGACATGGTCTTTGTGCTGAGACAGCTTCAGGAGAAGTGCCGCGAGCAGAACAAAGGGCTGTACGTAACGTTTGTGGACCTAACAAAAGCGTTTGACACTGTGAGCAGGCAAGGTATGTGGCAGATCCTGGAGCGACTAGGCTGTCCCCCAAAGTTCCTCAACATGATCGTCCAGCTCCACGAGGACCAGCAAGGCAAGGTCAGACTAAACGGTGACCTCTCAGAACCATTCCCCATTCGCAACGGCGTGAAGCAAGGCTGTGTGCTGGCACCAACCCTCTTCACCATCTTCTTCAGCATGATTTTGAAGCAGGCCACAGTGGACCTCGACGACGACGACGCAGTGTACATCAGGTATCGTCTCGATGGCAGCCTGTTCAACCTCAGACGACTGCAGGCCCACACAAAAACCCTAGACCAACTGATTCGTGAGCTGCTCTTTGCTGATGACGCTGCCCTCGTTGCACACACAGAGAGAGAGTTGCAGCGCATTATGTCCTGCTTCGCAGATGCCGCCCAGCTCTTTGGACTTGAGGTCAGTCTGAAAAAGACAGAGGTCCTTCATCAGCCGGCACCCAAGGAAGAGCATCGCCCTCCCCACATCACCATCGGCGAGTCCGAACTGAAGTCTGTACACCAGTTTACCTACCTTGGCTGCATTATCACGTCAGACGCCAAGCTGGACAAGGAGCTGGACAACAGGCTGGCAAAAGCGAACAGTGCTTTCGGGCGACTATTCAAGCGGGTGTGGCACAATCAACAGCTGAAAAAAGGCACCAAGATCAGCGTGTACAGAGCTGTCGTCCTCACCACCCTACTGTACGGTTCCGAGTCCTGGGCCCTCTACCGCAGCCAACTACGACTCCTCGAACGCTTTCACCAGCGCTGCCTGCGTACCATCCTCAGCATTCACTGGAGTGACTATGTCACCAACGTCGAGGTCCTTGAACAGGCTGAAACTGTGAGCATCGAGGCTTTGCTGCTGCGGACACAGCTTCGCTGGGCGGGGCACGTCTCCAGGATGGAGGATCATCGACTACCCAAGATCACTCTGTTTGGCGAGCTCGCCACTGGACACCGAGACAGAGGGGCACCAAAGAAGAGATACAAAGACGGTCTCAAGAAGTCACTTAGTGCCTGCCAAATCGACCACCGCCAGTGGTCTTCGCTTGCTGCGGACCGTGACACCTGGCGCTCCACCATCCACAAGGCAGCCGTCTCCTTTGAGGACTCTCGCAGAGCTAACCTTAAGGACAAGTGGCTCAGAAGAAAAAACAGAGCTGTCGTAACTCAGAACCCTGACCAGACCTTCCCCTGCAGCCACTGCGGTCGAACCTGCCTGTCCCGGATTGGCCTCCGCAGCCACAAAAATGCCTGCAGACGACGTGGGCAAGCCCTATAGAATCTTCGTTCGCGAAGTCAAGCCAAGAGAGGGGGTGCCTCAATTGCCAAGCTATTCTGGCACCACTCTTAATCTGTTATCATTCTACATTTTTATGTTCAGCCCTTTTGGCCACGGAATACAGTGCCGTTTCCGTACTGTCCAGTCTCTTAGCTATAGTCAGTCCCAGGCATCCCTTAATATTTCAAAGATCCCCTAAAAACACTACCGCCCACCAGCTGCACATTTGCCATGCACAAAATAACAAACAAACAAAAATTAAAACAAAAAAAACCCAGCACATTGACAGTCTCATTTCTTGGTTATGAACCTGATTCCTTACCAACCCCACACCCAAGCACAGCTGAAATCAGCGTGCCCCTCAAATCACTAAGTCAGCGGCAACTCAACATAGACCCACAATTGTCCACTGGATAAGCTCAGGATGGTATGAATCAAAGCACCAAACGTGTCTCCTCTCAGCTAACCAGAAATTTCCAGCAAATTCCAACATTCAACCCTACCACAAATTTTTAAACAAGGCAAAAATTATTTTTAAAAACACCGGTCCTTGCACTGCCTCAACTGCCCAGATTTGAATATGTAATATGACCTGAAAGAGGAACTCTCCCACTTGAACACCATTCAATCTGCCATCAGTGCAACCCTGCAAAGATAAGGAAGTCTTTCTTGCCACTTTCAGGCATAATGGTGCAGATAGATAAACCACAACTGAATCCCTCTTATAATTCTTAAAACATTTTAGCAATGGAATCGATTATAAATTATGTTAACTTATATTTATTTTCACACACAAAAGAAATATTTTGATGATTTTATAATATAACTGAACGTAAATTGTTATCACTGTTTCCTTTTAAATTTTATTTATTTATATCATACTTCAGTTACACACGGATTGCATGTGTCTCCAAAATCAGATTTTTATATATGACTCATGTGAACAAATTAATGACTGACCTGTGTAAATAAATAGATGAATAATATTGTTTGTTCGTGTCAGTGCTTGTTTGTTGTTGGGTTTGTTTGTTTGTTTGTTTTTCTAGGTGCCACATGCTTATAAAAAATTAGCCAGGCTATAGCCGTATTTCATGTTCAATCGCTCCCATTTTCATACCCATGCTGCGGCTGTACTATTTCTGTTGATATCTGTAAACATATGATATAAATGCAAACGTTTTTCCTTGGGACTTGAAAGTGTTTTTGCATGATTCTGCAGGAACAATATAAGGTTGGGAAGGGATACTGATATGGTCCTAAAACTGTGCCGCCATTTTAGGTGGTTCAGTTATCCGGTAAAGTAATTGTGTGTTGTAGTGTGAAGTGAGTCACATAAATGCCACTAGTCTAAGAGTAATGTGGCTGAATGATAGTGGTTGTGCAATGATATTGTGTCTGTGGGTGTGTTCAGGTTGATTCTGGCTTTAGCAACAAAAAGAAACCAAACAAAAAACAAACAAAAAAACTGAACCCCAGAGTATGGTACTGCGGAAATGCCAAGAAGCTGGAGTACACTGAACATAATAAACTGGACTGACAGGTTTGGCACTAGACGTGGAACATTTTTCAAATAAAAACTAAGCAACACAACTTGCAGGGTCTTTCAAAGTACTTTATGAGAATAGTGTCATAAATGTGTTCAGAGTTTGGATGAAAACTGTGCGAGAAAAATACTGAGGTAGATAGCTTTTACAGTTGGTCTTGCTGATACTGATGCGGTAAACTTGGTCATTAGGGTTTCTGTTAAATCTAGTGTTTACAATGTTTTATCTATGTTCATCGGATGCAGTTGCATGACCTGAACGTTTTGATGCAAGCTAAGTCTAGGTGTTGTGAATGGGAGGAAAATTATTGAATTAAAAAGGTGACCTGCACTTTTTTTGGGAAAAAAAATATTTAAAAAAAAACTATAAAGTATTTACACCTGCTTTATAAACATATCGATAAAAATAGTACAGTTGCAGTACGGGTATGAAAATGGGAGAGATTGAACATAAAATACGGACACGGAGCCGATAATGTGCTTTTCCCGCGATTTTTTTCAAGGGCGATAACACGTGTTTAAATTGGAATACAAAAGTTGTATTTGCATTTCTGGACTCAGTACCACATGGCCTATCAAATGGCACCATAAAAAAAAATGACCCAAAATGTGCCTTACATACCATTAGGGTTATAACCCTAACCCTAATCTAGCACTAAAACATAACGGTAACCCTAACCAAACTTTGGCCCTTAGGGTTTCTATCAAATATAGGGTTAACAATGTTTTAAATATGTCCATCGAATGCAGTTTCATCAGCTGTTTAAAATGATGTTGAAAACAGCCAGATCGCATGGAAACTGTACAACTTAAATGCATTTCCCTCTGCAAGTCATAATATATAGTGAAAATTTGGATGCTATGAAGGAAATTTTTGAGTTTCAGCGTTTTCCGTCGATTTTCTTATTCAGATATATACAAAATCTCCTCACAAACCATGGTTTGAAACAAGCGTAAGTGAGAAACACTTGGTTAATTTATTATAATTTTTTTAGTGATTTTTGGACTTTAGAACAATTTTCACATTTTGCACACTGAAATTTTTGTATTTTTCATGTGATGGACTTGAAAATTGGTGAGCATCTTTCACGTGACTGACTGACTTAAACGATCATCAAAACAGGCAAATCGGACGGAAACTGTAGGAGTAAGATGTCTTTTCATATCCAAGTCATAACATATAGTGGTGAAATTTGTCCTAATAAGAAAATTTTTTAGTTTCTGCGTTTTGAGTCGGTTTTCTTTATTAGAAATATACCGCAAGATCTCACAAACCATAATGTCTCAATAGCGCATCTTTTTTTAAGATTAGTTTTTTTATTTTAATTTTTTTAGTGACATTTGGTCATATCAGTCATATTTCCATATACACTTAAACCCTTAGGGTTTCTATCAAATATAGGGTTAACAATGTTTTAAGTATGTCCATCGGATGCAGTTTCATCAGCTGTTTAAAATGATGTTGAAAACAGCCAGATCGCATGAAAACTGTACAAATTAAATTCATTTCCCTCTGCAAGTCATAATATATAGTGAAAATTTGGATGCTATGAAGGAAATTTTTGAGTTTCAGCGTTTTCCGTCGATTTTCTTATTCAGATATATACGAAATCTCCTCACAAACCATGGTTTGAAACAAGCGTAAGTGAGAAACACTTGGTTAATTTATTATAATTTTTTTAGTGATTTTTGGATTTTTTAAAATTTTGTACACTGAAATTTTTTTTATTTTTCATGTGATGGACTTGAAAATTGGTGAGCATCTTTCACGTGACTGACTGATTTAAACGATCATCAAAACAGGCAAATCGGACGGAAACTGTAGGAGTAAGATGTCTTTTCATATCCAAGTCATAACATATAGTGGTGAAATTTGTCCTAATAAGAACAATTTTTAGTTTCTGCGTTTTGAGTCGGTTTTCTTTATTAGAAATATACCGCACGATCTCACAAACCATAATGTCTCAATAGCGCATCTTTTTTAAGATTAGTTTTTTTTATTTTAATTTTTTTAGTGACATTTGGTCATATCAGTCATATTTCCATATACACTTAAACCCTTAGGGTTTCTATCAAATATAGGGTTAACAATGTTTTAAGTATGTCCATCGGATGCAGTTTCATCAGCTGTTTAAAATGATGTTGAAAACAGCCAGATCGCATGGAAACTGTACAACTTAAATGCATTTCCCTCTGCAAGTCATAATATATAGTGAAAATTTGGATGCTATGAAGGAAATTTTTGAGTTTCAGCGTTTTCCGTCGATTTTCTTATTCAGATATATACGAAATCTCCTCACAAACCATGGTTTGAAACAAGCGTAAGTGAGAACTTTACTTACTTACGCCTGTCACCCCTACCCGGGTATAGGCCGTCGACGAGAGACCTCCAGCAACTCCTGTCCTGTGCTTCTCCTTCGATTCTACTCCAGGTGGTTCCCAGTCTCTTGATGTCTGCTTGGAGGTCTCGACGCCAGGAGTTTCTCGGCCTACCTCTTTTCCTCTTTCCCTGGGGGTTCCATGACAATGCCTGCCTAGTGATACTGGACGTAAGTGAGAAACACTTGGTTAATTTATTATAATTTTTTTAGTGATTTTTGGATTTTTTAAAATTTTGTACACTGAAATTGTTTTTATTTTTCATGTGATGGACTTGAAAATTGGTGAGCATCTTTCACGTGACTGACTGATTTAAACGATCATCAAAACAGGCAAATCGGACGGAAACTGTAGGAGTAAGATGTCTTTTCATATCCAAGTCATAACATATAGTGGTGAAATTTGTCCTAATAAGAAAAATTTTTAGTTTCTGCGTTTTGAGTCGGTTTTCTTTATTAGAAATATACCGCAAGATCTCACAAACCATAATGTCTCAATAGCGCATCTTTTTTAAGATTATTTTTTTTTATTTTAATTTTTTTAGTGACATTTGGTCATATCAGTCATATTTCCATATACACTTAAACCCTTAGGGTTTCTATCAAATATAGGGTTAACAATCTTTTAAGTATGTCCATCGGATGCAGTTTCATCAGCTGTTTAAAATGATGTTGAAAACAGCCAGATCGCATGAAAACTGTACAACTTAAATGCATTTCCCTCTGCAAGTCATAATATATAGTGAAAATTTGGATGCTATGAAGGAAATTTTTGAGTTTCAGCGTTTTCCGTCGATTTTCTTATTCAGATATATACGAAATCTCCTCACAAACCATGGTTTGAAACAAGCGTAAGTGAGAAACACTTGGTTAATTTATTATCATTTTTTTAGTGATTTTTGGATTTTTTAAAATTTTGTACACTGAAATTTTTTTTATTATTCATGTGATGGACTTGAAAATTGGTGAGCATCTTTCACGTGACTGACTGATTTAAACGATCATCAAAACAGGCAAATCGGACGGAAACTGTAGGAGTAAGATGTCTTTTCATATCCAAGTCATAACATATAGTGGTGAAATTTGTCCTAATAAGAAAAATTTTTAGTTTCTGCGTTTTGAGTCGGTTTTCTTTATTAGAAATATACCGCACGATCTCACAAACCATAATGTCTCAATAGCGCATCTTTTTTAAGATTAGTTTTTTTATTTTAATTTTTTTAGTGACATTTGGTCATATCAGTCATATTTCCATATACACATAAACCCTTAGGGTTTCTATCAAATATAGGGTTAACAATGTTTTAAGTATGTCCATCAGATGCAGTTTCATCAGCTGTTTAAAATGATGTTGAAAACAGCCAGATCGCATGGAAACTGTACAACTTAAATGCATTTCCCTCTGCAAGTCATAATATATAGTGAAAATTTGGATGCTATGAAGAAAATTTTTTAGTTTCAGCGTTTTCCGTCGATTTTCTTATTCAGATATATACAAAATCTCCTCACAAACCATGGTTTGAAACAAGAGTAAGTGAGAAACACTTGGTTAATTTATTATAATTTTTTTAGTGATTTTTGGATTTTTTAAAATTTTGTACACTGAAATTTTTTTTATTTTTCATGTGATGGACTTGAAAATTGGTGAGCATCTTTCACGTGACTGACTGATTTAAACGATCATCAAAACAGGCAAATCGGACGGAAACTGTAGGAGTAAGATGTCTTTTCATATCCAAGTCATAACATATAGTGGTGAAATTTGTCCTAATAAGAAAAATTTTTAGTTTCTGCGTTTTGAGTCGGTTTTCTTTATTATAAATATACCGCACGATCTCACAAACCATAATGTCTCAATAGCGCATCTTTTTTAAGATTAGTTTTTTTTATTTTAATTTTTTTAGTGACATTTGGTCATATCAGTCATATTTCCATATACACTTAAACCCTTAGGGTTTCTATCAAATATAGGGTTAACAATGTTTTAAGTATGTCCATCGGATGCAGTTTCATCAGCTGTTTAAAATGATGTTGAAAACAGCCAGATCGCATGGAAACTGTACAACTTAAATGCATTTCCCTCTGCAAGTCATAATATATAGTGAAAATTTGGATGCTATGAAGGAAATTTTTGAGTTTCAGCGTTTTCCGTCGATTTTCTTATTCAGATATATACAAAATCTCCTCACAAACCATGGTTTGAAACAAGCGTAAGTGAGAAACACTTGGTTAATTTATTATAATTTTTTTAGTGATTTTTGGATTTTTTAAAATTTTGTACACTGAAATTTTTTTTATTTTTCATGTGATGGACTTGAAAATTGGTGAGCATCTTTCACGTGACTGACTGATTTAAACGATCATCAAAACAGGCAAATCGGACGGAAACTGTAGGAGTAAGATGTCTTTTCATATCCAAGTCATAACATATAGTGGTGAAATTTGTCCTAATAAGAAAAATTTTTAGTTTCTGCGTTTTGAGTCAGTTTTCTTTATTAGAATTATACTGCAGGATCTCACAAACCATAATGTCTCAATAGCGCATCTTTTTTAAGATTAGTTTTTTTTATTTTAATTTTTTTAGTGACATTTGGTCATATCAGTCATATTTCCATATACACTTAAACCCTTATGGTTTCTATCAAATATAGGGTTAACAATGTTTTAAGTATGTCCATCGGATGCAGTTTCATCAGCTGTTTAAAATGATGTTGAAAACAGCCAGATCGCATGGAAACTGTACAACTTAAATGCATTTCCCTCTGCAAGTCATAATATATAGTGAAAATTTGGATGCTATGAAGGAAATTTTTGAGTTTCAGCGTTTTCCGTCGATTTTCTTATTCAGATATATACAAAATCTCCTCACAAACCATGGTTTGAAACAAGCGTAAGTGAGAAACACTTGGTTAATTTATTATAATTTTTTTAGTGATTTTTGGATTTTTTAAAATTTTGTACACTGAAATTTTTTTTATTTTTCATGTGATGGACTTGAAAATTGGTGAGCATCTTTCACGTGACTGACTGATTTAAACGATCATCAAAACAGGCAAATTGGACGGAAACTGTAGGAGTAAGATGTCTTTTCATATCCAAGTCATAACATATAGTGGTGAAATTTGTCCTAATAAGAAAAATTTTTAGTTTCTGCGTTTTGAGTCGGTTTTCTTTATTAGAAATATACCGCACGATCTCACAAACCATAATGTCTCAATAGCGCATCTTTTTTAAGATTAGTTTTTTTTTTTATTTAAATTTTTTTAGTGACATTTGGTCATATCAGTCATATTTCCATATACACTTAAACCCTTAGGTTTTCTATCAAATATAGGGTTAACAATGTTTTAAGTATGTCCATCGGATGCAGTTTCATCAGCTGTTTAAAATGATGTTGAAAACAGCCAGATCGCATGGAAACTGTACAACTTAAATGCATTTCCCTCTGCAAGTCATAATATATAGTGAAAATTTGGATGCTATGAAGGAAATTTTTGAGTTTCAGCGTTTTTCGTCGATTTTCTTATTCAGATATATACAAAATCTCCTCACAAACCATGGTTTGAAACAAGCGTAAGTGAGAAACACTTGGTTAATTTATTATAATTTTTTTAGTGATTTTTGGATTTTTTAAAATTTTGTACACTGAAATTGTTTTTATTTTTCATGTGATGGACTTAAAAATTGGTGAGCATCTTTCACGTGACTGACTGATTTAAACGATCATCAAAACAGGCAAATCGGAGGGAAACTGTAGGAGTAAGATGTCTTTTCATATCCAAGTCATAACATATAGTGGTGAAATTTGTCCTAATAAGAAAAATTTTTAGTTTCTGTGTTTTGAGTCGGTTTTCTTTATTAGAAATATACCGCAAGATCTCACAAACCATAATGTCTCAATAGCGCATCTTTTTTAAGATTATTTTTTTTTATTTTAATTTTTTTAGTGACATTTGGTCATATCAGTCATATTTCCATATACACTTAAACCCTTAGGGTTTCTATCAAATATAGGGTTAACAATGTTTTAAGTATGTCCATCGGATGCAGTTTCATCAGCTGTTTAAAATGATGTTGAAAACAGCCAGATCGCATGGAAACTGTACAACTTAAATGCATTTCCCTCTTCAAGTCATAATATATAGTGAAAATTTGGATGCTATGAAGGAAATTTTTGAGTTTCAGCGTTTTCCGTCGATTTTCTTATTCAGATATATATGAAATCTCCTCACAAACCATGGTTTGAAACAAGCGTAAGTGAGAAACACTTGGTTAATTTATTATAATTTTTTTAGTGATTTTTGAATTTTTTAAAATTTTGTACACTGAAAATTTTTTTATTTTTCATGTGATGGACTTGAAAATTGGTGAGCATCTTTCACGTGACTGACTGACTTAAACGATCATCAAAACAGGCAAATCGGACGGAAACTGCAGGAGTAAGATGTCTTTTCATATCCAAGTCATAACATATAGTGGTGAAATTTGTCCTAATAAGAAAAATTTTTAGTTTCTGCGTTTTGAGTCGGTTTTCTTTTTTAGAAATATACCGCAAGATCTCACAAACCATAATGTCTCAATAGCGCATCTTTTTTAAGATTAGTTTTTTTTATTTTAATTTTTTTAGTGACATTTGGTCATATCAGTCATATTTCCATATACACTTAAACCCTTATGGTTTCTATCAAATATAGGGTTAACAATCTTTTAAGTATGTCCATCGGATGCAGTTTCATCGGCTGTTTAAAATGATGTTGAAAACAGCCAGATCGCATGGAAACTGTACAACTTAAATGCATTTCCCTCTGCAAGTCATAATATATAGTGAAAATTTGGATGCTATGAAGGAAATTTTTGAGTTTCAGCGTTTTCCGTCGATTTTCTTATTCAGATATATACGAAATCTCCTCACAAACCATGGTTTGAAACAAGCGTAAGTGAGAAACACTTGGTTAATTTATTATAATTTTTTTTAGTGATTTTTGGATTTTTAAAATTTTGTACACTGAAATTTTTTTTATTTTTCATGTGATGGACTTGAAAATTGGTGAGCATCTTTCACGTGACTGACTGATTTAAACGATCATCAAAACAGGCAAATCGGACGGAAACAGTAGGAGTAAGATGTCTTTTCATATCCAAGTCATAACATATAGTGGTGAAATTTGTCCTAATAAGAAAAATTTTCAGTTTCTGCGTTTTGAGTCGGTTTTCTTTATTAGAAATATACCGCAAGATCTCACAAACCATAATGTCTCAATAGCGCATCTTTTTTAAGATTAGTTTTTTTTATTTTAATTTTTTTAGTGACATTTGGTCATATCAGTCATATTTCCATATACACTTAAACCCTTAGGGTTTCTATCAAATATAGGGTTAACAATGTTTTAAGTACAGCAATGAAATAGAAGGATAGGTGATTTTAATTGTGGCACAGTCTATCCCCTCTTTATTCCATTGGACTGAATGTGTGTGTGTGTGTGTGTGTGTGTGTGTGTGTGTGTGTGTGTGTGTGTGTGTGTGTGTGTGTGTGTGTAACCAAGCTGTAATTTTCACACATGCATGCACGCACACACACACACACACACACACACACACACACACACACACACACACACACACACACACACACACACACACACACACACACATTCAGTGCATTCTACATTTTTATGTTCAGCCCTTTTGGCCACGGAATACAGTGCCGTTTCCGTACTGTCCAGTCTCTTAGCTATAGTGAGGACCACTCTTTATTCTAGTCACACTGTGACCTGTGAACACGGCATCCATGCTTGCGTGTACCAGCTCTTTCCCCGGGCGTTATAAGTTTGAGCATGTGTTCAGTCTTATGCTAAAACCTGACTTTGTCCGCTCTGAGAAGAACTGCGCAGTTCGTTTGCGGCAGCAGGTTCTCAGTAGCCTTTGTAAATGCAGGGGCAAATGTACATATATGCTAGGACTAGAAGCGGTATATTGGCCTGTCTCCTGCACGGTTTCAGTTTCAGCAAGGATACTGGCCTGCAATACCAGCTTGGTGAAAATACATAGATTGTAATGAGTCTGTGCAAGTTTTGAAAACCTTCGGTGGTAAACCTCTCTCGTGATTTATACTATAGTGCTCCTCAGTTCCCGCATCAGAGTAGGGTTTGTCTAACGTGTAAACCCTGAGGCGGCCGGCGAATTTTCGCAAACGAATGCGGGCGCTTTTGTGTACGTTAGAAGCCTAGTGCCTGGCTTTAGGTTTCAAATGAATGGCCCAAAAAACGCATACTTTGATTGTGCAGCATCAAATCTAACGCTCGTAGCACGTGAGGTCAACACAATACACTCAAACAAAAGTAATTTATCAATAGCTGACTATTTAAAGCATTCTAAATAAAACATTTGATTTTAAACACTTCGAAACATTGCTACAAGTTTCCTGGCAATATAGCAATAGATTATCAATTTCCACAGTATCACATAAAAAAAGAAAAACAACCGAAGAGAGTAAAACCAAGATGTCGGACCGCGTCATTAGCAATGGAATCAGCGATCGCTTTACCGACTTGAAAAGCTGAGAATTTTTACAAAGGAAGGCCTCAGAGTAAAAAATAGACTGTACAGAGACCTCGGGAAAGGGTTGGGAATTTGTTTACAGTACACATAAACACGCCGGCATGACCAGGGAGCGATAAAGCGGCAGCGGCGAGCTGTTAAAGCGGCCGAGGCGTTGACAGTTTCTGTCGTTATGTTGGGGCATCGAGGCAGTCTGGCACCAGATTTTAGTGAGGCCTTGTTTCGGCATGCTAAACATCTGGGTCACGGACATTTGACACTGCTCTGGGTGTATCAATTTACAGGTCAGTGTTGGCCGGACAGGTCGTAGACCCACCCACCCCCACAGCCCCCCTCCCACCCCCACCCCTGCCCGGCATTTAGTGAAACCAGATGGGAGGCGGCGCGTGCCGTCCCTATTAAAATGTTGTCTGTCAACAAAAGGGCTACTGGGACGCTATATAGGAGCTTGTGATGATATGCTTATCCCCCTTATCCACCCCTTCCCCCTTTTTTACCTGTGCGCACATTTTATTTTATTTATTTATTTTCCGGCATTTTTTAAATTATTTTAATTATTGGATCGTCACACCCCAGATGAGAATCTCACAGCTCAGTCATTTATCGAAACGAAAATTTGTGAGAATTTCAGAGGCGATTCGATCCCACGCACACACGTACCTAGTAAATTGTGCCAATATCTACTCGGTTCATGTGTTACGGGGCCGAACACACCAGGCCAGCTCGGCCCAATGTCAATGTAGATATTTTTACCTACTTAAATATAAGCAGATTAATACCGGATATGGTGCAATGCATCTTTTCCGGCGACCGGTTCTGTATTGTTCGATTTACAGGTCTGTAGCGCTAACTAATCATATAACCAATTGAGCTGTACATTGTTAGCAGTCAGATTAACCTTGTTTAGTTGATTGTTATAGATAATCGAGTAATTATGTATTTCTTTTCTCAGAAATTTGGAGCGGCAAAATCCGTAAGCCGCTACAAATAGATTTCTAAGGGACGTAACTACTGTTTTGGTTATAACCAAATCGGAAATTCCCGAAATACACCACACATAAGCTACGCAAATGGTCCGCGCTGATTAACTGCATTTTAGTGTGTAAATGTTTACATAACCGATAGATTAATTAGCTCAGGTGTTAACCCCCTACTCTGCTGAGAGGTACATAAAATGGTGACTGTTCAAACAATAATGCAGTGGCGTGTTCAGTAGCGGACAGTAATTTACGGACGGTATGCCGAGGCGCTAAAAAATATGGGCGGCGGAAAGGCGTGGAAATTTGCGGTCTCAAAATCCCGGAAATTTGGGATCGATATAAATTGCTCAAATTCGCTCATATTATCTTTCTCTCGGTTACCAGGAGGGCGCCATCAACCTGTCGACGGTTCGCAAGGGGAGCCAGGAGGAGGAACCTATCAATGGAGACCTCATCACGCACAACGGGCACAGTGGACATGACCCGGGACTCCCGCAGCCTCCACTACAGGTAAGTCCAGTGGCCAGTATGGATCAGGGATGAGAATCTTCCGCCTTTTAGCGGGAATCCGCTCTTTCGGAAGGTCCCAGGGTCACAAAAACAACTGATCTGACCCCATAAAATAAGGCTCAGAATGCACCAGAATGCATAGATTTTAACCATCTTTTCAAAAATTTTCCCCCCTAGCTTCGCCACTCGACAGACTTTGGAATTTTTCCTCCTTTTTGTCATTTTAGGATTCTCATCTCTGATGGATACATATGCAAGCTACATTATAATATTTACAGATAAGGATGTAGACCAATGGCTTTAGTTCAAGGGTGGTGCCAGTATAGCTTGGCACCTGGAGGTGCCAAGTTATTTTGGTACTATGTTGAACTGTTTTAGTCAAACGTATTTCACACACTGGTGTATTGCGAATGATAAGAGTTAAAGCTTGCCTTACACCTGAATTGTTGATTACACTAACAGCTATTGGCCATTACAGGGAATTGGTGATTAATAATAATAAATAATAATAATTATGGTATTTATAATGCGCTTATCTTATAATAATTATTAACTCTAAGCGCACACTCACAACTCGCGCACGCATGCGCACGCTTTAGACAATGACTCACGTACCACAAACAGTGAAATACATTACGACGGTCAGCTTGGGGTGGGGAGTGTGGTGATATAGTGCTAAAACTGTTGAAAGAGGTGAGTTTTGAGGGCGGACTGGAAGGAGGAGAGAGAGTGTTTCTGACGGAGAGAGAGTGGGAGAGTGTTCCAGGTGGATGGACCGTAGACGGAGAAGAAGCGGGGGCCAAAAGTGTTAAGTTTGGTGCGAGGGATGTGGAGGCGTTGCTGACATCTCGTCCCAAGTGGGCCTCACCATTCACAAACAGAAAACAAAGACAATGAGGCTGAACACAACCAGGGAAGAACCAGTCTTGCTTGCTGGCACCCCGTTGGAGGAGGTGGAGTCCTTCACCTATCTCGGGAGCATCATAGACAAAAAAGGCGGCACTGATGCAGATGTCAGAGCACGAATCGGTAAAGCCAGAGCAGCCTTTCTCCAGTTAAAAAAAGTGTGGAGTTCCAGAGAGCTGTCACAACACACCAAAGTCCGGATTTTCAACTCCAATGTAAAAGCAGTTCTCCTATATGGAGCAGAGACTTGGAGATTGACAAAAACCACAGTCAACAGAGTACAGACCTTCATGAACAGTTGCCTTAGAAGAATTTTGAAAATCCACTGGCCAGAGAAGATCAGCAACGTCAGACTCTGGGAGAGAACAGAGCAGATAACAGCAGAGAATGAAATTGGGCGAAGAAGATGGGGATGGATCGGTCACAGTCTGAGAAAGCCAGCTTCCAGTATCACTAGGCAGGCATTGTCATGGAACCCCCAGGGAAAGAGGAAAAGAGGTAGGCCGAGAAACTCCTGGCGTCAAGACCTCCAAGCAGACATCAAGAGACTGGGAACCACCTGGAGTAGAATCGAAGGAGAAGCACAGGACAGGAGTTGCTGGAGGTCTCTCGTCGACGGCCTATACCCGGGTAGGGGTGACAGGCGTAAGTAAGTAAGTAATATGGAGGCGGAGAGGGTCGGAGGCAGAGTGGAGAGAGCGGGAAGGTGTGTAGGGGTGAAGTAAGTTAGAGAGATAGGCAGGAGCGCAGTTGTTCAGGGATTACACTTACAGCTATTGGTCATTACAGGGAATTGGTGATTACACTTACAACTATTGGCCATTATAGGGAATTTGGTGATTACACTTACAGCTACAGTGGAGTCCGCTTAACACGAATTTCTGGGGACACGGAAAATCACTTCGTGTTAAACGTATTTCGTGTTAACCAATATGGCCTCAAAATTGATCATGGCCCTCAAGGAAAAAGTGTTTAAGAGATGTGTGCGTGAATGAGTACGAGGTTATAAGTGCACATTATCGTACGGGTCGTACTTTATATGCATACCTTCAGCTCGCTAGGAAAACACAAGGAAACGTGTTCAGCTTGCGTATTTAATGTAAAATCTGTCAGGTAAAATCCATAGTAAGTTACAATCCATCAGGTAAAAGCAACACAGGCTGAAGTACAATCCCGCATCGGTAAAAGGGTTGTGTTGGTACACGAATGATGCAAACAACATGAATACAGTTTAGAAACGTTAGCCAATGAGAAGACGGATTACAACAGTCGAAGGCTATTCAGCCAATCACAGACGAGTTCGCTCTGATTTGTCATGTACTACAGTGCGAGAGTGACACGTGAATTGGTTTTCGTTGAATGGAATCTGTGTTTGTGTTAAACAGGTGAATAATAGTGAAATTGCCCTGGTTGGGAACCGAAACCAGCTTCGTGTAAAGCGAAATTTCGTGTTAAGCATTTCGTGTTGTCAGTGAAATTTTAATACAGAATAAGAAGGCCGTCGGCCGGGAATGCTAAAACAGTTTGTGTTAACCGGAAATTCGTGTAAAGTGAGTTCGTGTTAACTGGACTCCACTGTATTGGCCATTACAGGGAATTGGTGATACACTAACAGCTATCGGCCAACACTAACAGTTATTGGCCATTACAGGGAATTGGTGATTACATTACAAGTTACAGCTATTGGCCATTACAGGGAATTGGTGATACACTAACAGCTATCGGCCAACACTAACAGTTATTGGCCATTACAGGGAATTGGTGATTACACTTACAGCTATTGGCCATTACAGTGAATTGGTGATTACACTTACAGCTATTGGCCATTACAGGGAATTGGTGATTACACTTAACAGATATTGGCCATTACAGGGAATTGGTGATTACATTACAAGTTACAGCTATTGGCCATTACAGGGAATTGGTGATACACTAACAGCTATCGGCCAACACTAACAGTTATTGGCCATTACAGGGAATTGGTGATTACACTTACAGCTATTGGCCATTACAGGGAATTGGTGATTACACTTACAGCTATTGGCCATTACAGGGAATTGGTGATTACACTTAACAGATATTGGCCATTACAGGGAATTGGTGATTACATTACAAGTTACAGCTATTGGCCATTACAGGGAATTGGTGATTACACTTACAGCTATTGGCCATTACAAGGAAACACTGTAATAAACTACGGATGTAACAAATCACCAGGTGTCCCAGTTTATCTTGTTTATATTCAAAGTTTGTTACAAGTAAAGTAATTTACACGGAAAGATAGCTATTGGGACCTTACAAAATGTGTTTTGTAATTGTGACTTGTTATACCCCACCTTGTTATAAGCGGAATAGATTGTAGTGTAGTTATTATTTTTTTTTGTTATATCGCACCTTGTTATAAGCGGAATAGATTGTAGTGTAGTTATTATTTTTTTTTGTTATATCGCACCTTGTTATAAGCGGAATAGATTGTAGTGTAGTTATTATTTTTTTTTGTTATATCGCACCTTGTTATAAGCGGAATAGATTGTAGTGTAGTTATTATTATTTTTGTTATATTCCCCACCCCAAGCTGACTGTCGTATTTGTGGTACGTGAGTCGTCTAAAGCGTGCGCATGCGTGCGCGAGTTGTGAGTGCACGCTTAGAGTTATAATTATATAAAAGCACATTATAAATACCGTAATTATTATTATTATTATTATTATTATATCTCACCTTGTTATAAGCGGAATAGATTATAGTGTAGTTATTATTATTTTTTATTATATCCCCCCTTGTTATAAGTGGAATAGATTGTAGTGTAGTTGTTATTATTTTTGTTATAACTTATATCTCACCTTGTTATAAACGGAATAGATTGTAGTGTAGTTATTATTTTTTTGTTATATCGCACCTTGTTATAAGCGGAATAGATTGTAGTGTAGTTATTATTATTTTTGTTATATTCCCCACCCCAAGCTGACTGTCGTATTTGTGGTACGTGAGTCGTCTAAAGCGTGCGCATGCGTGCGCGAGTTGTGAGTGCACGCTTAGAGTTATAATTATATAAAAGCACATTATAAATACCGTAATTATTATTATTATTATTATTATATCTCACCTTGTTATAAGCGGAATAGATTATAGTGTAGTTATTATTATTTTTTATTATATCCCCCCTTGTTATAAGTGGAATAGATTGTAGTGTAGTTGTTATTATTTTTGTTATAACTTATATCTCACCTTGTTATAAACGGAATAGATTGTAGTGTAGTTATTATTTTTTTTTGTTATATCGCACCTTGTTATAAGCGGAATAGACTGTAGTGTAGTTATTATTATTTTTGTTATATTCCCCACCCCAAGCTGACTGTCGTATTTGTGGTACGTGAGTCGTCTAAAGCGTGCGCATGCATGCGCGAGTTGTGAGTGCACGCTTAGAGTTATAATTATATAAAAGCACATTATAAATACCGTAATTATTATTATTATTATTATTATATCTCACCTTGTTATAAGCGGAATAGATTATAGTGTAGTTATTATTATTTTTTATTATATCCCCCCTTGTTATAAGTGGAATAGATTGTAGTGTAGTTGTTATTATTTTTGTTATAACTTATATCTCAACTTGTTATAAACGGAATAGATTGTAGTGTAGTTATTATTTTTTTTTGTTATATCGCACCTTGTTATAAGCAGAATAGATTGTAGTGTAGTTATTATTATTTTTGTTATATTCCCCACCCCAAGCTGACTGTCGTATTTGTGGTACGTGAGTCGTCTAAAGCGTGCGCATGCGTGCGCGAGTTGTGAGTGCACGCTTAGAGTTATAATTATATAAAAGCACATTATAAATACCGTAATTATTATTATTATTATTATTATATATCACCTTGTTATAAGCGGAATAGATTATAGTGTAGTTATTATTATTTTTTATTATATCCCCCCTTGTTATAAGTGGAATAGATTGTAGTGTAGTTGTTATTATTTTTGTTATAACTTATATCTCACCTTGTTATAAACGGAATAGATTGTAGTGTAATTAACCTGTGCACACTACACACAGGAATCACCTTGACCACAATTGCCACTGACACCCATAGGGTGAAGACTAGACATTTACTATTCAGTTTGCAGCAGTATTTGGATCGGCCAAGCCCTTACTATGCATACTAATTTGGATGACCCATCAGAAAGGTCAATGGTCACAGGAGGTCAGAAAGTGTGAAGAATGCAAGTATTTCATAGAATTGCAGTTTTTATCAAAGTTTTTTTCAATCAAACTTGACATAAAGTTAGCTGATGATAACACCTTTCTATGCATGCTAATTTAGTTGCCCTCTCACACAGGTCAAGGGTCACGGAGGGTCAACAAATTTGTGAAAAATACATACATTTTGAGAAAACTCGCTGGTACAAAAGCCAATCCTTTACTTATGTATAGACACGTGACCTGTTGGGAACATCAATGTCACAAAGGATTGGTCATACACATGAGCCATAAGGGCTTTTCCTTTCTTGTTTTAAGTCTCTTCTATTTATAGAAGAGACTTTTTAGGACGGGTCCTGGTGGAGCTAATTCAAAAGAATGCCTGTGATGTCAGAGGCGGGCTGGTCTGAAAATCTGACAACTTAGGTAACCGGATAAAAATGACGTCATGTCTGGTTACACTAACTTTGCTGCAGAACATACTTTCGATGGGAAACGCTGTATGTGTGTGTGTATGTAAACACGTGAATCTCTGATGTTTGTGTACGTACAAGCTTGAAACTTGTGGAAGTGCTTTGTTCAAGGGGTGCCTCCAAGCATATTAGAATTGGGTGTCTCATTGAAGGGTTAAAAGACTTTATAGAAAGTTGGTTGTACTGCATTAGAGTCCATAAGTTTTGTTATATTAACTTGAAATTTTGGATATAGCTATATTGGAGAAAGATATTGGATGAGTTCATTGGTGAGCTTTGTATGTTTTGAACATTTTCAGTAAAAATTAATTCTATGCAGAAAAAATATTAAAAGTAAAAACCTCGTCTTTTGGAGAAAATCAGACAGTGAAGATGACATAAAAGCAGAAATTTTGTCACCATGCAGACATTGACACAATCCTCAAGATATGACATATTTCTCTATCTCTCTCTCACATACATGCATGCGCACACGCACACACACTGACATACCAATGTGCTGTCAGAAGAGCATGCACGTGTACAGCAGAATATGTATCTAGGTAAAGTCAACCTCACTTTACACACATTATAGCAAGACTAAAACTGCACCATGAATTCTAGTTTTGTTAACATTTTTTCTCAAGTCTGGAAGGCAAAATTGAACTCGGGTCACATAAAATATAAAATTACGTAAAACTAAAAGCTAAAATTACGTCATGACATGTCTTTTTTTTCAAACCAGTGACATGTATGCACTGTGCCCCATATAGAACTCTTTGAAGCATTGACACCTCTGTGAGGCTTTTTCAGTAGAGATATTTCAACATCAGAATCAGGTCAAAAACAACATGTAGAGACCCTTGACAGCTCACATATAAATGGGACTTTGTGGGTTATGGCTCTCATATTTAAGTTACTTTGTGGGTTATGGTTCACCCCATCTTGTTAGTTTGCTTATCACATTATATGCCATGCTTATCAGTGTCGGTGTTGAGAGTTTTATACCGAGCTCAAACGGCTTTTTAACGTGCGTTTTAAAGTCATAAATGCTCTTAACATCTTTGAATCAGTCTGTGATGTCAATGGTTTGTCTGTCTGTCATTTTTATGGACAAACCATAAGGCTAAATTAATTCACTAATCCATACCCTGTGGGCTGATCCGTCTTTAAAATAAGCTTTAGATGCTTAGTCAATTTCAGTTTGTTTTTCACACAGTCTCGTTCATGTTTGTTGGGGATGACATCGTTCTCTCTGAGACAATCTTCAAAGCTGTCACGATCCTTACAGTAAAACAAACAGATAAACTTTAACTGCTCACGAAAATCTTTCAGTACAGCATTATATTTCTGAGTGAGAATCCATACACTGATGTTTGCATGCCTGCCACTGAAGGCCAGTTCTGCCAATGTGTTTCTCTTCTTGACAATGTCTTTTTCTGCTGAGCAGTCATCAACAATAAACAGGGTTGGCTGTCCTTCAAATTGCTTTGTAAAATATTGTAGGTAATCATTCAGTTTCTTTTCAGGGTCTACTAAGTAAATGTTGCTGTCAGTCCAAATGAATAAACGGTTGTGATATGCTTTGTTGTGTTTTATAGTAGGACAAAATATTACTATGTTTTCAAAATGATGTATATATCTTGTTTGTAAGAGGTTAAGTACAAATTCAGTTTTTCCACACCCTGCGGCACCACAAAATAATCCACAATGGGGGTCAAGGGTCATTAAGTTCATTTTAATACACAATATATATAAACTGTGTGTACAGTTTATCTGCCTATCTGGTCATGAAAGGGGTGGATACATTCTAATGAAATCACCCACCCACACACACACACACACACACACACACACACACACACACACACACACACACACACACACACACACACACACACACACACACACACACACACACACACACGGCAGGCAAAAGCTTGGGCATGATATCTGTTTCACAACCGATTTCAATAAAACCTTCCTGGTCATGAAAGGGACAATCTAATAAACACACCCTTTTGCTAAGATCAGGTTTCAAACGAAGTCAGCCAATACAGGCACCCGATTTCATGATCATACTTTTCACTGGAAAAATCGTGTGCCTGTAATATGCTACCGCCCAATCTCTCCTGGCGTGATTTGTTGATCTAAAATGACACTCGTAAACAGGATGCGTTTATACTTTGAATCACTGAGGTCCCTCACTAAGAGTAGAGTATTGGGTTTTGTCTTTTAATTTCAAATGCGCCGTAGATTGGTCTGCCCGGATGTGTTGGTGTTTTTCTCCGCACTTTGTCAGACGTCCAAACAGAAAAACAAAATTCTTTTTCTCTATTTGACTACTAAGGTGGCGTGTCCTATTTTTTTAGGATTGACCCGGTGGTCCATATTTGGAGAAAAACCTATATTCTATATTCGACCTACAAAAAATATTTGTCCTAATGACATAGTGGCATAATTTTGACCCGTTGACACAGAACGGGCATGAAATGTTTGCGTGTACATGTTGGCGTCTTTGTGGAAGTGAAGGGTAAAGTGTTAGTGTGTGGGGCTTTGTAGGGGGGGGGGGAATGAGGGTAGGGGGCTGGGTGGGGGTGGGGTGTTGGGGGCTGGGTGGGGGTGTATATGTGTGTGTGGGTGGGGGTGGAGGGGGGAGGTGTGGGTGGTGGGGTGGCGTGTACAGGATGTGGGGGAGTGTATAGGGTAAAGGGTGGGTGGTGGGGTGGCGTGTACAGGATGTGTGTGGGAGGGGAGGGGGAGAGAGGTGAGCGGTGTGTGTACTAACCGTTTCAAGTCAATTGCGCAGTTAAACAGGGAAGCTTTTTAGCCGCCGACATATAATATTACCTGTAGTGAATCGGCTACATTCTTCTGTGTAGTCGCAATTTCTCAGGAACGCCAACTAAGATAATGGGAGATTGAAAGTTCTGGACCGTAACGTAATTACGTACGCAATTTACCCTGATTTAGAACTATCGATACGGCATTATTGATGTAGGAGTCGCAGTATTCTCCCTTTTACACATCTCTCCTTTTTTTCAGCCGAGCGGTTTGTTTATAATTGCTGTCATCGCGCCTAATACACTATGGAAGGCAGTCACTGAATCAGCTCGCGCAGCTTCTTGTATGCAAGGACCAGCATAATGATAGAGGCAGGCAAGAGTCAGGATTCTCATGAGCGTTGGTATCTGCGGGCGCCATGAGGATCTATGTTTTTTCCAGACAGGAGGTGTTTATCATTGAGTGTATCTCGGACATTGTGATAGTGGTCCTTTCTACAGATGAGAAAAGGCATAGATCCTCAAGAGTCCGCCACGCAAGTTACAGAAACGTGACTAAGTTTTGCTTTTTCATTTCACACAATTTTAATTTCCAGGCTGAGTGAGGGAAAGGGAGGGAGATGCGCTATTGTGGTTTGCAGTGAGTTTCAGCCGTTTCTTTTGTTTTTCAGTAACCGTACATCAATGACCATATTATAAATGAACGCACTCCCCCCCCCCCCCCTCTTTTTTCTGGTAAAGACAGTCGGGTTCACTACGGAATATACTTGATTCTGCTGAGGCACATATTATTCTGAAAACTCAGAAATTTAAAAGACAGGTTACAAATTTAAAATATATACTGACACAGTTCTCCAAAAAGCCTAATCATTTTAATTCGATGGAAAAATGTGAGCTCTATCTATTCTGTTTCTGTCCTATTTTTTCAGCCGAGCGGTTTGTTTATAATTGCTGTCAACGCGTCTATTACACTATGGAAGGCAGTCAGTGAATCAGCTCGCGTAGCGTCTTGTATGTAAGGACCAGCGTAATGATAGAGCCAGGCAAGAGGCATGATTCTCATTAGTTTTCGCATCTTTGAGCGCCATGAGGATCTATGTTTATTGCCAGACTGACAGAAGGTGCGTATCATTGAGTGTATCTAATTCAGTGTGACAGTGGCCCTTTCTACTGATGAGAAAAGGCATAGATCCTCGGAAGTCCGTCATGCAAGATACAGGATCCTGACCCATGAGAATCTGTGCCTAAGTTTTGCTTTTTCAGTTCACACAATTTTAATTTCCAGGCTGAGTGGGGGAGGGTAAGGGAGATGCGCTTATTGTGGTTTGCAGTGAGTTTCAGCCGTTTCTTTTGTTTTTCAGTAACCGTACATCAATGAACATATAAATGCACACACTTTCACGCCCTCTATCGTTCTGTTAAAGACAGATTCGGGTTCACTACAGAATATACTTGGATCTGCTGAGGCACATTATTATACGGGCAGAAATTTAAAAGCCAGGTTACAAATTAAAAATATATACTAAAATGGGCTTGGATAGGGCTATTATTTGGTTGGGTACAAGGCTTTAGCCAGCCTTGAAGGCCGCTTTCATCGGAACTGCCGTCAGATGGTATTGGCAGAAGGTTCTCTGTTCCGTCTGATGTGCACAGAGACAAATGAACCTATCAAGAAACATTCATTCCACCTTTACCGCATACTTTCGCGAGGATAAATATATTCTTGTTTTTACATCAGACGGATGGCATTCACTGCCTAGCAATGTCCGCCCATAACCAAAGACAAAACTCCCCAAGAGGCATAGATCTTCATGAGCTCCGCGCAGAGTGCGGGGGCTTGTGAGTAGCTACATGTACTATATGTATCTTGGTGTCTAGTGTTGCCTCTATGCTGCTATGTTTACGCAGCCGGGATGAAATCGCGACCACCGAGCCCAAAACAAAACACCCAAGGTGGTCAACACGTGCAATTCGACGACCGTCCCGGCACTGCAGCCGTGCGGCGTAGAATAGCCGTAGAATAGCGCGATGCTCATGCTCCATTTAGGTTCACGGCAGTGCAAACTCGAGTTTGGAGACTAACTGCGCCCTCAAAACTCACTTTTTCAACAGTTCTAGCACTATATCACCACACTCCCCACCCCAATCTGACTGTCGTAATGTATTTCACTATTTTGTGGTACGTGATTTGTTGTCTAAAGCGTGCGCATGCGTGCGCGAGTTGTGAGTGCGTGCTTAGAGTTATAATTATTATAAGATAAGCGCATTATAAACATCGTAATTATTATTATTAGATGGTATATGCAATGCAAGCGCTCAGTATCCCCTCAGACGTACTAGATCAAATAACACTTTCCTTTTCAGATATGTATGGAAGAACAAAAATTTGAATAAGAAGGCCTTTGAGAAGGAGATACCACCCACTATCAGCTCCTAACACATCTGCCTGAGGATTCACTCCTTGTACTTTTCAAGACCTTTAACAAACTGGTCATTTTCCGCCATCTTGGCGCCAGGCTGTGGTTGTGCCAATCCCCAAGCCGGGTAAGGATCCTTCCGACCCGGGCAACTACCGGCCAATCGCTTTGACATCATGTTTATGCAAAACTATGGAACGATTGGCCAAAGCCCGCTTGATGTCATGGCATCTTGAGTCACAGAGTCTCATCATAGACCTCCAGTGCGGTTTCTGGCGCTTCCGTAGTACAACTGATCATCTAGTCTGCTTTGAGTCTTTTATCCGAGATGCTTTTGTCAACAAGTATCATGTCTATGCAATTTTCTTTGATCTTGAGAAGGCATACGACACTACCTGGAAGTATGGTATAATGTCTGATTTGTCGGACACGTGTTTTAAAGGGCACCTGCCCGTTTTTATTCACAATTTTTTGTCTAACCGTTCATTTAATGTCCGTTTGGACTCCACCCTCTCCGACTTCTTTGAACAGGAGATAGGTGTCCGGAGGATAGCATTCTATCTCCTGTTTTATTTAGCATTAAAATAAATAACACTGTAAACAGTCGTCGGGCCAACGCCACCAGAGTCCCTGAAATTTCAGTGAATTCCGATACCCCCTGACCCCGTGGTGAGGTCGGAAACCTCATCAAGCCGATGTGAGCGCTCGTGTTGATGTTTCTGTCACTCGCAACATTGTTCCCCTGTCAGATTATTTCAACTACACTTGACATAGATCCCCATGCACATTCACAGGCTGAGCCGTCAGATCACGAGAATCTGTGCATTTTGCTGTCCTATTTACATCTACATTAGCACCCCTAAATGGAGTGAATTCTTGCGGTCGTATTCACATATCAAGGGCCCTCCGTCTACAAGAGGTATAGATTTTCATATGCAAAAGGTTGTTGATGATCATACAGCTTCTAGCAGAGATCGACCCTGTGTTCATCCTACGGTTAAGATGTGTGGACGTCACTATATAATTCTGATGTGTACGCGGTGCACATTTTCATTTCTGCAGTTGCTGGATAAATAATTTAAAAAAAAAAATCAGCTGCGAATTTTCTTTGTGTTTTTTTGGGTGATATTGTGTGTCGTATTCGGATATATCGCTTCACAAGTCTGAGATGGTCTCCAAATTTGCGGCCGTCGTCAACTTGAACTCAGCGAAGATGTCGGCATTATCCGACCAAAGGTAAGAGACATTTTATTACTATTTTTTATTCGCATTTAGTTCACTTCAGCCGCGGCGGCAGGCTGCCGTGATGATATTTTTTACTGTGTAACTGTTGTTACAAATATAACGAAAACATGGTTGAAAACATGCACTTGTGCATTAATATCCTGAAAATATCAGTTAGTTCAAGAAGACAGTACACCCATTGGGATATGAAGACAGACAGTACACCCATTGGGATATGAAGACAGACAGTGCACCCATTGGGATATGAAGACAGACAGTCCACCCATTGGGATATGAAGACAGACAGTCCACCCATCGGGATATGGCTATTGTGGACCGCTCCTCGTTAACCCCAAAATTTAACAGCACTCGGCACACCAACTACGCTTACATTTCAATGGAATGATTCAAGTGTGTCCATGTTATATGCCTTGATTGAAACGCCCGATCGATCTGACCTGCATATACCGTCCTTTCCGCAACTTATATCAACTTTAAAATTATAAGAAAGCACATAAAACAATATTCCAAGCAATGACGATGATTAAACAATGCCGGCGCTTACTTATGCAGGACTGATGTAGTGCCCCGCCTGCGATTCTATTCCATCACTGAAACATCTCGGTGTCTTAGCAGAAGACGAAGATTTCTGGATACAGCTTGATCATTTTTATGAAACTCGGAAACAAAAGGAAACTACCCTCTGACCCTGATGTTCCGAGAAAGGACAATGTGGTTATTTATTTCAAGAAACTGACAGGAGCCAGTCGTTCGTGCGAACGAGGAAAGCTACTTGTGAAATTGTGGTCAGTCATCAAATTTTGTTTTGAAAATTCCCAAAAGTCTACTTTCTGCAAACAATTGGCTGCTGAAGTTTCACAAAACTGTGTTGAAACTGTTAATAAAAAGGGAGAGTTGTGTGACGGTGGTGCATCTGTTGATAAATCTGTTTTGAAACTCTATCAAGAAATATCCAAACAACCACTCCACCATGATGAAGTTGAACGCCTTCTCTTAACTCGGGAAATTGATATTTCGGAGCTTCACAATCTGCATACAGAATACAAAGAGTATTCTTCTCGTATTGAGTGGGAAAGGATAAAGGATTATGAACTACATTTTCATCATAATTTTCAAGATCACACCCAGCTTAGTTACGAAGAACTGTGTAACAGAAAATGGTGTTTTTTTGAAAACTGCGTATCAATTAATAAATCGAAGTCTGCGCTGCAGAAGTCTCTTCAAGAAGTTGTCCGACGTGACACACGCCGACAGGCAGCAGCTGCTTACTTAGACGGCGTCCTTCTCGTCGGTCGGTGCCAACATCTACCTAAAGTCATCAACGAAAGCATTGTGGAGGCGATTGGCGAAGGGAAGGAAGACTTTAACATTGTATGTGCCCCTTGTCACGTGAGTTTGTGCCGACACGAAAAAGGTGTGCATATATTCATTGAAGGAAAATTCGGAAAGCAAAAAATAGACTTTTTTTAGCCAAGGCTATAGAAATTGAGGTTTCACAGCATCATTGTGAAATTTGCAGAGAAATAAGCTTTTTAAAAAGGGGTGCTTTTGTGAAATACTGTGAGGGGGGCGAACTCTATACATACGCACTCGTAGACGACATTTTTCTGAAAAAACTAGACGACGACGTACTCGCTACATATTTTAACGACGAAAGCTGTGACACCGAAGTTGATAATTCGTGCCCTTCTTGTTCGTCTATACTTAAAGAGACGCAACCGTTGGATGTAAAATCGTTCGATGTTGTGAACGAGTGGAGGAACAGCATCCCACTTTATTGTCAACTGTTTTTAGAAAGCTTCCTCAACAGGGCGTCTCTGTCGAAGACGGCAGACTCAAAGGTCTATGTAGAATTGAAACTTCAAAGGCTTAACCAGTATTTTCATTCTCTTCTCAACGTTTTAAATCGAAAATATACAGGTGTCCTTCAGAGTGCTTTCACGGAAGAACTGAATTATAATTACCATAGTTTAACCACTGTTTTTTCCATCACTTCAAGCGCTGGTGTGACGCACTGCTTTCGTCAGGCTGAGAAGGAACTAAAGAGACGGGCAACAAGTGACTATGTACACTTTTGCACATACAAAAAGAAATATCAATTGACATACACATCCTTAGTATCACTAGGCAGGCATTGTCATGGAACCCCCAGGGAAAGAGGAAAAGAGGTAGGCCGAGAAACTCCTGGCATCGAGACCTCCAAGCAGACATCAAGAGACTGGGAACCACCTGGAGTAGAATCGAAGGAGAAGCACAGGACAGGAGTTGCTGGAGGAACGCCGTGCTTCCTGGAGACGCTTTGTCTCATCTTTATCTTCTAGGACTCCGTCCCAAAAAGTCTGGAAGGCTGTTCGAAGAATTAGGGGCAGGGGTGGCTCGGCTTCTGTCGGCCATCTTAGAGATGGTGCCAGTTTGGTCACAGATAAAAAGGCTGTGGCCAATTTGCTTGCCTCCATCATTGCCCATAATTCTTCAACAGAGCATTATTCACCTTTCTTCCAGAGAGAGAAGGAGAAGCGAGAATGTTGTGCTTGTGATTTTATATCAGATAACTCGGAAGACTATAATGCCCCTTTTACGTTTTCAGAATTGCAGCAAGCCATGCAGAAATGCACTGACTCTGCTGCTGGATTAGATACCATCCATTATCAGCTCCTAACTCATCTGCCTGAGGATTCACTCCTTGTACTTCTCAAGGCCTTTAACCATATCTGGATAACCGGTCGTTTTCCAGCATCTTGGCGCCAGGCTGTGGTTGTGCCAATCCCCAAGCCGGGTAAGGATCCTTCCGACCCGGGCAATTACCGGCCAATAGCTTTGACATCATGTTTATGTAAGACTATGGAACGCTTGGTCAACGCCCGACTGGTGTGGCATCTTGAGTCACGTGGTCTCATCACAGACCTCCAGTGCGGTTTCCGGCGCTTCCGTAGTACAACTGACCATCTAGTCCGCTTTGAGTCTTTTATCCGAGATGCTTTTGTCAACAAGCAGCATGTCTATGCAATTTTCTTTGATCTTGAAAAGGCATATGACACTACTTGGAAGTATGGTATAATGTCTGATTTGTCGGACATGGGTTTTAAAGGGCACCTGCCTGTTTTTATTCACAATTTTTTTTGTCTAACAGGTCATTCCATGTCCGTGTGGGCTCCACCCTCTCCGACTCCTTTGAACAGGAGATGGGTGTCCCGCAGGGCAGCATTCTATCTCCTGTTTTATTTAGCATTAAAATAAATAACATTGTAAAGGCCGTCAAGGATGATTCTGAATGCTCTTTGTTTGTGGACGACTTTGCTTTGTGTGCACGAGGTCGAGGACTTGCGTCCCTTGAGAGGCGCTTGCAGCTGTGCGTTGATCGCATCCAGGGGTGGGTGTCTCTCAACGGATTCAGGTTCTCGCCCTCCAAAACAGTCTGTGTGAATTTTACTAACCAGACGAAATCTTTTCCAAAACCTACCCTGAGCATTGCTGGAGTGCCAATTCAGGTGGCCGAAGAGGCAAAGTTTCTGGGGGTCATCTTTGACAAAAGATTGACCTTCCGCAACCATGTTAACTACCTTAGAACCTCTTGTCGGAAGGCCCTCGACATTCTTCGTGTCGTTGGTAGTACTGACTGGGGTGCAGACCGCATTGTCTTACTTCCACTGTACCGAGCCCTTGTTCGGTCCAAACTGGATTAAGGGCTCTGTGGTATATGGCTCGGCTTCCAAGTCTGTTCTACAGCGTCTGAACACAATTCACCAGCAAGGTCTGCGTATATGTCTAGGGGCCTTCAGGACATCTCCAGTTCCTAGTCTGTATGCAGAGGCCGGGGAGCCTTCTCTCTAGCTCCGCCGCATCCGCCTCATGCTCAGCTACGTTCTGAAGCTGAAGGCCCATCCAGACAATCCTGCCTATGATTGTGTTTTTAACCCGTCGTTTGCAGAGATTTACGATGCCCATCCGGGAGCTGTCCGTCCACTTTCCTTCCGTGTCCGACCTCATCTGCAGGCGGCCGGAGTGGACCTGGACAAAGTTTCGGAATCTTTGCAACACGTCACTCCACCCTGGCTACTACCAGTTCCTGACATCTTGCTGGACTTGACCGCCCACAAGAAGGATTGTACTCCACCAGCCATATACCAACAGAGCCTCAATGAACTCCTTTCAATTTTTCCTGGCTATTGTCGTCTTTATACGGATGGGTCCAAATCTGAGGATGGAAGAGTGGCTGCGGCTGCAGTGTCCTCTCGCCATCCTAGACGCCCCTTTAAGCTCCGTCTCCCTGACCATTCCTCTGTATTTAGTGCAGAACTGCAGGCAATTCTGCTAGCACTCAAACATGCCTATCAGTCTCGGGAACGGAACTTCCTGATTCTGTCTGACTCTCTTTCTGCCCTGCAGGCCCTTCAGGGCGCGGGAACAGACCACCCACTGCTGGTGCGGATTAGAGAGCTCTACGCAGACTTGATGAAGGAATATTATGACATCATTTTTATTTGGGTCCCAGGCCATGTGGGCATCGAAGGCAACAGAATCGCGGATTCTGCTGCCAACAGTGCCCGCAGTGATCCTGTCCCTGACACACAGACTGTTTTTAGTGATTTTAAACCTGTGATTAGTGCGTACATAGGCCGCGAGTGGCAGTCCGAGTGGGACAAAGAGGAAGGGAACAAACTTCATGAAGCTCTTCCTACGTTGTCCGACAGTCTACCTTTCCGCTGCGGCAGCCGCCGTGAGGAGACTGTCCTTGCTCGGCTCCACATCGGGCACACTTATGTTACGCACTCTTACTTACTTAAACAGGATGAGCGTCCGTGGTGTTTTGCCTGTGATGAGCAGTTTTCTGTTCGACACTTTTTGCTGTATTGTGCTGACCTCATTGACACCAGATATAAACACTTCACAGCAGACTCCTTGAAGGTTTTGTTCCGGGATGTTCCCCCGGACAAAATCTTCAATTTCTTGCGAGCATGCAATATTTTTAACAAGATCTGAGCATTCATAGACTATGTGAATCTTTTTTATTTGCCCTTTTTGAGAGTCTGTAGACGTTTCTATTAAAGACATGTGCGACATTTTAGCCTGAAATTTTTTAATCTATATTTACATCTTGTCTTAAGACCTTGCTTTTAGTCTGGCTGACCAGATTTTTACCCATCCCGCCGTGAGATGGCCTTAGTCGTCTGCTCGGCGTTAAACCCAAATAACTAACTAACTAATAACAGAATGTGGGCCCATTGACATTTTCTTCTATTCGACTTTCAATGTAATTATTATTTGTACCTTTTTTCAGGGACACCAGTTACGACCGCCGATGCAGGATTTCCACAAAAAGGCACAGTAATTTCAATAAGTCATGCTCGTGACAATAAGCCTTCCAGACCCTTGTCAAGTTGACCTAACCAGTGCAGAGTTCATCCTCATTCCAGAGAGAGTGGTTCACACATGGGCGTTTGCGTCCTACTAATAGAATGATACGTGGGTTTTTTGTTTGTTTGTTTGTTTTGCTTTTTTAATTGTTTTTTTTTTTAAATATTATTACTCGTAGTGTACAGGCGCATGTTCATGTGAAAGAAAAAGCAAAAACACAGCAACATTAGAGAGGGGGAATATGAGAGTATTAGGGAATCTTCTATGGTCCTCATTTTTCTACGTTATTTGCTCACAAAAACGCACACGACCTTGCCTTTCCTTTTTCTCAAATTCCTTTTATTTTTTTGTCTGTAATTAGATATATAAAGAAAGAACTGAATCTTCATTTACACTATGACTGAGAATTTAAGGGGTTAACTCAGTCATAGTGTTAATAATACTTCAAATCTCCCCCCCCCCCCCCCCCCCATAGACAAAACACCCGGACAAACCAGTACTTGTAACCCCGGAGCGATCACATACATAAACACCTCATGTCTGCGCTTGACTGGTTCTGAAAGACCCCCACTTCAATTCAGGTAAGATACGAATAGACATGTTCTGAAAATACAAAGGGCCTGCAATTATTCACATTTTCATGACGGGACTAGATTGCCTTTTGAAACCGGGATCGAAATCTTTTTGAATAGATTGATTTGCACCCCACCCGTCAGGGTATTCACCACGCCTGTCTGCTTATTCAATATGAAATATTTAATTTTTCCAATTATGTGTTCACCCGTTTTGATTTGACATTAAATGTAAATAACTAACACCCACAAACACAGTCAATCCCATCCCTTTCTTACACAGAGAGAGCCCCGTCATAAAGACAGTAATCATACTCCTTTACCCCGCTTTGTTTTATGTCTGTGCTTATAACAACATTACAAGCACTGACAAAAGATTTTGGACTGGCTGACTGGGATTTTTCAAAAAAACCCACTCTTTGTATAAACACCATGAAGGCTTTACAGACACAGAGTTAAAATGAGTTTGCAACCTGTTGGAAAACAGAGAAAGGCTTTAAGTTAAGATCCGTCTTGTATTTTATGCTGAGGGGGGTGTTTACTGTTGACTGTTATATCTACACAGAATGAAACAAGCATGATCGAGCCAGTTTGAACATGACTGATAACGCATGCAATGACAAAGGGTGTTTGCTTGCCATTAGTGGCCTCTGTTTGTTAGGCTGACTAGTTTGCCTGATGCATTCGTCTCTACACGTTGTGTAGTCATTTTGAAAGCAAGATGTGTTTTGCTAGAACGGATTTATGTGTTTTGTTAAAAAACATCATCGAAACCTAAAGATAAGTTTTGTTTTAATTTTAAGTTACAACTAACTTAAGGTTACCTTAAAGTGAGTTACAATAGGAACTTATTAACTACTTACCATTAAGAACTTATTAATTACTTACCCTAATTACTTACAAGTACTTAATAACAACTTGACTCTAGTCACATATACTAAGTCTTTTTTATTAAACCCCCACCCGGGTCTGCCCTGGGGGACTTGGGTGGGGTGAACTACTTTTTAGTTCCCAGGGTCACCCTGGTCAGCCCCACAGGATGAATTTTCCCCTCTATTCTGGGGCATGTGTTTCTGTCTACCCTTGGTCCATTCACCTGTGTTTTCCTTTTTTAAACTCTCCCTACTGTCCGCACTGCCTGTAGCTCTTGATATTGGATGTGTGTTGCTAAATGGTCTTAGGCCCCATGTCGTAGGTTTATTTAACGTATTGGACCGGCTGGCGACATACATTCAATATTCTGTTTTTTTTTTTTTTCACAAGCAGTGCAGGCACGTCCTGAGAAAGCCTTGTTGCTGTCAGGACGTTAAGCAATGTACAATCAATCTTTTTTTATTAAAATACAAGGGCAACTAAAAACTTTTTTTTCTCAAACATAATATTTTGGTGGTGCTGATGGGATTATACTCCATACCCAACCGACTCCCCTCCCCCTGGCTCACTGACGACATAGCCGAGGCCAAGCGCGAGCGTCGACAAGCGGAACGCCGCTGGCGCTCATCCGACCTCACCGTTCACAGAGAGATCTTCCAAACCACCAGATCCAAAGTCTGCAGAATGATCTCCGACTCCAAACGCAAACACCTTCAAAACAAAATCCTGGAATCCACTTCTTCCAAAACCCTCTACGCTACCATGAACACACTCCTAGGCACTTCTAAAGACTCTCCCCTTCCCAACACACACAGCAAAGAAGAACTTCCGTCCGCCTTTTCCTCCTATTTCTCCGACAAAATCCAAACTCTGCGCAACACACTCGACACTCTGCCTTCTTCGCCTTGCCTCCCTGACACCCCCTTTTCCGGCACTCCCCTCTCGTCCTTCCGCCCCGTCTCTCAGGATAAAGTCCTCAAGACCATAAAGTCCATGCCTTTCAAAACCTGCGAACTAGACCCCCTCCCAGCTTCCCTCTACCAGGACGGCCTCCCAAAACTTTTGCCCTTCATTACGGACATCATCAACACATCTCTAGAAAATGGCTCCGTCCCCGATATCTTGAAGTCCGCCATCGTCCGTCCTCTCCTCAAAAAACACAACCTCGACCCAAACGAACTCAAGAACTACCGCCCAGTCTCCAATCTCTCTTTCCTGTCCAAGCTTCTTGAGAAGGTCGTCCTCAACCAACTCAACCTCCACCTCGCTGACAACAACCTCCTCAGTCCCTTCCAGTCTGCCTATCGCAAACATCACAGCACTGAAACTGCCCTTCTACATATCCTAAACGACCTGCTTCTCTCCACTGACTCGGGCAACATCTCCCTTCTCACGCTACTCGATCTCTCTGCCGCCTTCGACACCATAGACCACTCTATCCTCCTCCACCGCCTCCACCACTCCTTTGGCATCACTGACTCTGCTCACTCCTGGTTTCTCTCCTACCTCTCCGACAGACAGCAGTCCGTCACCATCGACGGCATCTCCTCCAACCCAGTCAGGCTCTCCTGCGGCGTTCCTCAAGGGTCCGTCCTGGGCCCGGTCCTTTTTACACTCTACATCTCCCCACTGTCCAACATCATCCAGTCTCACCACATACACCACCACCTCTACGCTGACGACTCACAACTACTAGACAAAGACAAACTCGACAACACTCAGACACTACTGACTCGCACGGCTGACTGCTATGAGGACGTGAAAAACTGGATGACAGCAAACAAGCTCAAACTGAACGACGACAAAACGGAAGCCATGCTGGTAGGCACTCGCCAGAAACTTTCCCAGCTCTCTCCCTCTCTCCACCTTCAACTCGACAGCACCCCCATCTCCCTCTGACTCGGTCAAGAACCTTGGCGTTATCCTCGATTCCTCTCTTTCCATGACCAGCTTCGTCTCCGCCACGGCCCAGGCATGTTATTTCCACCTCCGCCGCATCAGTCAGATCAGAAAATACCTCACTACCGAAGCTGCCACCAAACTCGCTGTCTCTCTCATCTTATCTCGCATCGACTACTGCAACTCTCTCCTTTCTGGCCTTCCTCACTCCACCACTCTCACTCTCCAGCGCGTCCAGAACAATGCTGCCCGCCTCGTCCTCAGAAAGAAAAAATCCGACCACATCACTCCCCTGCTCAAGCTCCTTCACTGGCTCCCCATCCCCCAACGCATCCAATACAAGATTCTGTCTCTCTGCTACAAATCCCTGAACAACTACGCCCCTGCGTATCTCTCCAACTTACTTCACCCCTACACTCCTCCCCGCTCCCTCCGCTCCGCCTCCGACCCTCTCCGCCTCCTCATCCCCCGCACCAAACTCAGCACTTTCGGCCCCCGCTCTTTCTCAGTATACGGTCCAACCACCTGGAACACTCTCCCACTCTCTCTCCGTCAGAAACACTCGCTCTCCTCCTTCCAGTCTGCCCTCAAAACTCATCTCTTTCAACAGTTCTAGCACTATATCACCACACTCCCCAGCCCAAGCTGACCGTCCTAATGTATCTTCACTATTTGTGTTACGTGAGTCATTGTCTAAAGCGTGCGCATGCGTGTGCGAGTTGTGAGTGCGCGCTTAGAGTTATAATTATTATAAGATAAGTGCATTATAAATACCGTAATTATTATTATTATTATTAAATAATTATGCCTAAACTGTGTAAGTGGCATGACATCTCTCTGTGAAGTGTAATGAAAAAATAAACGATTACCAAATCTGATTTTTATTTGCTTAAAAGATTGTGTAGCTTTTCTGTGGTTTCCTGAACACCGATCTTTTTCCCCATCTCTAAAAAACTAGCCTTAAGTTCTTCAACATTCACGGGAGATTGACTACGCATTTTATTCTGTATTTCAGATTTTTGTTTTTTGTAGTTATTTAAATCATCCTGGACCCGCTTAAATTCTTCGTCATCAATACAATTATCATTCAATGCCTTACTGATAATAAGTTTCATACTGCTCAACTTCGCACCAGCCAAAGTACTCAATGCTTCATGTTTCTGTAATTTTGTGTGAAACCTTTTGTTTAAGGCTTCCAAACCAAAACAAACCAGGCATGTAGCAACGCTAACACCCTCAACTGCTATTCCAGCCAAACTTCCAATTCCTGTGGCAAACAGAACAATACCCCCTACAGAACATCCAGAAACTGCACCAATAGCCATAGAAGTGTTTTGAACAGAATTAAATACTGTCTTATATCTCCTTTTGCACCGTGAGTACTTAGCCTCTTCACTTTCCCCCCCACCCGGGTCTGCCCTGGGGGACTTGGGTGGGGTTAGGTATTTTTTAGTTCCCAGGGTCACCCTGGTCAGCCCCACAGGGTGGGTTTTTCTCTCTATTCTGGGGCATGTGTTTCTGTCTACCCTTTGTCCATTCACCTGTATTTGCCTTTTAAAAACTCTCCCTACTGTCTGCACTGCCTGTAGCTCTTGATATTGGATGTTTGTTGCTAAATGGTCTTAGCTTTATTTAGCCCCATGTGTTAGGTTTATTTAACGTATTTGACCGGCTGGCGACATACATTCAATGTTCTGTTTATTTTTTTTTTTTCACAAGCAGTGCAGGCACGTCCTGAGAAAGCCTTGTTGCTGTCGGGACGTTAAGCAATGTACAATCAATCAATCAATCAATCTTCACTTTCCAAATATTTAATTGCTTCTGTAATATTATTTAATCTGAATGCGTCTGCTGGTAATGTTTTATCTGAAGCAATTGGCATATGTGGATCAGGTGCAAGCGTTGTTTTAGTCATCACAATTGATTCAGTCGGCTCAAGCGTCGGTAGTATTGGATAGAATTTTACCATTTTTTTTATTGACAAATATTTTTTATTTAATCAGCAATTACATTTTGCAACTCTTCAAAAGTATACAATTTGCTGACATAATAAAATGAAACAAGATCAATGTGTTCTAGTTTTATAAAATTTAGAAAAACAAAAGTTGTTTTGTCAACCGATATCTTGACAGCTGGTACACTGCTCGACACCTCAAAATTATCTACATTTTTTTTAATAGCAATAAAGACCTTTGTTGATTCTGTCACTGTTTCATTCCATGTAAGTTTTATTCCCTGTGCAATATCTGCCTCTTTTGCAGTAGTTACAGATCTCATGATAATTTCAAATACTATTGTCGCTTCTCTTGCGATGGTAAAGTTTGCTGGTGTAAACACGACCCTTGCATCAGACCTACCCTTCCTGTGCGTAAGAAGATATCTCCGTTTCTCATAATTTTCAACTTTTAGTTTTTCTCTGCTATTGTCGTCTAAAGAAAAACTTGGAACAAGGCTTACAATCAACGGCCCAGAATTAACAACCTTCCTAAACACTAAGGCACCTTCATCATCAGTGTATACATAAGGACTAATAAATTCAATTTTTATGTCCCAGTCAATTGTTGGCGGTGGTGCAGGCGCAGGCGGCACAAGCGAAACCACCCATTTATTACCCACATGTATTAAGTTGTAGGGTACATTATTTACAAGATTAGGCGCAACAGGCGCAGTAACATCACGCAGCTGACCAAGTTTAGGAATCTGTCTTTCACCGTCTTTCATGTCAACAATTACTTTCCTCTTGTACATGCCAGTTGAATCAAGTTCAAAACCATATATTTCTCCAATTTCCCCTTCCTTCTCAAAATCCTGTACGTCTGCCAAATCTTTCAACTCTGTTACCGGACATGCAACTGGTATGATTCTAGGCTTTGGACCAAGACCACTCATTTTTATAAACAAAAATAAAATTATTTAACTTCTAACACTACACTAAAATCATGCATAAGAACTGGTTTGTCATCCTGATTAGTTACAGATATACACAGTAACTCAAAAAAACTAGAACCTAATTTCTTAAACTGTAAATTAGGAAATCTAACAACTACACTTTCACAATACGGTGCAGTTCCAGTTGGTAAGCATCTCAAAAAAGTTGAAGGCTTTCCATTGTAAACATTTTCAGATGTGTTCAGTTCTTTCAAATAAACATTTAGTACAGTATGTACTGACAAATGAACAGGATATCTTCCAATTATTTTTCCATCAATCATATCTATTTTCCAAAGCTTTGTTTTAGCTTCAGTTTCATTTATTAAACCAAGTAATAATAGAAGATCTTCTGAAAATGATATCTTTCGCTCTGAAGAAAAATCTAATGTAACAAGTAAGTTAGCCGGATTTAAAGTTGCTTTAATTTTAAATCCATTTTGTAGCCATTCAGCTAAAGTACAAAAGTCATAATACCCAGATCGTAAAGTATCATCAATCTTAATCCCATCAGATACATAATAATCTGTATCATTTGTAACATTAAACCACTTTACTGTGTAAAACATTTCATGGATAGCTACAGCCTTGCAACCATCACGATTATCAATCCCATTAGTTAACCACACTGGTTTGCTTGTGTCGAAGATTTGTTAAGGTAATAAACATTTTTATTATCTCATATAAAAAGGATGGAATTTAAATCACCAACCATTACCACAACAAACGCATTTCAATTTAATGTGGATGCCAAATACAATGTTGCACCTACTTATGAACAGAAAATAATTCAACTAAATCAGCTTGATATTGCTGTATCTGAACAAGATTTATTTCAAGTGAAAGTACCAAATCCGTTTGACCATTACCTAAACCCTCCAATAACAGACGACTCTACTGCAAGAAAGTGGTCTTCAAGCCCACTACAGATGTTTCAAAACCAACTCAACTTTGCTCTACTGTGTTCAACTACAGGCTGTGGTGTTTCATTTACAGATCATTTGAATCACTCAAACAAACTGATCAGGTCTGTGTTTCGTTTCCACACGTACTACCAGCTTAGACGTATTTTGTCAGAACTGCATACAGCACTACCAACTGAATCCAGTTTCAACAGATATAACAACCCCATGGATATGAAAGCATTTAAACGCATCTGTAATGAGTTTAACATCAACCCTGGCACTAAGTATGACTTCACACAAAAACTTGATGATCACAAAGGCATGGGAACACTGTATTATGCTTTGAGTCACAGACAATATCCACAAGATTACTACCCTGGTTACACTTCATTCTCTTCAAAATCAGAAGTCTGGATAGGCTCAATAGAGCAGAAACAGTCTAATGCCTGGACCACATTTGTTTTAGACAAGAGTGACGGGTTTACTCAAGCAGGAGTCGAGCGCGTAAATGAGTCTATCAGAACATATGTCTGGTGTATACTAGGTGCACAATCACTAACAAAATCAAACATTTTAAATGGAAGTGGGAAGTTTGAAGCACAAAAACAGTTTCTTGCAAATCTTGAAGATTCAATTAATTCAACAGTTGATCTCCCATCAAGCATACAGCGCTATCAAGACGTTCTCAGATATGCCAGATCGAAAGTTGACTTTGTAGTTGGCATTGGATTATACATGTTACCGTCTGATCTTCAACTCCAAATGGGTACAATAACAAATTATAATAATGAAATCATTGTTGCAGGTCGTGACCAGAAACTAGGTCTCAATCAATCTGTAAACTTAGGGGTCACAACCACACATGTACAGTCATTAAAATCATTACAGACGGTAACACCCACGGCACCAGTAACATCATCACCTGTACAGACAGTAACAGCTCCAGCTTTGACACCGGTACCCATACAAGCGATAACACCAACCCCTGACACTCATGAGTCAGAGAGAACTGCATTAGTAATAGGTCTCACTGGATTAGGGGTATTACTTCTTTATCTGTTTCATTAAATAACCCACCATTAACCCTCCTACTGTCACCAAAAAGACCCAAACATGTTCTGCCATAAATCCTACTACCTTTGCTGTAGTACTAATAAGCCAACTGACAACTGTGCCAATTATGCCAGGCAATGCGTCTACTGCTTTCAGAGCCAATTTCTTAAGCAAGTCTGATATGTGAGACAACTGTTTCTTTACCCATGACTGTAAATCTTTTGGATCTGTGGGGGCTGGTGGAGGTGCCGGTGCTGGTGGTGTCAGGGCTGGACTACCGCCAACAGCACCGGAGACAGCCAACACAACAGTACTGATAATAAATCCAAGAGCTGTAATTAAACTAGCGATTGTGATACCCTGTTCTCTGAAAAGTGTTTTAAGTCTCTCAGCCAGAGTAGTGTCTTCGTGAAGTATTTTTTGAATAGTTTCCCTAATCCTGTTGACCTGTGATTTCAATCTTTGTCTCCCAATACTAATCACTTCTAACCTTCCAGATCTTTCTATCTGCAGATCATTTAATCTGTGTTGTATTCTTTTTTTCATTTCTGTGTCAAGATTCCCATTGTCTGCTGTAGCCAGTTTCTCTTTTTCACGTTCTATGTGTTTATCAAGCTCACCCAGTTTGGCAACATTATTTACCATCTCACCTCTTATTGTCTGCAGTGATTTATCCAACCCTATAATCTCTCTCATTGACAAAGGTGGGTCATCTATTGTTTTCATTGCATCATTTAATTGTCCTTCAGTAAATGAGGTTTCTTGTATCACAGTGTTTGCTATTTCTGGTAGGCTTGTTACTGGTGCCATTTCAATCTCTTGCCCCGTTGGTAACTTTGTTTGCGTGTCGTGAAGCGCACTAACAAGTCTTGGGGGAACAGGAGACCCTCCAATTCCAAGTTGACGCAAGGCACCAACACCACCTTCGTTTTTGATTGTACTTAAAGCCCTAAACCTACTAGGGTCTTTTTTGTTAGTCAATAGTACTTTTCCTTTGTCAACAGTATTTAAATATAAATGACCCTTGACATCAAGTTCAAACTGATTAGGGTCTATGTTGTCTGGGCGGCCACCAACATGATCATAAACGAGTTCACTTTGGTTTCTAAAAGTTCATGACATAAACTGTAAATATTTCTTGCACCAGTCATATCTGTCATATCTGTCATATCTGTTGTATTACCAAAATCATACATGTCATCCATTTCAAAATCATCATGATTAAATCCTCCTGCTGCCATTGTTTTATTAATTTATTATTTTTTATTGTGCATAATAAGAATGACACAGTCTTACGAATCAAAGTTAGACCCATACAGAAAATTATGTGAGCCTCTGGGTGTTAAGGCCATTAGACAATCGATAGTCATCACAAACAATCCAAGTACCATAGACCAAAACCAAACTCTTACAGTCAAGTTTCCAAACCTAGGTCCCAGTGACATTATTGTTCCTGGCACTGCACGCCTAGCATTTAATATTGAACTAACATCAGACGCAGATGTGAACAGAACACTGGTTGACAATCTTCGCAGAGCAATTGTTAGAACCATTCAGGTAAAACTTGAAGGACAGGAAGTGTTTAGTCTTGACGACTCAGATGTATTCTACTGTTACAAGGATTTGTGGCTCACAAGAGAAGAACGAGAAGACCGTATTTACCAAGGCATACAGCCAGATAATGTTGGTAAACTTCGAATCAATGCAGCAGACAAAACAACTACTGGGGTAGCAAAGGAAGTTATTATAGCAGAAACATATGGAACCAGGTTTTACATTCCACTTGAGTTTGAAATCCTCACAGCTCATCTGCCTTATTATCAAGGAGCACTAAATGACCGTCTGAGCTTTGAACTAACTTTCAATGACTACTCCAAAGTTATTAAATCATCTGCCACAGATGCAACATACAAGATCTCTAACATTTCCTTGGAATATGAAATTGTCACACACACTGATCTAGCCAGACTTATTCAAAATCAGTATCAGTCAAGACTGCCAATTTATTATGACCGGGTGATTAGACATAGTTTAATACCCAAAGACAAGAGTGACCCAATGTGGAACATAAACTTGAACACACCAGCTAGGTCACTGAAAGGTATTTTTATGTTGTTTGTTGAACCAGCAGCTCCATACAAAAGGGATTCAGAAAAATTTTACAATCCTAAGATTACACATTTGTCCTGTACAATCGAAGGCCGCCCTAATCAAGTGTACGCTTCTGGAATGTTTCCATACCAACACTATGATGAGATCACAAAGTATTTTGCAGGAGGAAGGATTAGAGATAAACCAGCAAACATTGCGTGTAAAGATCTACATCTGTATGACGTTAGGATTGGACAATATCTTACAAACAAGTATGCACTGTGGCTAGATCTTCGTAGTACAGATGACGACTATCTTCATGGGTCAGGACGAACTGTCGAGAACGGTAGCGATGGGATTACAATTCAGATACAAAAGAAGGTTGAAACCGCTGCAGCCATAAACATATATTTGTACCTGATATATGACGCACAACTCAATATTGCAGAAAGCAGACTGAGTGGACACATATATTAAAATTATATTGTGTATTAAAATGAACCGGGGCTTAATGACACTCGATCCACACTGTGGATTGTTGTGTGGTGCCACAGGGTGTGGTAAAACTGAATTTGTACTTAATCTGTTACAAACAAGATACATCCACCATTTTGAAAACATTGTAATATTTTGTCCAACAATCAAACACAACAAAGCTTATCACAACCGTTTATTCATTTGGACTGACAGCAACATATATTTAGTTGACCCTGAGAAAAAACTGAACGACTACCTACAATATTTTTACAAGCAATTTGAAGGACAGTCAACATTGTTCATAGTCGATGACTGTTCTGCAGAGAAAGACATTGTCAAAAAGAGAAACACTTTAGCAGAACTTGCTTTCAGTGGTAGACATGCAAACATCAGTGTATGGATTCTCACTCAGAAATATAATGCTGTACTGAAAGATTTTCGTGAACAGTTAAAGTTTATCTGTTTGTTTTACTGTAAGGACCGTGACAGCTTTGAAGACTGTCTCAGAGAAAATGACGTCATCCCAAATAAACAGGAACGGGATGATGTAAAAAATAAACTTAAATCAACTAAGCATCTAAAGCTTATTTTAAAGACAGATCAGCCCACAGGGTATGGGTTAGAGAATTAATTTATACATTTGTTTGTCCAATAAAAATGACAGACGGACAAACCCAAGTGTTTGATGTTACAGAGTGCTTCAAAGATGTTATGCACTTTACTGACTTAAAAACATGTGTGTTTGGACCCAGCTTTAAACTCACAACACCGTCAATAAAGATATACACGACATATAATGTTACTTTGGAATATTCAGATGGATTACCAGGTTATGATTATGAGACTGTTGATCTTAAGACAAATGCTTTTAAAGTTTATAATGCTAACAAGTGGCCACTTGCGTTGGTTTGAGGTACTGTGTAATGACATATTTCTCTCTCTTGGCTTGACTTCGCGAACGAAGATTCTATAGGGCTTGCCCACGTCGTCTGCAGGCATTTTCGTGGCTGCGGAGGCCAATCCGGGACAGGCAGGTTCGACCGCAGTGGCTGCAGGGGAAGGTCTGGTCAGGGTTCTGAGTTACGGCAACTCGGTTTTTTCTCCTGAGCCGTTTGTCCTTAAGGTTAGCTCTGCGAGAGTCCTCAAAGGAGACGGCTGCCTTGTAGATGGTGGAGCGCCAGGTGTCACGGTCCGCAGCAAGCGAAGACCACTGGCGGTGGTCGATTTGGCAGGCACTAAGTGACTTCTTGAGACCGTCTTTGTATCTCTTCTTTGGTGCCCCTCTGTCACGGTGTCCAGTAGCAAGCTCGCCGAACAGAGTGATCTTGGGTAGGCGATGATCCTCCATCCTGGAGACGTGCCCCGCCCAGCGAAGCTGTGTCCACAGCAACAAAGCCTCGATGCTCATAGTTTCTGCCTGTTCAAGGACCTCGACGTTGGTGACATAGTCACTCCAGTGAATGCCCAAGATGGTACGCAGGCAGCGCTGGTGAAAGCGTTCAAGGAGTCGTAGTTGGTTGCGGTAGAGGGCCCAGGACTCGGAACCGTACAGCAGGGTGGTGAGGACGACAGCTCTGTACACACTGATTTTGGTGCCCGTTTTCAGCTGTTGATTGTGCCACACCCGCTTGAAAAGTCGCCCAAAAGCGCTGTTCGCTTTTGCCAGCCTGCTGTCAAGCTCCTTGTCCAGCTTGGCATCTGACGTGATGATGCAGCCAAGGTAGGTAAACTGGTGTACTGACTTCAGTTCAGACTCGCCGATGGTGATGTGGGGAGGGCGATGCTCTACCTTGGGTGCCGGCTGATGAAGTACCTCTGTCTTTTTCAGACTGACCTCGAGTCCAAAGAGCTGGGCAGCATCTGCAAAGCAGGATGTAATGCGCTGCAAGGCTCTCTCTGTGTGTGCAACAAGGGCAGCGTCATCAGCAAAGAGCAGCTCACGAATCAGTTGGTCTAGGGTTTTGGTGTGGGCCTGCAGTCGTCTGAGGTTGAACAGGCTGCCATCGAGACGATACCTGATGTACACTGCATCGTCATCGTCGAGGTCTACTGTGGCCTGCTTCAACATCATGCTAAAGAAGATGGTGAAGAGGGTTGGTGCCAGCACGCAGCCCTGTTTCACGCCATTGATAATGGGGAATGGTTCTGAGAGGTTACTGTTGAGCCTAACCTGGCCTTGCTGGTCCTCGTGGAGCTGGACGATCATGCTTAGGAACTTTGGGGGACAGCCAAGTCGCTCCAGGATCTGCCACATGCCTTGCCTGCTCACAGTGTCGAACGCTTTTGTTAGGTCGACAAACGTTACGTACAGCCCTTTGTTCTGCTCGCGGCACTTCTCTTGAAGCTGTCTCAACACAAAGACCATGTCGGTGGTACTCCTGTTGGCTCTGAAGCCACACTGGCCCTCTGGGAGGTGGTCTTCAGCGATGGCAGGTACCAGCCGATTCAGGAGCAGCCTTGCGAGTATTTTCCCGGCAATGGACAGCAGGGTAATTCCACGATAATTAGAGCAGGCAGATTTCTCTCCTTTGTTCTTGTATAGGGTGATGATGACTGCATCACGGAGATCCTTTGGTAGTGTTCCTTTCTCCCAGCAGCAGAGAAAGAGGTCATGGAGCTTGTTGTGCAGTGCTGGGCCTCCATGTTTCCAGATCTCTGGCGGGATTCCATCAATGCCTGCTGCTTTGCCACTCTTGAGCTGGTGGATGGCTGTGAGGGTCTCTTCGGCGGTGGGCGGTTCGTCCAATTCAACCTTTAGTGGGAGCTGTGGGATTTGGAGGATGACTGTTTCTTGAACAGTGCGCTCAGCGCCGAAGAGGTCCTGAAAGTATTCTGACCAGCGGTTCAAGATGGAGGTATTATCTGTGAGGAGTGCCTGTCCATCGGCGCTTCGCAAGGGACTTTGTACCAGGTGCCTAGGGCCATACACTGCTTTCAGTGCTTCATAGAAGCCCCTGTAGTCACCGTTGTCAGCGCAAAGCTGGGTCCTCTGTGCCAGTCTCGACCACCACTCGTTCTGGAGCTCTCTAAGCTTGAGCTGGAGACTGCTGCAGATGAGTCGAAAGGCAGATTTCTTCACAGGGCAGGAAGGCTGGGCTAGGTGGGCCTGGTGGGCGGCTCTTTTGTTTGCTAGAAGTTCCTGGATCTCCACGTCGTTTTCGTCAAACCAGTCTTTGTTCCTCTTTCTAACAAAGCCCAAGACTTCCACAGAAGATTTTACAATAGCAGTTTTCAGTTGCTCCCAGAGTGTTTCAGGGGAGGAGTCTGCTGGATCAACTGTGTCTTTGAGCATGCGCTCTAAATCTGTCTGAAGGGCAGCTTTCTTGTCATCACGCTGAAGGCTGGCGACATCAAGCTTTTTCTTGACGGGGCCTCTTTTCTTGGGTTTCAGCTTGAGGTGGAGCCTGAGTTTGCAGCGGACAAGGCGGTGGTCAGTGTGGCACTCTGCACTGGGCATCACTCTGGTGAGGAGGACGTCACTGAGGTCCCTCTGACGCACAATGACATATTTAATCAATTAAGAAAACTACATTGTTATATTGAAAGTGTTACATTTAATAAAGTAATATTACACCTGCAGGATAAACACCAGGAAAGTAGTTGACTTGTTTATCATAACTACAGATAATACAGTATTACACAAGGTGAGTCAGCGGTAATATTTTTTATTTTATTATTTTGTCGGTCAAATAAAAATGATGGACAATTCACAAAGCCCTGGCCCATCTGGTTTAAGAAACGTGTTTCACACAACAAACTTGCCTATATCTAATACTAACAACGTCTATGAATCAATAGAAAACTCTTTTTCTGTTATACAACAAAATCTCCTTACAGGCAGTGTTAAAATTCAGGTTGTTGCGAAAATAGAATTCACTAGGGTGGACGGTGAAGTTATTGTATCGTATATATCAACAAGACAACACACAGTTAACACACAAAGAGAATTGGAGAACGTGTTTAGAGACAGACTATTACCTGACTTTCTCCAGGCAATTGACAGTGCAAAAATGAAGGGGTCTGGTTGGCACGAAGGTCATGTACATGAACTACAATTAAAGCAGTCTAGGTATCATCCTATACTAGGTAAATCATGGTTGCCACTGCCAACAGAGGTTGCAAACAAAAAGGCTGTTGTTAATATTCAGAACAATGACAATTTCTGTTTCATGTGGTGTGTACTTGCTAAACTACACTTTGTAAAATCAAGACCTGATCGCGTATCTAACTACACCAAATTTGTAAATGAACTCAACTTTAGTGGCATTGAGTTTCCTGTTAAAATAGAGGTCATAGACTTGTTTGAAAAACTAAATCCTGGTATATCTGTGAATGTGTTTGTGTGGGATAATGAGTCTGAGAACAAGTTACAACCAATTAGAGTATCCCCACTGGCACCAACCTACGGTCAGTCAGAAGATAAGCATGTTGACATGTTATTAATTGGAGATGACAATAACTTCCACTACACAATTATCAGAAATATGTCACGTCTAATTCATGCACATACAACAAAACACAATGGGAAACAGGAAGTGTGCAAGAGATGTTTACAGAGATTTTCTTCTATTAAAATAGCACATAATCACATCCTGCACTGCAGGTCAGCTGATGACATACAAACTGTACTTAAGTATCCAGATCCTGGTAGTCAAGTGTATTTTAAGAACTATGGGAATCAGCAAAAGCTGGTCTCTCCATGCCGGGCTCAATGAGGCGGGCTCTCTGCCGTCGAGGTGACTCTCCGTAAGAGTCAGCGGGCTTTCCTGGAGCCGAGCGGGTACTGACGGCGGACATGGAATGGCGCGTGGTGCATCTCTGGGCTCAGTGAGGCGGGTTCACTGCCTGTTAGTAGGCTACGGGCGGGCGGGCTCCCTCCTGGGAGCGATCGCGTTGATGCAGTCCCACTCCGAGCGCTAGGCTCCCACGTCCGGAGTGGCTTCTTTTCTAAGGTTGTTGCGGTCTCAGCGGTCAGTACGCAGGGCACTGGGAACGGCGCTTCGACTGGATTTGGATCACACACAGGTGCCGGTCGCTTGCGTCTGTACACTCCCTAACTGCGAACAGCGCAGCTCAGGTCAGGTAGAGCACGTGTCGTAAGCGTGGTCGGAGGCGCATCCGATGCAGTGTGGTAATCTGACGGCCACTGGAACCTTCCGCATGCGTACAGGTCATCAACAGGCCAATGCAACACACAACACACATGAGCTGAAGGCACGCGGGCGAGGGCCTGTGGGACCCCACCCTGGTAAGGCTAGTAGTCCATAAGCTAGGAAGGTCTACCGTGCACCCCCCCCCCCCCCCAGTACTCAATAAGATGGATTTCAAAGTGTTCCTCAGTATGTCCTGAGATGTTTATGTTCCCCGAAATTCCTTAGGAACACACCAGAGATATAGCCGATGGCGCAAGGGTACCCCCATTCACGCTCTTCGCAGGAGCTAAAATGAGGTTGAGAAACATTTTTCTCTAAATAAATCAGAATTCATTCCAGAAGCCCAAATCAGGTAATATTATGTCAAGACACACCTTCTGCGTCCTCTGCAAAAAACAGAATGAAAACATATTGAACCCAGTAAACGACCATTTCCGCGAAATCGCAAAAAAGACAAAAATAATGTGTCAGATGTCTTCAGACATTTTCTATAGCACTGACAACCCATTTTAGGTTTACATCATTAAAACAGGATGTCACAAATATTGTAAACTTGACTAGGTGATGCTGTGATCACTGTAAGTGCCACAGTGGTTGATTTTGTATCCCTACCCTCAAGTTGTAAAAATACACAAAATTAATTAGAAAAAATTGCTTAAGTTATTCCATTTTATTTTGACCTCTCTTTACCTATTGAGTTTCAATGCAGACGAATTTACCTTTGTGTGAGCCGGACTGAAAGCGCACGTTTCAACGGCCTTGACCTCAATTTGGCGGGAAACCCAGCATTTATCGGTGTTTGCTCTCGTTTTCCTCTGCCGCACTAAGAGACCTATTGACATTCTTAGAGCCATCTGGAGCACCCCAATTTAGGAAATGGAGGACATTGGAGCCACTGGAATGCAGAACAGCACACACGATGAAGAGACTTACTAAACACCGACAGCATGGGAGACTACAGGAGCAGACCAAGAACCGTCAGAAATGCCCAATCTGAACCGCCAACTGAAGGTCCTGCAAAGGGCTAACACTGACGTCTTGGAACCAAGCCCAAAGATGTGTGAACAGCTCCCTTCAGATACCTGGACATCTCAAAAGAGCCTTCAAGACAACATAATGTTCCAGGACGCTTTGCCAAAGGTCGCGGCACTGCACAAAGCCATCTTGCTGGAGGCTGTGCACAAGCGCTACCCTCACTGCAGCTGTGATACCACACAAGATGCCGTGCGGAATGAAGGAAGTGGTGTGTACATCTGTTGTGCAGACCGCACTACTACCTCCCTCTCCTTACCAGCTAGCGGCAGCAGCTCCAACTATCGTACAGATCTGCAGGTGCTCAACACAGCAGCAGAGCACTAGCTAGGGAAAGGCAGCAGCTTGATCCACTGATCTCACCAGGAAGCTTCAAGATAGACTGGATGCCCTGTCCACAAAATAGTGCTGCAGTGGATTCCAGTGCATTCTGGACTAGCTGGGAATGGAGACACTACAACAACAAAGTGATTGGCAAAAGCAGAATGGCGGCTGCAACCCGTGGGCAGATGACATCAACAAGCTGAACAGGGAGAGCCAGGCCACCATCTTTCATCTACGCACTGATTACTCTGGACTGGGTCCATCCAGAAAAGCAGGAACATTTCACAAACCCAAACTGAAGCCTGACGTTTACACACTTTAATCAGATCACTCTGTATCAGCAATTATTTGAAGCTTCCGTGCCTAATGCATGAAGAGATACCAAAATAAAAGAACGCTTAGTGAATGGCGGACTTCGGTAGAAGCGTAAACAACCAATCAGAATGTTCGCCATGCAGTCACTTTATGATCAGAGCTAAATATAGATCACTTGCAACAAGCGTCAGCATGGTCGTTTGCAATGGGAATAGTCACAAATTGAGGGAGAAAAAAAAAAGAAGTAGACAAAAGTTTGCCAGTACGTTGTCATTTTTTACAAACTTTCACAGACTTTAAGGGAAAGTACTGAAATTGACAGACTTTCCAGGGCCCTCAAAAAGCCTTGCCATTTTTTTTACAACTTTCACAAATGTTCACAGACCGTAAGGACCCTGCTGAACTCACCTCGTGAGACTGGGTCATGTGGAAACAGCCCTATGCGAATTTGGCGTAGAAAATCGGTCTCCTTAGCACATTCTCCAAACATGTCCATACAGAGAAGCGGTCTGCTGGCAGTTCTGACCAGAAGACACGCCCCTATACACCAAACTCTGAAAACATGCTGCCTAGCTCTTGACAGCTCACTTATTGGCAGCCAGAACAATATAAGATTTAAAGACGGCCATAAAAAATTGAAGGTTGCAGAAAGTGGAAGTGGGGATCTCGTGGTCGACATGTGGAAACTAAGTATTTTTGATAACATTGTTTTGGCTATTAGGAACCATGAAACTTTATTACGCATATTCATATTTACACATTTCTAGATGAAAATAAATGAAAGGAAAAGGGGAGACCTTACTAGATCCGCCTTACGCTAGGTAAAATATCACCTAAAAGACCAGCCAGTTAAAAATAGTTACAATTAAATTGATGGGTTACATTGAAATTAATGAAATGATCACAACTTTTTATGCTCAATATGCATATTTAAAAAAAAAACAAACAACTGGCAACAAAAAATATTTAAACAGAGGAGTATGACGTAAGCAATTTTTATGATTATTTTGCGTTACTTTGCGTACTGGTAAAATGGGGGTAGGGCAGCAGATTCAGCCACTGTGGCCCCTAAATGCATCATAGCATCACAAAATCAGGTTGGGCGTAACTGTGGTACTCTATCCTAACCAATAAAACCTAACAAAGACCTATCGGTAGTATACAAAATTTCTGAGGGCACCGGAAACAACGTACGTTTCCCAATTCGGCAATTTTAAATGGAAAAAGCTATCATTCACCATGAATGTACCGTAAAGGATGCCGACTTTCCTTATTTTCTTGCACTTTATGCTCACATTATTGAAACTTAATAGGTAAAGAGAGGTCAAAATGAAATGGAATAACTTTAGAAATTTTTTCTAATTAATTTTGTGTATTTTACAACTTGGGGTAGGGATACAAAATCAACCACTGTGGCACTCACAGTGATCACAGCATCACCCAGTCAAGTTTATAATAATTGTGACATCCTGTTTTAATAATAAATGTAAGCCTGAGAATGGACTGCCAGCACTATAGAAAATGTCTGAAGGCATCTGACACATTATTTTTGTCTTTTTTTGCGATTTCGCGGAAATGGTCGTTTGCTGGGTGCACAAATACCTTCACTGTGAGCCAGAGATTCAATATTTTTTTTCATTCTGTTTTCTGCAGAGGCTGCAGAACGTGTGCCTTAACATAATATTGCCTGATTTGGGCTTCTGGAGTGAATTCTGATTTATTTAGAGGAAAATGTTTCTGAACCTCATTTTAGCTCCTGCGAAGAGCGTGAATGGGGGTACCCTTGCGCCATCGGCTATATCTCTGGTGTGTTCCTAAGGATTTTCGGGGAACATGGCTTAAACATCTCAGGACATACTAAGGAACACTTTGAAACCATCTTATTGAGTACTGGGGGGGGGGGGGGGGGGGGGTCACGGTAGACCTTCCTAGCTTGTGGACTAAGCCTGCGCAACACAAAAAGGCACAAACAGCGAGGCACAAGCCTGTCAGTAAGCGTCTGTGCCTGCGAAATTCACCCCCATAAGCTAGTGGGCGTAGCCGCGACTTCTCTTTATTCGCAGACGGTAGGTCGCGAATGTAGTGTGCTAGCCTTTGCTTGGCGGGGCCACCCGTGCATGTTGTGTTGTACCCGTCTCTTTCAAGCGTGTTACCTTCTCCGCTGGGTACCTCCCTGCATTCCACATGCTTAGCAGTCACCCTTTTGGCCTGGAGAGCATAGTGTGCGCGGGCACGGGGGGGGGGGGGGGGGCGCTAAGCTAAGGTGAGCATATGACGCATGATGTACAACAAAACTCAAGCATGTCACGACAAGCACAGGAATGAAGCAAGCGTCTGGCCCAGAAACATTGCCAACGTAATGGTGACAGGGCGCGGGCATGAGGGGCCCCGCCAAGCTAAGCAAGCCATGGACGCATAACATATTCCCCAAATCATACAAGGTACAAGCCAGCAGGTAAGCGCCAATCAAGCGACACCAATCAGCTGAAAGGTGAGTGAGCGCGGGCACGAGGGGCCCCGCCAGGCTAAGAGGAGATATTTAGCGCGCAAGCTACAGCGAAGATGAAGACTGTCTTCGTACCTGCTCGAACTGGTGCCCAGCCTGGGAACCGGCCAAGGGCCAACCCAGCAACCTTACCTTTCTGCCGCAGCGGGAACGAGGGGGAGAACGTCTATAACACCCACGGCACGACCGGGGGCAAAGTCCCAGCGAAGCTCACCGCGCAGCCCAACCCCTCAAGACGCAGGAGAGGGCAGCAGCCAACGATGAGGGGACCACAGACCCACACAGGGCACAGGTAGGGCCGACGAAGTAGAAGCCAAGGAGAAGCCAAGAGTCAGGAAGACCGGCGAATTGGTCGAAAAAGTTTCAAAGTCCGTAGGCTAGAGCAACACGTCTGAACAGCATGAGTCTAAGTAGCATGACTGGTTAATCACCTCGTGACTCAGAACCGGATGGGCAGTAACGCGAGACAACTCTCGGCCCCTGTCGGGGTTTTCGAGTGCTTCCCGGGTTGTGTGGTAACACAACGGGTTCTGAGGCTAGAATTGAGTAAGTAGTAGACACTTCCATAAAGTCATGTCATTGGTAATGTTTTTGAAGAAACAAAAAGATTTTAATAAAGAAAGGAAAAGAAAAAAAGAATGCCACATGGAAAATCGTACAATTACTTAAAACCATCAACAGACATGGTCAAAGCAGAGATAGGAAACAGAAATTTCACGACAAACCTACCCACGACATTCGGTTCCAAGTCAATAAAAACTGCTCGAGGTACATATTTCCCGGCACCAGTCTCGCTGAAGAGTAATAATAATAATAATACCGTTATTATATAGGCGCTTTTTCTCAATTTTGGGGAAATCGACTCAAAGCGCCGCGCCTGAAACCCAACACACACACTCACGAAACAGACACGGATTTACGCCATTTAAGACAAACACAGTACAAGACAAACGAAGGGCCAGTCAGCTACTGAAGTTACAGAGATTTTTGATCGCTTGTATTTGAAATTTGTAAAGTGGCCTGAGACCGGTACCGAAGTGTGGGGGGTGGAAGAACCGGAGTACCCGGAGAAAGAACCCCCGACGGTCCGCCCGAATTAACGGTGACACTTACAAGAGGAGAAAAGTCCAACGCCGGAACCCGGTATCGAACCGCTCACCTTTGGAATTGGTGGCAGGCGCCTTAACCACTGCGCCACGGACCGCCCGTGTGTTGAAATGGTTGTCTCCAGCTCTTACAGTCTTGTCTGAAGACATGTGACCATCGGGTTGGATGTCATGCTCCAGACAGTACAGCTCCCAGCAGGCACTGCCCATCTGCACGCCAGCCTGGCCCACATGGACTGAGATGCACTCACGCTGGACTCGAAGGAAAAAAATATAATTAATGTAACAAATGCAAAAGACAAAATGTTTCACATGTAGTTACAAGGACATGCACAAACGGCCATTATTGGCCGACATTGGTTAGTTATTTAGTTATTTGTGTTTAACGCCGAGCAGGCAACTAATGCGATCTCAGGGCGGGTTGGGTAAAAATATGACAAGCCAAACTAAAAGAAAGGTCTTAAGACAAGAATGAAGATGTAAAATATCTTTAAAATATTTCATACTAAGATGTCGCACAGGTCCTTAAAAGAAACGTCTACAGACTCACAAAAAGGTCAAACAATATAACTGTCATAGACAAAGAATGCTCAAATCTTTTTTTTTTTTTAATGCACTCTCTCAGAAAACTGACGATTTTGTCTGGGGGCACATCCCGAAACAAAACCTTCAAGAAGTCTGCTGTAAAATGTTTATAAATGTGTTTAACAGAATAAGTAACTGCTCATCGCAGGCACAACACCATGGACGCTCCTCCTATTTTAGTAAATAAGAGTGCGTAACATACGTGTGGCCGATGTGGAGCCGAGCATGGACAGTCTCCTCACGACGGCTTGCCGCAGCGGTAAGGTAGACTTTCGGACACCTTAGGAAGAGCTTCATGCAGTTTGTTAGCTTCCTCTTTGTCCCACTCGGACTGCCACTCACGGGAAATGTATGCACTGATCACAGGTTTAAAAGCACTATAAACAGTCTGTGCGTCAGGGACAGGGTCATTGCGGGCACTGTTGGCAGCAGAAGCTGCGATCCTGTTGCCTTCGATGCCCTCATGCCCTGGGACCCAAATTAAAAATTAAATGATGTCATAATATTCCTTCCTCAAGTCTGTCTAGAGCTCTCTAATCAGCAACAACAGTGGTTGGTCTGTTCCTGCGCCCTGAAGGGCCTACAGGGCAAAAAGAGAGTCAATCAGAATCAGGAAGTTCCTTTCCCTAGACCGATACGCATGCTTGAGAGCCAGCAGAACCGCCTGCAGTTCTGCACTAAATACAGATGAGTGGTCTAAAAGGCGGTGCTTAAATGGGCGTCTATGATGGCGAGAGAACACTGCGGCCTCAGCCACTCTCTTTTTGACTTTTTACATAGATTGGCCTCGTTTGCATCCTAAAGTTGAGGGTGTTATTATTGATTCCGTAAAGCGATTGGATTCAGTCATTTCAAGCGGTTCCGTCAGCCATACAATATAATTATGATAAAAAAATTTTAAAAGGATAAAATAGCCAACGAAGTTCAAAGTCAAGTCAAAAAAACTTTATTTATCCCAGGAATGGGCAATTTCAGTGGCATATAATATGTAGGTATCAAGTAAAGTGAAAACAAATGGACAAGACGGACATACACACACATACACACAGGCATCCATGCACGCAAAATTTATAAACTATACTAATACTGACATCTATACTAATAGAAATACTGACAACTATGACCTAAACCTTACAAGAACAAACTGGCACCTTCCATCCCCCTCATGATCGATTACAGATCTTACAGCTGAATATATTTAATATTGTAATTTATTAAAACGCTGGACAGACAACAGTTAGATCCCCTGCAGTTAGGGGATCTAACTGTTGTCTGTCCAGCGCTGTGATTCCCCTTGGTTTGAGTACTGACAATTCTGCCAGCGCTAGCCTCACCTATCTGGTTTGTGAGTAATTTATTAAAGTTGCACGCACACGTAAATAATGAGGAGGAAAACAGTTATTGTACTCCGGCCACTTAACAACTTAAGATGTTGCATGTTATTGCCAAAGTAGTGACTCGGTCGTGACGTTTGATCGAATCACCATATCAATCTTCTCATGTTTTAATATCCAAATTGAAGAGAACAAACGGCTGTTCTGGGAGGAAATGTACAGAACATGACATGAAAATACGCTGTTGTGAACGGAAAAAAAATTAGTAAAAAAACAGAACAAAACAAAAACAAAAACAAAAAACCCAACATGAAATACGCTAGAAAATATAACTATATAACTGAACGGAATCCCCGTTAAAACGCCACCCCACCTCTCCACCCCTCCTTGATAGAAAAGGCAGAATGAATGTTTTTAGCAGGAAGAAAAACAAGATATAAACAGTTACTTAGCAAAACCAGTAACTAGAAGTAGAACACAACTATAACAGACTGAACAATTCGTTGATCAACTATCCACCTAACTAAATATCTAGCAGATGTCAATGATCCCTTGCTAAGACGCACAGGAATACCACCACAAACATGTTCGTCTTTGCATTACAGCACAGAAATAGTACATTTATAATTTTGTTTCATGTATGTAGTAAAGGCAATGTCGTGTGCAGTTGTGTGAACTGCTAAATGGATAAGATATTAATGTGTAACCTGAATTTGAAAACAATGCATTAGAATCACTGTCAGTTGTGTAAATCGACACAGTTCTAACATGGGTCATATTTACTTCAGTTCTGCGACAGTCGGCACGATTGAACGGATTGTCTATAACCGCTGTCCATGTTCCAGCGCAGAAAGGGCGCAGACTGACATTTTTGCCACACGTTCGGGGTCACAGCCTGCATCACTCATATCAATATACGCATTTTCAAAGTAAAACCAAACACACACTGAACAGGAAACAATGGAATTAAACAAACAAAATAAAATATGGAAATGTTTAACGCTAATATATATTAATGTACATAGCGACTACACATACATACACTAGTTCACACATATTGAGTTGTGTTCGGCAGTGTTTGTCTACCGCGGACTTCACTTTGTTGTTCGTAAGCCCGCCATTAGGTTTAGCACGCGTCACTGCACTGTCATTTATGTGTGTATATTTCAGATCGTAATATTACAGTTAATGTGTGCTACATCCAATCACTCCAGCAATATCCTGCTAGAATTGTGAGTTCCAACGCCGAACCGGCAAATTCTGATTGCAAATGCGCTCGTGTTACGTAGATACAATGTAGAGAGGGGGAATATGAGAGTATTAGGGAATCTTCTATGGTCCTCATTTTTCTATGTTATTTGCTCACAAAAACGCACACGACCTTGCCTTTCCTTTTTCTCAAATTCCTTTTATTTTTCTCTGTAATTAGATATATAAAGAAAGAACTGAATCTTCATTAACACTATGACTGAGAATTTAAGGGGTTAACTCAGTCATAGTGTTAATAATACTTCAAATCTCCCCCCCCCCCCCCATAGACAAAACACCCGGACAAACCAGTGCTTGTAACCCCGGAGCGATCACATACATAAACACCTCATGTCTGCGCTTGACTGGTTCTGAAAGACCCCCACTTCAATTCAGGTAAGATACGAATAGACATGTTCTGAAAATACAAAGGGCCTGCAATTATTCACATTTTCATGACGGGACTAGATTGCCTTTTGAAACCGGGATCGAAATCTTTTTGAATAGATTGATTTGCACCCCACCCGTCAGGGTATTCACCACGCCTGTCTGCTTATTCAATATGAAATATTTAATTTTTCCAATTATGTGTTCACCCGTTTTGATTTGACATTAAATGTAAATAACTAACACCCACAAACACAGTCAATCCCATCCCTTTCTTACACAGAGAGAGCCCCGTCATAAAGACAGTAATCATACTCCTTTACCCCACTCTGTTTTATGTCTGTGCTTATAACAACATTACAAGCACTGACAAAAGATTTTGGACTGGCTGACTGGGATTTTTTAAAAAAAACCACTCTTTGTATAAACACCATGAAGGCTTTACAGACACAGTTAAAATGAGTTTGCAACCTGTTGGAAAACAGAGAAAGGCTTTAAGTTAAGATCCGTCTTGTATTTTATGCTGAGGGGGGTGTTTACTGTTGACTGTTATTTCTACACAGAATGAAACAAGCATGATCGAGCCAGTTTGAACATGACTGATAACGCATGCACTGACAAAGGGTGTTTGCTTGCCATTAGTGGCCTCTGCTTGTTAGGCTGACTAGTTTGCCTGATGCATTCGTCTCTACACGTTGAGCAGTCATTTTGAAAACGATGTGTTGAAAGCAAGATGTGTTTTGCTGTTTGGCTTTGACATGTAGTCTTTGGTACAAAGTAGGTGGCCATGAGCTGTCAAAGGTTTTTGACCTTTCTGATGAGACTAATTAAGTCGAAACAGCTCCTCGTTTCAAAGGTAAGTGCATTTTTATTTCACTTATTATTAAAAATATATTTTATTATAAAATGAATTCAGATGAACTGCTATTATTAAATGATATCAGCGCTGTAGAAAACATAGACTTAGATTCAAAACGAGAAAGACTTTTATCTGTAGTGATTTCTGGTCATTCAAAAACATATCTCGGAAAGCAATATTCAACCGAAGATATACAATCCCTCACAGCTGATGATTTGTTTAAACTTCATTTTAAATACGAACAACACATGGCTTCACTAATGACCCGTGATTTGAGCAAATCAATTGTCTGCCTATATTCAAAAGCTGTAAGTTATGCTCTTCCTGTAGACATTGAAAATCTCACTAATGACCTCGAGAGTAACCCCATTGTAACGAGTGCAATTGGTAAATTAGCTTGCCTTTTATTCTACAGGTTTGGTAATTTGCTTGCTCCTCTGGTAACTTTATTAATAACGAGCAGCCATATAGATTTTACGAAATTAAATTTTTTTGTTGATAAAAATGGACGTCCAACAGATGACCCCACAAACGACCCCACAGATGAACCCTGTCCCGGACCCTGCCCAGACTCAGATTCACACAGTGACAAAAATTAAAAGTCCAGGCAGGGTTGAGGCTGGTAAAAGAGTGGCTGAATGGAACAGGCAAAAAAAATTACAGCTTCAAGCGCAAACAGAAAAGGCTCATGTGACTGACCCGCCGTCAGGACCGTTAGGACCGTCAGAACTGACAGGACTTTCAACACCCCTGTCACACCCTCATCAAAGTGAAAGACCTTCAACCCAGTCTAATTCTGAAACAGCAAAATATGTAGTTGCCGCATTTGTTGTCGGATTTGGTTTTGTAGCTTACCAATTATACAAAAAATACAAACCACAAACTCGTACAGTGACCAAAAAATCAGACACTCCAAAAACAAAACCAGAAGTCGCCACATTACCAGTAACACCCAAAGCCATTGACCCATTTATCATGCACTAATAAAAATATTATTTTAATTTTTATTGCCTTAGAAAATGAGTGACACAAAGAACTTAATGAACCTTGTATATCACTCTGCCGTAATCAGTGGATTAGCAGTAGCTTATTCTATGCTGGGAAAAAGTCTACTCAAAATGAAATCAGCAGACCTGAGTAGACTTGATTTCGAAGACAGCGCTAAGCTAATTGCAGTTGTTACAGCGTCAATTGCAACTAAAGATTTTCTTGTCAAGCAGGGAATTATTCCCGAAAATGTTTCTATATAAATAAAAATAATATGGCAACGATAGCTATTATGATTGGTGGGGCCATGGTCAATGCATTGGCTTTCAGTGGCTCAAATTATCTCTTTTCAAAAGTGGGTAGAGAGGAATCTGCAGAAGAAATGAAACGACACAATGAAGCGTCAGAAAAATTAGCACAGGCAGAACAGGATTATGAAAAGAATAGAATTGAGAAACTTGATTTCATCAATGACAGACTAAGGCTTGAAGGCCACGCTCAACATACGTTTTCAAACACAGACGAAGCAATCCGTGAATACTATCTTGTCACAGGTGAAGACATGTCTATCCCAAAACCAAAACTAAGTGACTATTACAAACCAAGCACGCAACAAAGAAACGGAGAGATAATCTTTGTTCTAGTGGGAATGACATTTGTTTATTTTACAGGAGTTTTCATTGCTAGAAAAAATGGCAGCCGAAAATAAACTATCGAAAATATATTACTCTCCATCAGGGTATTGGAAAGGAGCAACAGCTATTCAGAAATTACATGCCGCTGTGGGCGGAGATATAACACTCAATCAAGTCAAGCAATGGTTACAGAGACAGGCAATTTGGCAGATATATCTCCCTGCTCCAAGAAAAATAACAAGGCCTCATTTTGAGAACACAACACCAAATGACACCCACCAAATGGACCTTTTGTTGTTACCACATGACACAATAAGAAAGAAACGATACAAGTATGCATTAACTGTTGTAGACATTGCTTCAAGGTACAAAGACGCTGAACCCATATCTGACAAAACTGCTACCACAGTTGCTACTGCTTTAACAAAAATATATGGTCGAGGCCCTTTAAGATACCCCAGACTAGTGCAAATTGATGATGGATCAGAATTTAAGGGTGCTGTTAATCAGTTATTTGCAAAGCATGGCGTACTGGTCAGACGAGGTATTCCAGGTGTACACAGATCGCAGGCAATTGTAGAGAACTTTAACAAACAGTTATCAGAGAGACTTTTCAGTTACCAGTATTCTAAGGAAATCATGCATGACACCCGGAACACTGAGTGGGTTAAGAGATTACCACATGTGATAAAAGCAATGAACAATGAAGGCCACCCAAAACCTGCTGATGCTATTAAATTGAAAACAATTACAGAGCCAAAAACAGGTCCAACCCCAACCCCAGCCCCCGACACAAGTTTGTTTACCAAACAGGTAAGATATTTATATCAACCAGGGGAGGCTGAAAATGACATAAAGCGCAGGGCGACAGACCCCATCTGGTCCACATCCGTTCATAATATAAAAAAAATAATTCCCGGCGCAGACGCAACAATATATTACCTGTTTGACCCCGCGCCCCAGAGGGCATTTGTCAGAGAAGAATTACAGATTATTCCCCCAGACACACTTACTCATTTCAGTAACTAACTCATCAATCAGTTCATCACAAATGTCTTCAGATAACTTGAGCCTGTAATGACCAGGTGCATAAGCCTTTTCCTTGGTGTGAAACACTCGTTTTGTGTCTCCCACTGCTAGTGACTTTTTATGTGTTTGGATCATTTCAAGATTATGTTTATTTGATCTCAGTGACTTGTTTGGATAATCAGGCATTAATGCACCATCTAACACTTGCTTGTAATGTTCATGACGTATGTCTTTATTTTTTATTGCTGTTTTCTTGATACCTTTGGCTTTTGACTGACTACCTTTCTGGTGCAGTATAGAATACATTTTTGATATCAGTCCAACGTACTCAACTATTGGCACACCATTTAGTTCATCTTTAAACTTACCAGGCACTTTTTTGTTTTGTGTGCTAAACAGTGGATGATCTTTAGGGTAGTCAGACGTGTCATACATGTGTAACTCTGTTTTCATGTCTTCATAAAAGTCTTCAGTACACACGTCAATGATCATGGAGTCAGTGTCAGTGTATAACAGACGGCAGTCAGGATACTTTAATTTGAAGTAATCATAATAAAATTCAAGCATCAACAGTTTTGACAATTCAAGAATTGCCATACCAATGAATACTGGCTTGTCCAGTTTAACAATCTTTTTTTTGAGTGACACTGCATACAATGATGAATGAAACTCTTTGTACCCTGTGTACTGTGGCTTACCTGTAAGTTTAATTGCACTCAATTCAGTTGTGACCAGTCTCACATCTTTTCTGTGATGAGGATTTTCCATCGTCTTGCCAAAACAGGCATTGTTCATAAGCTTAAAGAAGTCTTTGTCAAATGCAGTGTTGCCATCCATTGCACGGAGGGTTGTGTTCTTCATTATGTAATCTTTCATGAAAGCACTCTGATCAAATTGAATTCCTCTGTGAACTTTCTTTAGTACTAACCCATGTCTGATGTAAAACTGTAACAAGCGATAGTGACACACGTAATTAAATTTGTCATTCAAATTTGGTACAAGTTTAGTGTCTTCTTTTTTCCCCGTCATACTCATTTTCTCAACAGCTAATGGATAATCATTGTGGTAATCATGTAGGTGGTGTGGGTACTCCAGGTCTACTTCAAAGATCCAACTCTTTGCATCATTTCGGTCAAGAGTCATAATATAGTTTGCTAACCCTGACTCTGTTACATCATACTGTGACAAATCATGCAGACAAAAGTTTTTCAAGGGCAATAACTCACACATCGCGAATCCGTAAAGGTTATTAGCGTCAAGGTATGTAATGAATGACCTTGACCTCGAGGGGTCAAACCCAAGGTCAAGGTCACCATGACCCAGGCTGTCCAGATATTTATTATTTGCCTTTGCATAATTATTTGCTGCAATACTAATGCCTCAATCCACGTTCCACCATTTCACCCATCGTACGATCAGACAACAGGTCTATAAATATCTTACTGGATTTTAAAAATGCATCCCATGTCATGCCAGGACTAGTTATGTAACAGGCAGGGTCAAGTCTGTAGTGTAACAAACCCTTCTCACGGTAACTTTCAAATACGTCTGCTAGCAAACAAACGTCAGCTTTCAAGTACTGGTCATGGTAGTCACCAATTGTCTGACATCCTAATTTATCCCACGCATCGAGTGCATACTGGTATTCAGAGTCAGAAATACCTTTACCATTAAGTGTAGAATAAAATTTCTCTTTTGGTGGTAGTCTCCTTTCCTCAAACACAACCCAGTGATCAATATACTCATAGGGATACACACCTTTCTTAATCAAGTCTGGCTCAAAATATTTACTCGTTATTGGATACTCAGTCAGTCCTTCTGCCAGACTAGCCAACCCTAAAGACAAATGTTGCATGGAGTCATAAAATGCTAATTTGTCTAATCTAAAAGTCAAGTATTTCTCAGTTGTCTGGGCAATACAACTAATGTTTTTGTAAGATTCATCAACAGCCTGCATGATAATGTGTGAATCATACCCTTTGAGATTGTGGAAAAAGATTGGTAACTTGTATGTCTTAGGATCTGTTTTTAATAACAAGTTACAATTGTTATGTGCAGCACCTCTGTAACATCCAGTTATGTGATCGTGGTCACGAACTTTATCACCCCCTAAAGGTTGCTCACAAATCCAACACGTCTCTGCTGTATAAAATTTTAGTTTGTCTTCTTCTGTCATCACCAAAGGCATCTGACATGTTGTGAGATACTGTACTACCTGACTATACAGATGTCTCATTTCTGTTAAAAACAGACATGCTGCATTTTCACCCCTGTAGATAACAGGTTCTCAATAAAGACCGTCTGACCTAACAATAATGTATCCAAAAGAACACACCACTTGGTCACTCAATTTTACAGTCTTTGGTAACGATTCTAGAACAGGACCTTCATACGGAACAACCAGTGATTCAAAATCTGCATATACTACAAACGGCTTTACCCGCGCGTCCGACGACTCGGGGCAGGAGCCTCCCCGACCTTATGGGAAAGACGCCACACCGGACGCGGGAGCCTAGCGCTCGGAGCGGGACTGCGTTCAACGTGATTGCTTCCAGGAGGGAGCCCACCTGGACATAGCCTTCTGACAGGCAGAGAGCCTGCCTCGCTGAGCCCGGATCGGAGAGACGCGCCACGCGGCGTCCCATGTCCGCTGTCAGTCCCCGCTCAGAGCCCGCCTCAATGAACCCGGCTTGGAGAGACCTTACCACGCGTCCGCGACTTGGGGGCAGGAGCCTCGCGCTCGGAGCAGGACTGCTATCATCGCAATCGCTTCATGGAGAGAGCCCGCCAGGACAAAGCTGCTTGTCTGCAGACAGCCCGGCTCGGAGAGACGCGCCACGCGCCATCCCATGTCCGCTGTCAGTCTTCGCTCGTCTCCAAAGCACACTGACTCTTACGGGGAGTCGCTACGCCGGCAGAGAGCCCGCCTCATTGAGCCCGGGTCAGAGAGACTTTTTCCCACCCGCCCGAGGACCTCGGGCAGTTTAGAGCCCTCACGCCACTCCAGTCTACCAGACTCACTCGCTCTCCCTTTGCAGACTCCTCGGTTTCCGCAAGCCGGCCTCTTCGTCGCATACGGACACTGTGCTTGCCCTGGACCAAGTGCTCATCTCATCTCCACCACGCTTCCCGCGGTTGACTGCCAGCTATCTCCCCCCGCTCAAGAGGAGGACCTTCGCTGGTGGACGCTGGAAGACAGGTGAGGAGTTTAATGTCCCTGCCACAGCCTCCCGGCCTTCGTGACCTGTGCTATGCCTGCTCAGCGCTCCTTCTGTCGGGTTCCCGGAACTCCAAATGCTTCTCCGTCCATAGGTGTCCAGGCAGACTCGACATTTCCTTCGTCAGGACTGGTTCTCGGGACTCTCCCAGGCGTTCGTCTGCCCTCTGCCTGCTGTGGATCCGCGCCCGGCTCTGCGGTTGGACTAGATTGCCTCGCTCGTCCGTAGCTCCCTAGCCTGAGTGGGATTCTGGAGCTCCTGCCCCAAGCCTTTATCCACAGCTTTGAGGGCGCCTGGCTCCTCTTCTTGACTCCCCTCCTCGGAATCCTACTAGCTCTCGCGGAAGCGGCAGTCTGGGCAGCGTATCTCTCGTCAGTCACTGCCGTGGGTGGCGCCTCCAAGCTGCGACCTGTGGCGTCGGGATGCCGTGTTGCTGGCCTGCCACAGAATACCCCCCGTGCTGCAGACTCAGCTGCGCCGTGCACCCCTAGGTGGCCTTGGCTTTTCGTTGCGACCGGGCAGACCAAAGGATACATCTCGGACCGTTGGCCTCGCAAGACACCTCCACATTGCTTCCGGCCGCCCGCTAGGCCGTGGTTCTCGCCCTGCAGACTCCGGCCCCGCCGAACAGCTCTTGGACTACGCGATCAGGCTGGACTTATCCGCCGCTTATCTCCAGGTTCCCATACGCTCGGCCTCCAGGAAGTTTCTCCGGTTCACCTGTGACGGAGTAGTTACCAGTTCGGGCGCTGCCGTTCGGTCTTAATCTCAAACCATGGGTCCTCAACCGCATCATGGACGCAGTGGTGACATAGGCGCGGCAGCCATCTTCCAGCCCGGCGTCAAACTACCTCGACGACCTCCTCCTGCGCAATAATTTGGAGGCCACCGGACATTGGACAGGGATGCACTGATACGGCTGTTGTCGCGGTTGGGGTTCCTAGTCAACGCAGGTAAGTCGGACCTCACTCCCGCTCGGCGCTTTGCCCTTCTCGGCATGGAGTTCGCCAATGACCTCTACAGCGTGCGTTTGTCGGAGCCATGGATCCTAAGGTGGCCACCTAGCCGGCCAGGTAGCCCAGCAAAACGCAGCCTCCGTCATGGCTTTAGCTCCTTCGTTGATCATTGCGGCGGCGGATCTGCTCCCCCTCGGTCGTCTCTACGCTCGGCCACTACAGATGCACCTCCTGTTTCTCTGGCGTCCCCCCTCTGGAGATCTGACCGTCATGGTGCCCGTGTCTCCGTTGATTCACCCCCATCTCCTGGGTTGGACGGACACATCGTGGCTCGCTTCGGGAGTCCCCCTGACCGCTCCGCCTCCTCGACTTTCCCTGTGTGGATTGCGTCTTGCTGGTGGGGGAGCCCACCTGCTACTGCGGTTCCTCACGATGTCCGGCCCCTGGCCTCCGGAGTTCTCGGACAAGCACATCAACTAGTTGAAGCTGCAAGCAGTCTGGCAAGCCCTCATCGTATGGGAGGAACAACTCAGTCACCAGGAACTGCTCGTCCTCTCCGACAACGCGACAGTGGTGGCGTACATCTAGAAACGGGGCGGGACGCGCTCACCCAACCTGTGCATGCTCCTCTACCGTCTAGTGCGCTCGTGAGAGAACCGCAACATTCCCTCCGTGCTCGACACAGCCCCGGCCGACTGAATGTTTTGGCTGACTCACTCACCGGACGCGGCCAGTTGCTACACACGGAGTGGACCTTACGCCAGGACATCCTCCGGATGGTCTGCGCGCAGTGGGAGACGTCAATGGTCGACCTGTTCGCTGCGAGGTGGAATCACCAGCTTCCTCTATTTTCTCCCTGATCCCAGACCCTATGGCCTGGGCAGTCATTGCATTGTCCATACCGTGGGACGGACTCCTCGCGTACGTGTACCCCACGACAGTCTTCGCCTCCAACGTCCTCCTCAAGCTTCGGGGATGCAATGCGGTCGTCCTGCTGGTCGCCCCGTTCTCTTGGAACCGGTCCTGGAGCACCGACATTCTCAGCCTTGCCACGGACCCCCACTGCTGCTTGCTTCCTGCACCCCGCACGATGCTCAAGCAGTCGCGACAATCGTTGTTCAACGCATGCCCGGAGCGCCTACTCCGTCACGCTTGGAGGTTGTGCGGCAAGCCCTCTCCGCTAGAGGCTTCTCGAGTGCAGCAGTGGAAGCTATCGCTACAGCCCGCAAACCCTCGACACGACGCGTCTACGAGGGAAAATGGCGAGTACTGAGCTCCTGGTGCGACGACCTTCGCCTCGCCCCCACCGAAATAACTAACCCCCAGCTCGCGGACTTCCTCCTTTCAGTCCTCGTGGTCATGAGGCGTATCAAACATAGCATGACATATCAGGAAGTGGTGAGAAGGCAAAAGTGGTCCGTCTTCACACACTCTTATCGCCCTGCTCTACCACCACCCCTAAAATAAAGAGGTTGAAACTTTCATTAATTTGCACCTAAACTACACCTCAACTACACTTGAGTTACACCTCAACTGTGTTTGTATATGCCAGGGAAAGGTGGACTGATCTGCCCCTGATTAGCACCTAAACTACGCCTCAAGTACACCTACACCTAAGTTACACCTCATCTGCTGTGTGCAGGGTACATACAACTTTTTGAAGGTCAGAGAGTAATATTATTACATGTCGGGCACATTGCACCCCCCCCCTCCTCCACCCCCCCCCCCCCCCGCCAATCCTCCCTGAACAAAAAACATATTCCTAAGGTACCACTGCATGTATGACGAATGCCTAAAGCACCTAAACTATCGCTCTGACTACACATTAAGTACACCTACAACTACACCCAAGTTACAGTCTCACTCTCAACTGTGTGTATAGTGCATGCCAGGGAAGGGTGGGTGGGTGGGGGTGGGGGGGGGGTAGGCCTTGTGTCATTGACAAAAGATTTATTGAGATTTAACCTTTGAACGTGAAAGTCCTCTGGATTTAACACAGGTGGGTAGGCCAGCAACTCCACACTTAGTGAGGCTAAACATACTACTAATACTACTTTTCATAGATGACTGATCTTGCCTTTAAATTGTTTTACTTTTGAGAATATACCTGTCAGCCAGATTTGACTAGTATTTGTGAAGCAGTCAGATCTGCCAGCTATGTCGCGTTGAGATGTAGAAGAATTTTCGAGAAATGAGCAGTACTTTTGGTGTCAATTTGACTGTCCCACCAGCGCTCTGTTAGGATATTAAAATGGCTTTTTAATAAACCAAAATTTTACATATTCTGACCACCACTACTACCACAAGGAACACCAACAATAAAATAAAGAAGGATGAAAAAGAGAAAAAAAATTCAAGCAGTTAATCCACTGTCCTTATGTATTAACATGAACTAAGGATTCCTTCTTTTTTTTTAATAGTTAAAATAACAGTCCCAGAACGTATATATTTGAAAAAAGCACTGTCAAGAGAGAGAATTGTGCATGATAGACCAATGATCATAGACATATCCCACTGTTCCAGCCCCTTGGTGCATGGAAATTTAAATCTAGGTCCCCCAAGTGGGGGTCCAGATATCTAGCTGGTGTGGACAGCTGTTTCGGTCTAGGCGACCTCATCAGCACACCATCACAGCAATACTGGAGGATGAGATGGAACTTCTGCCTACCTGCAAAGAAGACCACATTTTACTGTGGTTTCTGCAGGGGCATACATTCCATGCCTCCACCTAGAGCCAAATTTTTATGCACCCTAAGAGAGAACCTACTTGTGCCGTAAAAGTCCCCCACGTGGGGGACCTAGATTTAAATTTCCTGCACCAAGGGGCTGGAACAGTGGGATATGTGATACGCCCCCCCTTTGGGTGGGGGGGGGGGGAGGGGTTGGGGGCTTCCATATGCATAAGCACTGGCAGTCAACTCTTTCGGTCTAGATGTTTATATTCGAGCTCAGAAACGCTCCAGTTATGTTCTCTTTGAATGTCAACTGATTATCATGGTCCGCTCATAGCGTAATGTCTTCCATTAAACAGCATCGGGAATGAAACGTCATGGGACGAAATGTGATTGGGACGAACGGTGTGGGCGAATGCGCGTAGGGCGAAGATAGGCATAGAACAAGAGGCTCAAAGAACAAATCCTTCGAAGCTTTCTAACGCTAAATAAACAACTTTTACGGCGCCTACAACCTCAAATATATGAATATTACTACTTTAAGTACTCAATAATATGTGTTTATGTGGTAATTTGGGCTTAGGAGAGGTTATTTCGACTGGTTTCGGACAGAGCGATCGTGTAGCAAGGGAAGTAATCGACGTGTCAACAGTTGTGGAAAACGGCTTACTAGTACAACTAAATCAACTTTAATGTAAACCAAACTTCTAACACATGATTATTTTGTGTTTAGGTACGCAATAATAGTTATAGATATGGTTATTTTAGCTTAGGACAGGTTATTCCGGGTTATTCCGGGTTTTAGTAGGACCCCCCATCGATCCAACGAAAATGGTCTTCTTCCACACATTGCAATAAGCTTTGTGCCTGTTGGTGCCATCTTTGTGAAACCAAACTTTATACTCTTTTTTTTCTAGCCAGAAATCGTTAAAAGTACAATTTCCAGGCATTTGCACAACGTAGACTTTCTACAATGAATGATGATGTCGTACTACCTCGTGGCACACTATTCGTCAAGAACCGAGCGGAACCGCACAAACCGGCGCAAGAACCCTAACTCGCAATACACGAGCAAAAAAGATCGTCTGCTCGCCCGAAACTTCCCACCGCTGATTTTCCCAAACTTTCCCAACACGATACCATTTTTCCTTGACTTTCCCAACTGGGAAAAGACTACTTAGTTTTCCCAAACTTTCCCAACTCTTCCCAACCAGTACGAACCCTGCCATGGGTTCCAAGACATCCGCGATGCCTTCTCCGCTCACCTGCTTCAGGGATCTCTCGGGGACGCTGGTTTCTTTTCTGACAAGAAGTGGCCTGCAGACCTAGCGATCGCCTTCCGGCAGAAGTGGTACGCCGGACATTCACAAGCCTTTGCATGCCCACTACCAGCGGTGGATCCCCCGGCGCTGTCCTGTGCCGGCCTGTTCCGACGATCTGTCTTCGCCCCAGGCTTGAATCAGACGGCTACACTCATCCGCAATTCCCTCGCATCCACGGGATTCTTGGATCTAGTGACACAGGCCATAGTCCGACGCGTTGAGGAAGCGTGGAACCCGACCATCGACCCGCTTTTAGCAGACAGACATCCTAGCCTTGGCTGTTTCAGGGAACCGTGCAGCTTACCATACCATATCATCACAAGCGTCCCAGTAGCCCTCTTGTTGACAGAAATTTCTTAATAGGGACGGCACGCGCATCACAAGCGTCCCAGTAGCCCTCTTGTTGACAGAAATTTCTTAATAGGGACGGCACGCGCCGCCTCCCATCTGGTTTCACTGAATGCCGGGCCGGAGAGGGGTGGGTTGGGGGTTGGTACGGGTCAACACTGACCTATACTGAAACACAACCAGAGCAGTGGCAAATGCACGGACCCAGATCTCTAGTTCACGGCTGCAAAGTCTGGTCACTACTGACTCTGAGACACTCCTCTCCAAAAATTCCAAACTCAGCCTTTCCACGTCGGTAATGGGGTTCCATTGCTAACGACGCAGTTGGACATCTTTGTTTTTAACTCACGTCAAATGCTCGTTTTCTTTTTATAACGTTTCTTGTGGGTTTTTTATCTATCGCCTATTTCATTCAAAATGTGATTTTGCAAAATAAACAAAAAGTGATAAAATTTCATTTAAAAATGGACAGCAATTAATGAAATAGTTTTTGTTTTGAGTGTATTTTGGGCTGATGCGGCTTAGTTTCCGAGGGCACTGACGTGGAAATTAGCAAAGTCGTTTCTGGTACACTCTAACTAGGGCATATGGGCCCCAGTGTTTCGTGAAAACGCTTGAAACAGACCAGGCTACGTCAAGTGTCACACTAGAAAAACTTCCGATCGCGGCCTGGCCTGTACTTTCTTACTTTTTAGCCTTTTCAAGTCGGCAAAGCGATCGCTGTCGCCATTGCTAACGACGCTGTCCGACATTTTGTTTTTACTCTCCTCTCACGACTTTTTAAAAAATGTGATATTATGGCAATTGTTATTATACTGCAGTATTTTGTTTATGGTAAAATATTTTTAAAAAATGGTTCAATATAAACATTTTATTTAATAAAAATCAGATTTGGTAATCAATCAATATTTTTGTCATATGTTCGCAGAGAGATGACACGTCATTTACACCACTTGTGCCTGATTATTTAACCCCATCTGCACCACCCCCAGAGTACTACTGAGAAAAAAAAGTTTTTTTTTTGTCCTTGTATCTTGATAAAATTGTCTCAGTATCTTGGGACTTGAGTCAAGTTGTTGTAAGAACTTAGGGTAAGTACTTGTAAGAACTTAGGGTAAGTACTTGTAAGAACTTAGGGTAAGTAATTAATAAGTTCTTATGACAACACACTTAAAGGTTACCTCTGCAGGTTCCTAAAAGTTAGTTGCAACTTGTTAATAAGTATTAAGTTACACTTGGCATCACTTGATCAGGTATATGATTAGGTGTTAACAGAGACAATAGTTATAGAGATAGAACAATAGAGTCCCATAAGATAATCAGATCAATAAGGCCGCATCAGTCATGCTTGTCAGTTTTAAAAATCAAAGGGTTGATACGGAAATAATGGGGGTGTAATGGGTGTCAAAAATGTTAATGATAAAAATGACGTAAATTAATGACTGATGCGGCTCTATTGAATTCATTGTCTATCGGGACTCTATTGTTCTATCTCTCGCCCGCCTGCATAGTGTATATCATGTGTTCTGAGCAGTGTGTGAAATGTTTGAGACAAACATTTCAATCTCTTCATAATGTAAGAATCTGCATCGATGGCTTTCAAAATGTACCTCTTGTTTAAAAATGATTCAAGGAAAAGCTGGACTTTCAGAGGAACATTGTGAAACCACTCTGTGACCACGTCTAGCTCTTTCCAATGCAGCGGGTCATTTGCACTGGATGCATGACTGCATGCTGCACATGGCAACTCGTCATCAGTGCTGACTTCAGAGTCGTTATGATTTTGGCGATACGCAGACTGCGAGAGACTTTCTTCAGCTGGATGATGATCATCCAACCTAAGAACTTCTCTCTCTCTCTCTCTCTCTCTCTCTCTCTCTCTCTCTCTCTCTCTCTCTCTCTCTCTCTCTCTCTCTCTCTGCACATGCAGGGGTTTAGATCGAAGCTTCCCGAGACTGAGAAATGTCATCTTGTAATTGCAGAGTGTTATCGTCCGCATACGCTTTTAATGTACCCCTTTCGAACACGTGTATTTCATGGCAAAAGTCCAAATGGCGCTGCTGAACTTCTGTTCTGACGAGCAGCAGAACATCATTCAAGAAGGTTGGGTCTGTACTGACTACGTCTCTGGAAAATTCAATGAAAACATAAACTTCCTTTTCATTACCACAGTGAGTAATGGCACAATCGCCGCAATATAGCTGTGGTTTATCTGCCTAGTGTATCGGGCAAGTTTTTCAAAATGTCCCTTTGAATAATGTCAGGATAATAAATACATCTTGCATAAAGCTCGATGCCTTCCCGTAGGTTCCAAATGCTTGCCTGTTTTTCTCTGCTGAAACTGTTTCAGCTGAGCACACAGCTGATTGATCTTTCAGTTTCTCGCACAAAGTTACACACTTAAGAAAAAAATCTTCTTGTCCAAAAGACTTTCATATATGCAAACTCTCAACAATCTGTAAATTCAAGCTGAAAAGCCACTCGAACAGTTTGATTTTCTCCAAGGATGTTTTGTTATGATCTGTTCTGTACTGGCTGTACAGAGTTTTCAGATGAGTCTCAGCGGTTGATGAATATTTTAAAAAAGAATGTATCAATCTCTCTAATATGAATGTTAGCCCTGGCAATATTTTGATAAAGTTCAGATATTGAATTAACTCTTACCAGTTCGCTCCCTTGGCCATCGTATGTATATATACGAAGCCACGCCCATGGAAAATTCCATCGTGTTTACTGAATTAAAACCAATTAATTTTTACTCTCAGTATTATTGTAATAACTTATTGACATTAGAAAGTCACTTTCATATGATAGAATGAAAAAAATATTAATTTTGAGTTTGTTCGTGACCTTTGTTATCGATCGAGTCACTACGTCCACCATCTTGCTTTCCCTACTGCGTTATTTTCACTGCTTGCGATTTCTCTCTGAGAATATTCCGTCAAAATGAGTTCATCTGAGTCCAAAAGTGAAGAGTATCTCACTGAAGGGGAATCTTCCAGCAACCAGGCCACTGAACATGATTCCAGCACCAGCGATGTGGAAAAAACGAAAGAAAACCATCGCAGGTCATTGTGACACTTTCTATTTTGGTTTGACCATGTGCTATCCATGTGAGTCTTTGTTTACCTATTGTCTGGTTCAGAATCGTGAAACTTTATGAAGTACATAAACAAGTTTTATTACTTGCTGTGTATTGCCTCAGTGATATTTTCAGCAAGTCAGAGATTTTCAGAGAAGCACATGTTTGTTGTCTCAGTCATGCCAGGTGTTGACACGCCCACTTTTTCCTGCCCTTGACCGGTGTAGATTATGTTGCGTAACTCTTAGAAATTCAAACACATTTTCTTGAAACTTCACAAAAATGTGTAGAAATGATTTGTCCACACACTGGATTCACATTTTAAACAAAGGGGCAAGAAACAAAAAAAATTTCTTCTTAGTGACTTTCGTGAAAACTGTTTTTGGAAACCGGACACCATTTTTTCTTCGTCGCTAAATAAACAACAACTTCTAAACTACGTTAAGTACAGACGTTTTACTTATCCTGACTGAAAGCTGACTCAATGCACTTTAATATGATGTATAATAAGCCAACTTTTGACCACTAGAAGAGCTTTCAGCAGCATTTGTGCTTGGTCATGTGTGAGGGTAAAAGTCATTTTGTTCACTGGCCTCAAATAGAGCGAACTGGTAAGAGTTAATAGAGTCAGATGTGGTTTTTTTTTTCTCCAAATGTCCTTCCTGCAGCACACGTGTTCACAGACGGCGGTGAACAATTTAGTACACACTATTCCACCTCCTTTGCGAGCTGAGCACAGATGCGCAAAGCGTTTTGTTTATGAAGACGTATGCTAAAAGCTCACTAAACTGAAGATATAATTTTTCATCCTTGTTAAGCAATGCACTCTGGGCCTTTAGGGACTGCAGGATATTATCCCTCCTTAACGTGACGGTGTCTGAAGCGCAATGGCTCTTTTAAGAGTAATATAAACTGGTAGTCAAAACCCACCCACACTTGACTGTCTTCCTCTATAATAGGTAGCTTTCCAAGACTTTTAAGGTTGTATGGTGAAGCCATGCTCGTGAACGTAGATGAACCTAGACACACATTCAATGGCATTTGATAACATGTCAGGAAACCTGCAACATGTTAGAAAAATAGGAAAGTACTTTACAAAGACTCCAGATTCTCAGGAGCCAAATAGATGCTCTAAAACTATCTATTTTTAATTACATATACCCACTACTCTCTCAGCGCTATCATAATTTCCACATCACTGGCATCAAAACCATATTTTGAAACAAAGACTGGCTCATGAGAATAATCATCTGTATCAACGAGTAAAATAATTGACCCAATTACCCATTGTCTTAAGTTGACCTTAATTAATTACTAATTACAGTCATTAACTTTCACACTGCCGTTTCTCTCAAATCAAACCAAAATCCTGTTAGTGCACTCTGTAATAAACTAATGACTTTTTACACACACCCCTGTCAGAGTCAATTTCTGAGAAACACGATTTTCTCAAGTAAAACTTTATACGTTACTAACAAGTTACAACTAACTTTTAAGAACCTGCAGAGGTAACCTTTAAGTGAGTTGCTATAAGAACTTATTAATTACTTATCATAAGAACTTATTAATTACTTACTGTAAGTTCTTATAAGTTCTTACAACAACTTGACTTAAGTCACAATTTACTCGGTCAGATTTGCCAAGATACAAAGACAATAAAAAAACTTTTTTTTTCTCAGTAATACTCGGGTGGTGGTGCTGATGGGACTAAATAAACAGGCACAAGTGATGTAAATGACGTGTCATCTCTCTGCGAAGCATATGACAAAAATATTGATTGATTACCAAATCTGATTTTTATTTGCTTAAAAGATTGTGTAGTTTTTCTGTGGTTTCCTGTACCCCTATCCTTTTTCCCTCTGCTAAAAAAACTGGCCTTCAGTTCTTCAACATTCACGGGAGACTGACTACGCATTTTATTCTGTATTTCAGATTTTTGTTTCTTGTAATTATTTAAATCATCCTGGACCCGCTTAAATTCTTCGTCATCAATAAAATTATTGTTCAATGCCTTACTGATAATAAGTTTCATACTGCTCAGCTTCGCACCAGCCAGCGTACTCAATGCTTCATGTTTCTGTAATTTTGTGTGAAACCTCTTGTTTAGGGCCTCCAAACCAAAGCATGTGAGGCATGTAGCAACGCTAACACCCTCAATTGCTATTCCAGCCAAACTTCCAACTCCTGTGGCAAACAGAACAATACCCCCTACAGAACATCCAGCTGAAACTGCACCAATAGCCATAGAAGTGTTTTGAACAGAATTAAATACTGACTTATACCTCCTTTTACATCTGGAGTACCTAGCCTCTTCACTTTCCAAATATTTAATTGCACCTGTAATATTATTTAATCTGAATGCGTCTGCTGGTAATGTTTTATCTGAAGCAATTGGCACAGCTGTCACCTGTGGATCAGGCGCAAGCGTTGTTTTAGTCATCACATTTGTTTCAGTCGGCTCAAGCGTCGGTAGTTGCAGATAGAAGTTTACCATTTTTTTTATTGACAAATATTTTTTATTTAATCAGCAATTACATTTTGCAACTCATCAAAAGTATACAATTTGCTGGCATAATAAAATGAAACAAGATCAATGTGTTCAAGGTTTATGTAACTTAGACGAACAAAAGTTGTTTTGTCGACCACCACCTTGACAGCGGGAATACTGCTCGAAACATTAATAACATCAGCATTTTTTGTAATAGTAATAAAGACCTTTGATGATTCTGTTACTGTTTCATCCCATGTAAGTTTAATTCCTTGTGCAATTTGAGCCTCTTTGATAGAAGCTATTCTCAAGATACTATTGTCGCTTCTCTAGCCACGACTAAGCTTGCTGGCATAAAAACAACAGAAGTATCTGTTCTACCCTTTCTAGTTGTAAGAAGATACCGCCGTCTCTCATAATTTTCAACTTTCAGTTTATCTCTGCTATTGTTGTCTGGGCCAAAACTTGGAACAAGACTTGCAATAAGCGGCCCAGAATTAACAACTTTCCTAAACACCAAGGCACCTTCGTCATCAGTGTATACATAAGGACTAATAAATTCAATCTTTATGTCCCAGTGAATTGTTGGTGGTGGTGCAGACACAGGCGGCACAGGTGAAACAACCCATTTATTACCAACATGTATTAAGTTGTAGGGCACATTATTTACAAGATTAGGTGCAACTGGTATAGTAACATCACGAAGCTGACCAAGTTTAGGAATCTGTTTTTCACCGTCTTTCATGTCAACAATTACTTTCCTCTTGTACATGCCAGTTGAATCAAGTTCAAAACCATATATTTCTCCAATTTCTCCTTCCTTCTCAAAATCCTGTACGTCTGCCAAATCTTTCAACTCTGTAACCGGACACGCAACTGGTATGATTCTCGGCTTTGGACCAATACCACTCATTTTTATAAAAAAAAATGAAATTATTTAACTTCTAACACAACACTAAAATCATGGTTAACAACTGGTTTGTCATCCTGATTAGTTACAGATATACTCAGTGACTCAAAGAAACTGGAACCTAATTTCTTAAACTGTAAATTAGGAAATCTAGCAACCACACTTTCACAATACGGAGCAGTTCCAGTTGGTAAGCATCTCAACAAAGTTGAAGGCTTTCCATTGTGTACATTTTCAGTTGTGTTTAGTTCTTTCAAATAAACATTTAGTACAGTATGTACTGACAAATGAACAGGATATTTTCCAGTTAATTTTCCATCAATCATCTCTATTTTCCAAGGCTTTGTTTTAGCTTCAGTTTCATTTATTAAACCAAGTAATAATAGAAGATCATCTGAAAATGTTATCCTACGCTCAGAAGAAAATTCTAATGTAACAAGTAAGTTGGCTGGATTTAAAGTTGCTTTAATTTTTATTTTACTTTGAAACCAGTTAGCTAATGTACAAAAGTCATAATACCCAGATGTTAATTTATGGTTTTCAATAGGAGAGGAATCAGCACTAACAGATACATAATAATTTATATCATGTTTTATATTAAACCATTTTACAGTGTAAAACATTTCATAGATAGCTACAGCCCTGCTACCATCACAATTATCAATCCCATTAGTTAACCACACTGGTTTGCTTGTGTCAAGATTTGTTAAGGTAATAAACATTTTTATTATCTCATATAAAAAGGATGGAATTTAAATCACCAAACATTACCACAATGAACGCATTTCAATTTAATATAGATGCCAAATATAATGCTGCACCTACTTATGAAAAGAAAATAATTCAACTAAACCAGCTTGATATTGCTGTGTCTGAACAAGATTTATTTCAAGTGAAAGTACCCAATCCATTTGACCATTACCTAAACCCTCCAATAACAGATGACTCTACTGCAAGAAAGTGGTCTTCAAGTCCACTACAGATGTTTCAAAACCAACTCAACTTTGCTATACTGTGTTCTACTACAGGATGTGGTGTTTCATTCACAGACCATTTGAATCACTCAAACAAACTGATTAGGTCTGTTTACCGTTTCCATGTTTACTACTAGCTTAGACGTATACTGTCAGAACTGCATACACCATTACCAACTGAATCCAGTTTCAACAGGTTTAACAACCCCATGGATATGAAAGCATTTGAACGCATCTGTAATGAGTTTAACATAAGCCCCAGGTACGACTTTGCACAAAAACTTGATGATCACAATGGTATGGGTACATTGTATTATGCTTTGAGTCACAGACAATACCCTCAAGATTATTACCCCGGTTACACTTCATTCTCATCAAAATCAGAGTCTGGTTAGGATCAATAGAACAGAAACAGTCTAATACCTGGACCACATTTATCTTAGACAAGAGTGACGGGTTTACTCAAGCAGGAGTCGAGCGTGTAAATGAGTCAATCAGAACATATGTCTGGTGTATACTAGGTGCACAGTCACTAACAAAATCAAATATTTTGAATGGAAGTGGAAAGTTTGAAGCACAAAAACAGTTTCTCGCAAACCTGGAAGATTCAATTAATTCAACAGTAGATCTCCCATCTAGCATACAACGCTACCAAGACGTTCTTAGATATGCCAGATCAAAAGTTGACTTTGTAGTTGGCATCGGGTTATACATGTTACCATCTGACCTTCAACTCCAAATGGGTACAATAACAAATTATAATAATGAAATCATTGTTGCAGGTCGTGACCAGAAATTAGGTCTCAATCAATCTGTAAACTTGGGGGCCACAACCACACATGTACAGTTTTTAAAACCATTACAGATGGTAACACCCCCGGCCCCGGCCCCAACACCGGCACTGGCCCCAACACCAGCACCCGTACAACCAGTAACACCAACCCCTGACACTCATGAGTCAGAGAGAACAGCATTGGTAATAGGACTCACTGGATTAGGAGTATTACTTCTTTATCTGTTTCATTAAATAACCCACCATCAACCCTCCTACTGACACCAAAAAGACCCACACATGTTCTGCCATAAACCCTACTGCCTTCGCTGCAGTACGAATCAACCAACTGACAACAGTGCCAGTTATGCCAGGCAAAGCGTCCATTGCTTTCACAGCCAATTTCTTAAGCAAGTCTGAAATGTGAGACAACTGTTTCTTTACCCATGACTGTAAGTCTTTTGGATCTGTTGGTGGTGCTGGAGGTGCCGGTGCTGGAGGTGGACCACCACCGGGTCCACCAGCACAGGAGACAGCCAACACAACAGTACTGATAATAAATCCAAGAGCAGTAATTAAACTGGCAATTGTAATACCCTGTTCTCTGAAAAGTGTTTTAAGTCTCTCAGCCAGAGTTGTGTCTTCGTGAAGTATTTTCTGAATAGTTTCCCTAATCCTGTTAACTTGTGTTTTCAATTTTTCCCTCCCAATACTAATCACTTCTAACCGCCCTGATCTTTCTATCTGCAAATTATTTAATCTGTGTTGTATTCTTTCTTTCATTTCTGTGTCAAGATTCCCATTGTCTGCTGTAGCCAGTTTCTCTTTTTCTCGTTCTGTGTTTATCAAGTTCACCTAGTTTGGCAACATTATTAACCATCTCACCTCTTATTGACTGGGGGAGCTGGGTGGCTCGGTGGTAAAAGCGTTTGCCTCCAGACCAAAAGGTCCCGGGTTCGAATCCAGCTTGGGTCAAAATTTGCTCAGACCCTTTTTCGTTGTCCCCGTCTTTGAAATCACCCTCGTGGTGGACAAAAGACGTTAAGCCCTAAACATTTAACATTTATTTTTTCTTATTGACTGCAGTGATTTATCTAACCCCATAATCTCCCTCATTGACAAAGGTGGGTCATCTATTGTTTTCATAGCATCATTTAATTGCCCTTCAGTAAATGAAGTTTCTTGTATCACTGTGTTTGCTATTTCTGGCAGACTTGTTACTGGTGCCATTTCAATCTCTTGCCCTGTTGGCAACTTTGTTTGCGTGTCGTGAAGCACACTAACAAGTCTTGGGGGTACAGGAGACCCTCCAATTCCAAGGTACCTTGCCAACCCAGAGTTACCACCGACTTCACCTTTAATTGTACTTAAAGCTCTAAACTTAGCAGTGTTATTTTTATGTGTTAGATACACTTCCCCTTTGTCTGTATTTACAATTAAGTGACCTTTATCATATTTAAACTGATTAGGATCTATTACATCTGGGTGGACACCAACACTGTCATAAAATGAGTTTACTTTGTCTTTTAACAGTTCGTGATACATACTAGAACTAATTACCATTCCAGTCATATCTGTGATACTGGTATCTGAGGCATCCATGACATCTATTTCAAAATCTTCATGATTAAATCCTCCTGCTGCCATTGTTTTATTAATTTATTATTTTTTATTGTGCATAATAAAAATGACACAGTCTTACGGATCAAAGTTAGACCCATACAGAAAACTATGTGAGCCCTTGGGTGTTAAGGGCATTCGTCAAACAATCGTCATCACAAACAATCCTAGTACCATAGACCAGAACCAAACACTTACAGTCAAGTTTCCAAACCTAGGACCCAGTGACGTTATTGTTCCTGGCACTGCACGCCTAGCATTTAATATTGAACTATCCTCAGATGCAGATGTGAACAGAACACTAGTTAACAATCTTGGCAGAGCAATTGTTAGAACTATTAAAGTAAAACTTGAAGGACAGGAAGTGTTTAGTCTTGACGACTCAGATGTGTTCTACTGTTACAAAGATCTTTGGCTTACTCGAGAAGAACGAGAAGACCGTATTTACCAAGGCATACAGTCTGTTAATGTTGGTAAACTTCGAATCAATGCCGGTGATAAGGTAACTACTGGGGCAGACAAGGAAGTTATTATAGCAGAAACAGAATATGGAACCAGATTTTACATTCCACTTGAGTTTGAAATCCTAACAGCGCATCTGCCTTATTACCAAGGGGAACTGAATGACCGTCTGAGCTTTGAACTAACCTTCAATGACTACTCCAAAGTTATTAAATCATCTGATCTTAGTGCAACATACAAGATCTCTAACATTTCCTTGAAATATGAAATTGTCACACAACTGAATTAGCCAGACTTATTCAAAATCAGTACCAGTTAAGACTTCCAATTTATTATGACAGGGTGATTAGACATAGTTTAATGCAAAAAGACAATAATGACCCAATGTGGAACATAAACTTAAACACACCTGCTAGGTCACTGAAAGGTATTCTTATGTTGTTTGTTGAACCAGCAGATCCATATAAACGGGATTCAGAAAAATTTTACAATCCTAAGATTACACATTTGTCCTGCACAATCGAAGGCCGCCCTAATCAAGTGTACGCTTCAGGAATGTTACCATACCAGCACTACGATGAGATCACAAAGTATTTTGCAGGAGGAAGGATTAGAGATAAACCAGCAAACATTGCGTGTAAAGATCTACATCTGTATGACGTTAGGATTGGACAATACCTGACAGACAAATATGCACTGTGGCTAGACCTTCGCAGTACAGATGACGACTACCTTCATGGGTCAGGACGAACTGTCGAGAACAGTAGTGATGGAATAACAATTCAGATACAAAAAAAGGTTGAAACTGCTGCAGCAATAAACATATATTTGTACCTGATTTATGACGCACAACTCAATATTGCAGAAAGCAGACTGAGTGGACACATATATTAAAATTATATTGTGCATTAAAATGAACGTGTTGACCCTCGACCCACACTGTGGATTATTTTGTGGTGCCACAGGGTGTGGTAAAACTGAATTTGTACTTAATCTATTACAAACAAGATACCTTCATCATTTTAGTAGTAGTAGTAGTAGTATTGTGAGGACAAAATAGGCCGTGAGGCCTTTATAAATGTCCTTTCTTTCTTTAGTTCCTTTATGGGTCTGCTATGCATGCAATTTTCCTATAAAATCATTCATCATAGGAATAAAAAATCTCTTTAAATTTTGGTAATTCGTCCAGCTGGTTTTTAAAAGAATTTATATTAGATGCTTTTTTTAATGAAACTGGTAAGTCATTCCAAACAATGGCAACTCTGTTAGTAAAACAAAACTTCCGCAGGTTAGTGTTACAGTGCTGTACAAAGATTTTCCCTTCAGAATTTCGGGTTCTGTCACAGAATGGTGTTGCAAAAAAGTCGTTCCATTTTAGGTCGTCGATGCCATTATAAATTTTAAAAACTTGGATTAAGTCTCCACGTATTCTACGTCCGCGTAAGGAGTGTAATCCAAAGTATCTGAGTCTGTCTGAATAAGTCATATTTCTACATTCTTTGACCAGCTTTGTTGCTCGTCTCTGTACCCTTTCGAGTGCAGCTGATTGTCTCTTTAAACGTGGGTACCATACAGTGTTTGCATATTCTAAATGTGGTCTGACTAGTGATTTATACAGTTTACTAAAAATGTCCTTGTCCAAATAATTGAAAGCTCTCTTAATTACTCCAACCATTTTGTTGGCCTTATTGATGCAGTTCTGAATATGGGGGTCAAAAGATAGAACTTTGTCGAAGACCACACCTAAATCTCTTTCCTCCTCGCAAGATACTACCTTTTTAATGTTGCTGTTCACTTTCATCAAGTACTGGTGTTCAGGATTGTTCCTTCCAGCATGTAAGACCTTGCATTTTTCTACGTTAAAATGTAAGTCCCATGTGTCGGACCACTCCTGCAAGTGATCCAAATCGTGCTGCAACACGTCTTTATTGCTCGATTCATTATAGATTTTAGTATCATCTGCGAAAATTTTACACATGCTATTAACACAATCTGGCAAGTCATTTATAAATATCATAAATAATATAGGTCCTAAGATGCTACCTTGAGGTATGCCGCTCAGTACCTTTGTTTTGTCCGATTTTGCTTCTCCAACCTTTACCATTTGTTCTCTTGCATGTAAAAAACTTCTTATCCAGTTGGAAATGTTTCCACATACACCATAGGCCTCTAGTTTCTGAAGAAGCCGTTCATGAGGAACAGTGTCGAATGCTTTTCTAAAGTCTAAGTATATGATGTCAACCGTTTTTTTGTTGTCCAGTAAGGAGGTTATATAATCCATAACCTGTAATAGCTGAGTAACACATGATCGTTTTCTTCTAAAACCATGTTGGCATTCAGTGTACATATTATTCACCGTGAAATGGTTAACGATCTCATCTCGGACTATAGACTCTAAAACTTTACATACTATACACGTTGAAAACATTGTAATATTTTGTCCAACAATCAAACACAACAAAGCTTATCACAACCGTTTATTCATTTGGACTGACAGCAACATTTATTCAGTCGACCCTGAGAAAAAACTGAATGAATACCTACAATATTTTTACAAGCAATTTGAAGGACAGCCAACGTTGTTCATAGTTGATGACTGTTCTGCAGAGAAAGACATTGTCAAGAAGAGAAACACTCTATAAGAACTTGCCTTCAGTGGCAGACACGCAAACGTTAGTGTATGGATTCTCACTCAGAAATATAATGCTGTACTGAAAGATTTTCGAGAACAGTTAAAGTTTATCTGTTTGTTTTACTGTAAGGATCGTGACAGCTTTGAAGACTGTCTCAGAGAAAACGACGTCATACAAAATAAGCATGAACGGGATGATGTAAAAAATAAACTGAAATCAACTAAGTATCTAAAGCTCATTTTAAAGACAGACCAGCCCACAGGGTATGGGTTAGTAAATTAATTTTTGTTTTTTTTAAAAATAACAATATAAATGAACCCTGATGAAATCCTTCTATTGAATGATATCAATGCTGTAGAGAACAAAGACTTAGACTCTAAAAAACAGCGGCCTTTGTCTGTAATTGTCTCAGGCAAATCAAAGGCTTATCTAGGAAGACAATACATGACAGAGGATATTGAATCTTTAACCTCTGACGAACTAATCAAGCTTGATTTAAAATATGAGAACCACATTGCCTCACTAATGACACGTGATTTGAGTCGATCTCTTGTGTGCCTATACACAAAAGCAGTGAGTCACTTTCTACCTGTGGATAGTGACAGCCTATCACACGACCTTGAAAGCAATCCTATTGTTTCAAGTACAATTGGCAAATTAGCATGTGTCATGTTTTACAAGTTTGGAAATTACCTTGCACCTGTCGTAACCCTTCTTGTTAAATTTTACTGCAGAAGAAAATGGACGAAACCCAGACGACTCCACAACCGAACCGTAGTCCAGTTTTGACACAGGTTCAAACTGTGACTAAGGCTAAAAGCCCAGGCCGCATTGAGGCAGAAAAAAATTAGCCGAATGGAACAGGCAAAAAAAATTACAGCTTCAAGCGCAAACAAAAAAGGCTCATGTGACTGACCAGGCGTCAACACCTTCAGGACCAGTGTAAATACTGACACACCCACATCAAAGTGAGAGACAAACAACTAAGTCTGACCCTGACCCTGAACCTCAAACAACAAAATATATAATTGCCGGATTTGTTGTCGGATTTGGTTACGTAGGTTATCAATTATATAAAAAATACAAACCACAGACTCGTACAGTGTCCAAAAAATCAGACACTCCAAAAACAAAACCAGGGCCCGCATGCATGTCATGCCATTATCCATGGTAATGAGACATTTTGGTTAATGGTGACAAATCTTCCATTTAACGGAATGCATGACCCATTTTAACAGCCTAATGATTCATTAAATTTAATGCCGCTGTACCCCAACATTGCAATCTTCGATTCGCAGACGATATTGACCTCATGGCAGGCAGCAATAGTGAGCTCCAAAACCTGACAGACAAACTTTCAAGTAGCGCAGGGTCTTATGGCATGGAGATCAGTACGGATAAAAGCAAAGTGATGATCAACACCACAAGCGACAGCAGCAGCAACATTCACATGAACGGCCAGAAGCTAGAAGAGGTCAATAGCTTCAAGTACTTGGGAGCCACCCTGTCCAAAGACGGTAGTTGCGTAGCAGAGATCCGTATCAGGATAGGTACAGCAACATCCGCAATGGCCAGGCTGGACAGGATATGGCGAAGTAACTCCATCAGCTTCACCATCAAGTACAGGCTTTACAAGTCCCTCGTAGTGTCTATTCTACTCTACGGCTGTGAGACTTGGACACTGCTTGCAGACTCAGAAAAGAAAATCCAGGCCTTTGAGAACAAGTGCCTGAGGAAGTTGCTCCGCATCTCGTACCGCGAGCACAAAACCAACGAATATGTACGGAGCATCGTCACTTCCCTGGTGGGCCCACATGAACCCCTTCTGGCAACCGTGAAACGGCGCAAGCTTGCTTGGTTTGGCCACGTGACCCGACACAACACCTTGTCCAAGACTATCCTCCAAGGCACTCTCGAAGGAAGTCGTCGGCGAGGTCGTCAGAGAAAGAGTTGGGTCGCAAACATAAAAGAATGGACCGAACTCGAGATGCCAGACTTGCTTGCCACCGCCCAAAATAGAACTCAGTGGAGAGCACTGTCTGTTGCTGCTGCCTTTCAGTCCCCCCAACGCCCAGTTCGGGCAAGGGACTGATGATGATGATGATGACCCCAACATTAGCGATCCTAATGGGCGATTAGTGTGCGGTGGTGGTGAAAAGCCGGTAAGCTGCACGGGAATTTCGTGCTTGAGTGGCTATTCAGTTCTCGTTGGATGACTGCCCGAGGAAGAGAAAAGTCAGTTAGTCCATAATATTCGTCATGGCTGCCCCAGTTCTTCTACAAACCCACACATTTAGTTAGGGAGTGCCGCGCGAGGTGACCTAGTTACAGCTACAGTTAAACTGTCTTGATACTGATACATTTTAGCCGGTTGCCTGTCTTCTAGTACGTTGCATGCATTGCTCATCTTCATTTTCCTAAGCATGTCTAGTGTGTACAGAAAGTTTATTTTCTTACCTTTTAAGTGTATGTCTTAAATACAACATACGTTCTGTACAGCTTAAACAACATGCCGTAAATGACCGGCGCCATTCAGTAAAATGTATCCCGTGCGGTAGGCCTACACGGTCAATGCTGAGCGTGTACACACATAGCGTGCTCGAGTAAAACAGTGACGAGAATAGCGAGACTATAGTTGCACAGCCGTAACAGATTGAGCTCAGCTCTGTGCTGCCAGCCGGAGATATTAACAGAGACGACGCGCTGCGCGGCTCCTTATCTTATGGCGTCTCACGCACGCGCGCCTCAAAACTAAATGGGAGGCCTTGAACTGAGCATGTGCGAACTAGTCAAAGCAGAAGGGATTCCCTCTAGTCTAAACATAAAGTAGCCCTTAACTAATGGCACGTTTTTTGACAACGTGCATTCCAATTAGGGTCCGTACAAATGGTCCATTTACAAATGACCCTTTAGTCCTAATGGGCCAGTACTTTTAATGATGCAATGTGCATATGGCCCCAGAAGTCGCCACATTACCAGTAACACCCAAAGCCGTTGACCCATTTTATATGCAGTATGCAGTAAATAAAAATATTATTTTAATTTTTATTGCCTTAGAAAATGAACGACACAAAGAACTTGATGAACCTTGTCTATCACTCTGCCGTGATAAGGTGGATTAGCAGTAGCTTATTCTATGCTGGGAAAAAGTCTACTCAAAATGAAATCAGCAGACTTGAGCAGATTAGACATTGAAGACAGCGCTAAACTAATTGCAGTCGTTACAGCGTCAATTGCGACAAAAGACTTTCTCGTTAAGCAGGGAATTATTCCAGAAAATGTTTCTATGTAAATAAAAATAAGTATGGCGATGATAGCTATTATGATAGGAGGTGCAATGGTTAATGCATTGGCTTTCAGTGGGTCTAATTATCTCTTTTCAAAAATGGGTAGAGAAGAATCTGCAGAAGAAATGAAACGTCACAATGAAGCGTCTGAGAAACTTGCACAAGCTCAACAGGATTATGAGAAGCAAAGAATTGAGAAACTTGATTTCATCAATGAAAGATTGAGGCTTGAAGGTCACGCACAACACACGTTTTCAAATACAGACGAAGCAATCCGTGAATACTATCTTGTCACAGGTGAAGACATGTCTATCCCGAAACCAAAACTAAGTGACTATTACAAACCAAGTACAGAACAAAGAAATGGAGAGATAATCTTTGTTCTAGTGGGAATGACATTTGTTTATTTTACTGGACTTTATATTGCAAAAAGAAATGAACACTGGAGTAGAAAATAAACTATCAAAAATATATTACTCACCATCAGGTTATTGGAAAGGGCAAACAGCTATTGAAAAATTACATGCCGCTGTTGGCGGAGATATAACACTCAATCAGGTCAAGCAATGGTTACAGAAACAGGCAATTTGGCAGATATATCTCCCTGCTCCAAGAAAAATAACAAGGCCTCATTTTGAAAACACATCACCTAATGACACACACCAAATGGACCTCCTGTTTCTTCCACATGACACAATAAGAAAGAAACGATACAAGTATGCATTAACTGTTGTAGACATAGCTTCAAGGTACAAAGACGCTGAACACATATCTGACAAAACAGCCAGTACAGTTGCTACTGCTTTATCAAAAATATATAGTCGTGGCCCTTTAAGATACCCCAGACTTGTTCAAGTTGATGACGGATCAGAATTCAAAGGTGCAGAGATAGAACAAGAGAGATTTCCAGGACTCCGGATTCTCATAAGCCGAGCAAATACTAAAAAACTGCTTATTTTTAAACATTAAAATCTCTCACCGGCTCTCATACATGTAAACCCCATTTAACCATGCAGACTCGCAATTTGCTTAGTATTGATTTTCCCACACATTCGGCGTGCTTGGCATAATGGGGTAATCAATAACTGCCCGCAGGTAACAACTGCAGTTTTAAGTCTGGGGCCAAGTAGAACTGCAGTACTTACCTACAACCTGTATGTAAGTACTGCAGGTTCTTTATAGTGGGATTCTTATGAGCTAACACATGGTCAGATCCTCAAGAGCCCAAGCCCCGTGCCCTAAGGCCTGGCTTTACTTTACTGTACTTCAGGTCTCCACTTGACATGCGTTGTGAAAGAGCTTATTTCTGAGGAACCATAGACTGTGTTTATTCACAGCCGAGAGGCAGTAAATGCTAATACAGGGTGCCACAGTCCTCTCTCTCTCACACGCACATGCACGCACACACACACACACGCACACACACACACACACACACACACACACACACACACACACACACACACACAATGCACCGATGAAAGAGTTGTGACTGGGCCCAGTTACTAAGAAATTATGTTTACAGCAACCGGGCCTAAACATTGCGTCACTGCAGAGAATCACCTGGCCATTTCTATCAATAACTCATTATGTGCAAAGGGTTGCAGACCAGACTGCTAATGGAGCCAAGTGGAATAAACACACATACCAACACACATACACAAACAGACAAACACCTCTCCCACACACACACACATACCAACACACACACACAAACAGACAAACACCTCTCCCACATACACACACACACACATACACACACATACCAACACACACACACATACACAAAGACACACACACACATACACAAAGACACACACACACACACACACACACAAAGACACAGACACACAATCACACACACACACACACACACACTAACAACATCACGTTACAAATACACACGCACTAACACACACACCCAAACACATACACACACCCAAACACACACACACGTACACACACACACACACACACACGTACAGACACACGTGAATACCCCGACACACACAATAGCTCTCTCTCTCTTTCCACATAATTTTACTCACTATCTCTCTTTATGAGTAAGTGCTCCTTGGTAATAAGGTAAGTGTGTTGTGAGGATTTCAAATTCAAGTGGAATGTAAAATCTATTACCGTATGTATCTGCTAATATAACGTCCTCAATTGCAGATGTTGATTTGTCAGCAGCATCTATTCTAAGTTTAGCAACGTTTGAGGACTGTATGCCTTGGTAAACACGGTCTTCTCGTTCTTGTCGTGTAAGCCAAAGATCTTTGTAACAGTAAAACACATCCGCATCATCAAGACTAAACACTTCCTGTCCTTCAAGTTTTACTTTGATGGTTTTAATAATTGCTCTGCCAAGATTGTCAACCAGTGTTCTGTTTATGTCTGATTCTGATGATAGTTCAATATTAAATGCTAGGCGTGCAGTGCCTGGAACAATAACATCATTGGGACCCAGGTTTGGAAACTTGAATGTAAGTGTTTGGTTCTGGTCTATGGTACTTGGATTGTTTGTGATGACAATTGATTGTCTAATGCCCTTAACACCAAGAGGTTCACATAGTTTTCTGTATGGGTCTAACTTTGATCCGTAAGACTGTGTCATTTTTATTATGCACAATAAAAAATAATAAATTAATAAAACAATGGCAGCAGGAGGATTTAATCATGAAGATTTTGAAATGGATGTCATGGATGCCTCAGATACCAGTATCACAGATATGACTGAAATGGTAACTAGTTCTAGTATGTATCACGAACTGTTAAAAGACAAAGTAAACTCATTTTATGACAGTGTTGGTGTCCACCCAGAAGTTTTGGATCCTAATCAGTTTGAATATGATAAAGGGCACTTATTTGTAAATAGAGACAGAGGAAAAATAAATCTAACACATAAAAATAATAAGTTTAGAGCATTAAGTACAATTAAAGGTGAAGTCGGTGGTAACTCTGGGTTGGCAAGGTACCTTGGAATTGGTGGGTCTCCTGTCCCCCCAAGACTTGTTAGTGTGCTTCACAACACACAAACAAAGTTGCCAACAGGGCAAGAGATTGAAATGGCACCAGTAACAAGCCTACCAGAAATAACAAACACAGTGATACAAGAAACATCATTTACTGAAGGGCAATTAAATGATGCTATGAAAACAATAAACGATCCACCTTTGTCAATGCGGGAGATTATGGGGTTAGATAAACCACTGCAGTCAATAAGAGGTGAGATGGTTAATAATGTTGCCAAACTAGGTGAACTTGATAAACACATTCAAAAAGAAAAAGAAAAACTGGCTACAGCAGACAATGGAAATCTTGACACAGAAATGAAAGAAAGAATTCAACACAGATTAAATGATTTGCAGATAGAAAGATCAGGGCGGTTAGAAGTGATTAGTATTGGGAGACAAAAACTGAAAACCCAAGTTAACAGGATTAGAGAAACTATTCAAAAAATACTTCACGAAGACACTACTCTGGCTGAGAGACTTAAAACACTTTTCAGAGAACAGGGTATCACTATTTCCAGTTTAATTACAGCTCTTGGATTTATTATCAGTACTATTGTGTTAGCTGTCTCCGGTGCTGGTGGACCCAGTGGTAGTCCAACACCGCCAGCCCCGGCACCACCAACCCCCACAGATCCAAAAGATTTACAGACATGGGTAAAGAAACAACTGTCTCACATATCAGACTTGCTTAAAAAATTGGCTGTGAAAGCAATGGACGCTTTGCCTGGCATTATAGGTACTGTTGTCAGTTGGTTGATTAGTACTACAGCAAAGGTAGTTGGATTTATGGCAGAACATGTATGGGTCTTTTTGGTAACAGTAGGAGGGTTAATGGTGGGTTATTTAATGAAACAGATAAAGAAGTAATACTCCTAGTCCAGTAAGGCCTATTACCAATGCAGTTCTCTCTGACTCATGTGTGTCAGGGGTTGGTGTTACTGGTTGTATCTGTGCCAGGGCTGGGGCCGGGGGTGTTACCGTCTGTAATGGTTTTAATGACTGTACATGTGTGGTTGTGGCCCCCAAGTTTACAGATTGATTGAGTCCTAATTTCTGACCAACACCTGCAACAATGATTTCATTATTATAATTTGTTATTGTCCCCATTTGGAGTTGAAGGTCAGATGGTAACATGTATAACCCGATGCCAACTACAAAGTCAACTTTTGATCTGGCATATCTGAGTACGTCTTGATAGCGTTGTATGATTGATGGGAGATCGACTGTTGAATTTACTGAATCTTCCAGGTTTGCGAGAAACTGTTTTTATGCTTCAAACTTTCCACTTCCATTCAAAATATTTGATTTTGTTAGTGATTGTGCACCTAGTATACACCAGACATATGTTCTGATAGACTCATTTACGCGCTCGACTCCTGCTTGAGTAAACCCGTCATTCTTGTCTAAGATAAATGTGGTCCAGGCGTTTGACTGTTTCTGTTTTATTGAGCCTATCCAGACTTGTGATTTTGATGAGAATGAAGTGTAACCAGGGTAATAGTCTTGAGGGTATTGTCTGTGACTCAAAGCATAATACAGTGTACCCATACCATTGTGATCATCAAGTTTTTGTGTAAAGTCATACTTAGGGCTGATGTTAAATTCATTACAGATCCGTTCAAATGCTTTCATATCCATGGGGTTGTTAAACCTGTTGAAACTGGATTCAGTTGGTAATGGTGTATGCAGTTCGGACAGTATACGTCTTAATTGGTAGTATGTGTGGAAACGGTAAACAGATCTAATCAGTTTGTTTGAGTGATTCAAGTGGTCTGTGAATGAAACACCACAGCCTGTAGTTGAACACAGTATAGCAAAGTTAAGTTGGTTTTGAAACATCTGTAGTGGACTTGAAGACCACTTTCTTGCAGTTGAGTCATCCGTTATTGGAGGGTTTAGGTAATGGTCAAACGGATTTGGTACTTTGCCTTGAAATAGATCTTGTTCAGACACAGCTATGTCAAGCTGATTTAGTTGAATTATTTTCTGTTCATAAGTTGGTGCAACATTGTATTTGGCATCCACATTAAATTGAAATGCGTTTGTTGTGGTAATGGTTGGTGATTTAAATTCCATCCTTTTTATATGAGATAATAAAAATGTTTATTAACTTAACAAATCTTGACACAAGCAAACCAGTGTGGTTAACTAATGGGATTGATAATCGTGATGGTTGCAAGGCTGTAGCTATCCATGAAATGTTCTATACAGTAAAATGGTTTAATATAAAAGATGATATATATAATAAAGTAAATTTTGATAATAAGACTGAAGCTTTACCGCCTGGGTATTATGACTTTTGTACTATAGCTGAATGGTTTCAAATTTATTTTAAAATTAAAGCAACTTTAATTCCAGCTAACCTACTTGTTACATTAGAATTTCTGACACAAAATTGGTTAAGGATCTTAGATAGATTTGCATATTTACTTGGATTTTATATTGACGAAGATTGGTGGAGATCAGATGATAATGATGAACATAGCTTTGGTATTATAACAATGAAGACATAAAAACTTAAAATAACTGGAAAACGCCCTGTCTATTTGGCAGTACACACAGTATTTAATGTGCATTTGAAAGAACTAAACACAACTGTGAATGTACACAATGGAAAGCCTTCAACTTTGTTGAGATGTGTGCCAGCTGGTACTGCACCCTATTGTGAAAGTGTAGTTGTTAGATTTCCTAATTTACAGTTTAAGAAATTAGGTTCTAGTTTCTTCGAGTCACTAAGTACACCTGTAACTAATCAAGATGACAAACCAGTTGTTATGCATGATTTTAGTGTAGTGTTAGAAGTTAAATAATTTTATTTTTGTTTATAAAAATGAGTGGCGGTCCAAAGCCAAGAATCATACCAGTTGCATGTCCGTAACAGAGTTGAAAGATTTGGCAGACGTCTAGGATTTTGAGAAGGAAGGAGAGGTGGGGGAGGTGTATGGTTTTGAACTTGATTCAACTGGCATGTACAAGAGGAAAGTAATCGATGACATGAAAGAAGGAACAGAGAGACCGATTCCTAAACTTGGTCAGCTTCGTGATGTTACTGTACTTACTCCTGTAAATAATGTGCCCTATAACTTAATACATGTGGGTAATAAATGGGTGGTTTCGCTTGTGCCTGCACCACCACCCACAATTGACTGGGGCATAAAGATTGAATTTATTAGTCCTTATGTATACACTGATGACGAAGGGGCCTTAGTGTTTAGGAAGGTTATTAATTCTGGGCCGCTTATTGTAAGTCTTGTTCCAAGCTTTGCCTCAGACAACAATAGCAGAGAAAAGCTAAAAGTGCAAGAGTATGAGAAACGACGGTATCTTCTTACGCATAGAAAAAATAGAACAGACACAGAAGTTGTGTTTTCACCAGCAAACTTTGCCTTAGCAAGAGACGTGACAATAGTATTTGAAATTATCTTGAGATCTGTAGCTTCTGCAAAAGAGGCAGATATAGCACAGGGAATTAAACTTACGTGGAATGAAACAGTGGCAGAGTCATCAAAGGTCTTTATTGCTATTACAAAAAGTAATGATGTTATTAATGTTTCGAGCAGTGTTCCCGCTGTCAAGGTGGTGGTCGACAAAATAACTTTTGTTCGTCTGAGTTACATAAAACTGGAACACATTGATCTTGTTTCATTTTATTATGCTAACAAATTATATACTTTTGACGAGTTGCAAAATGTAATTGCTGATTAAATAAAAAATATTTGACAATAAAAAAATGGTAAAATTCTATCCAATACTACCAACGCTTGAGCCGACTGAAACAAATGTGATGACAAAAACAACGCTTGCGCCTGATCCACAGGTGGCAGCTGTGCCAATTGCTTCAGATAAAACATTACCAGCAGACGCATTCAGATTAAATAATATTACAGAAGCAATTAAATATTTGGAAAGTGAAGAGGCTAGGTACTCCAGATGTAAAAGGAGGTATAAGTCAGCATTTAATTCTGTTCAAAACACTTCTATGGCTATTGGTGCAGTTTCAGCTGGATGTTCTGTGGGGGGTAGTGTTCTGTTTACCACAGGAATTGGAAGTGTAATTGGATTAGCAATTGAGGGTGTTAGCGTTGCTACATGCCTAGCATGCTTTGGTTTGGAGGCCTTGAACAAGAGGTTTCACACAAAATTACAGAAACATGAAGCATTGAGTACGCTGGCTGGTGCAAAGCTGAGCAGTATGAAACTTATTATCAGTAAGGCATTAAATGATAATTGTATTGATGACGAAGAATTTAAGAAAGTCCAAGATGATTTAAATAACTACAAACGAATGAAATCTGAAATACAAAATAAAATGCGTAGTCAATCTCCCGTAATAGTTGAAGAACTAAAGGCCAGTTTTTTAGAGATGGGAAAACAGATCGGTGTTCAGGAAACCACAGAAAAACTACACAATCTTTTAAACAAATAAAAATCAGATTTGGTAATCAATCAATATTTTTGTCATATGCTTCGCAGAGAGATGACACGTCATTTACAGCACTTGTGCCTGATTATTTAGTCCCATCAGCACCACCACCCGAGTATTACTGAAAAAAAAAGTTTTTTTATTGTCTTTGTATCTTGGCAAATCTGACCGAGTAAGTTGTGACTGAAGCCAAGTTGTTGTAAGAACTTATAAGAACTTACAGTAAGTAATTAATAAGTTCTTATGATAAGTAATTAATACGTTCTTATGTCAACTCACTTAAAGGTTACCTCTGCAGGTTCTTAAAAGTTAGTTGTAACTTGTTAGTAACGTATAAAGTTTCACTTAAAATTACTTAGACATGTAAATGATTAGGTGTTCATAGAGACAATAGTTATAGAGATAGATACAAAGAGATTTAAAAGATAATTAAATCAATAATGACGCATCCATCATGCTCGTCACTTTTAAAAATCAAAGGGTTGATTCGAAATTAACGGGGGTGTAATGGGGTCAAAATTTTAATATTAAAAATGACGTAAATTAATGACGTATGCGGCTTTATTGAATTCATTGTCTTTTAAATCTCTTATTATCTATCTCTGGTGCAGTTAATCAGTTATTTGCGAAACATGGCGTACTGGTCAGACGCGGTATGCCAGGTGTGCACAGATTGAAGGCAATAGTAGAGAACTTTAACAAACAGTTATCAGAGAGACTTTTCAGTTACCAGTATTCAAAGGAACTCATGCATGACACCCGTAACACTGAGTGGGTTAAGAGATTGCCACATGTGATAAAAGCAATGAACAATGAAGGACACCCAAAACCTGCTGATGCTATTAAATTGAAAACAATTACAGAGCCAAAAACAGGACCAGCCCCAACCCCAGCACCAGACACAAGTTTATTTACCAAACAGGTGAGATATTTATATCAACCAGGTGAAGCTGAAAATGACATAAAGCGCAGGGCGACAGACCCCATCTGGTCAACATCCGTTCATAATATAAAAATAATAATTCCCGGTCCTGACGCAACAATATATTACCTGTTTGATCCTGCGCCCCAGAGGGCATTTGTCAGAGAAGAATTACAGATTATTCCCTGAGACACCTTTACTCATTTCAGTAACTAACTCATCGATTAATTCATCAAACAGTTCATCACAAATGTCTTCAGATAACTTGAGCCTGTAATGACCAGGTGCATAAGCTTTTTCCTTGGTGTGAAACACGCGTTTCGTGTCCCCAACTGCCAGAGACTTCTTATGTGTTTGGATCATTTCAAGATTATGTTTGTTTGATCTCAATGACTTGTTTGGACAATCAGGCATTAATGCACCATCTAACACTTGCTTGTAATGTTCATGACGAATGTCTTTATTTTTTATTGCTGTTTTCTTGATACCTTTGGCTTTCGACTGACTACCCTTCTGGTGCAGTATAGAATACATTTTTGATCTCAGTCCATCGTACTCAACTATTCACCTCTTTTTTACCAAACGGTAATATTCTCAAATGGTTCAGTTAACAGGTTGCTCGGCTGTGTAGCATTTCCGGTTTGGCCTTTCAGAGAAGTGTTTACGTGTGCGCGTTGGAAAGTTTTTTGCGAAGTTTTTGTGTATATGCATAGATATTTTGATGTCCGACAGAAGTGTTGCTGGAAGATGGAGGCATTTTCAGAAAGTGTTGAAAAATTCCGACGGTCAAGAAATACCTCATCCAAGTGAAATTCCATTGTCGGCGTGGGTGGACGACTCGAAGCTGTGGCCACAAGTACACTATAGGAACATTTTTAACTACTTTGTTTTGGCGGTCGGGATTGACGGTGAGGCGATGGAAAAATAATTATAAAGGCATGGAATCCTATCAGTTCTTCCAAGCTTTGAAAGTGGGGACCGTCTTGTTCACACACCTGCTCCCGGAATGTGCTTCTTGAAAGCAGAAGTATGTTGCTTGTCATGCTTAAATAACATTATTTAAAAAATATGTTGTGGAAACTAAAATCTTATATTAGCCTGTTATGTATTTATTTAAAGAAATATTTCACAAGAAATAAAATGTTTTAAATATTAAATGCAATCTAAAAGACATACACTTTCATAAAGACTTTTAATTTGGTACAGTAAATATCAATGTATGAAAATCAATAACCAGTAACATGATTGGTAAGTTAAGAAGAAATAAAACAGTAAATCATGAATGTAATAAAGGGATGAAGAAGTTGCAGATAAAACCATTATTCAAAATCAAATTTATTTCCTTTATTTTTATTACACTCAGTAACATCTAAACAGATGTGTTTTATTAATAAAATAATAGATTTTAAAAATTTTATTTACTATTTTACAATCTCTTGAACTAATTTTACAAATTATTTATGAATACAGTGCACACAGCTGTAATTAATACAAGATACTAGATTTTAAAAAAAATTCTTTGACAAACAGTTAAAATGAACAGTTTGTATGACAAAATGATGTTGCTCATAACATAAAATATGAAATTAAAACTGATGTGAAATGCACTAAAGCTACATACACTAATTCAGGCAGACAAATTCATTCGCCCAAGAGCAAAAGCTTTAAAAGTTTGTCCTTGTCCAAGTTTAATTGTAGGGAAGAAAAAGTTGTGCTTTGCTTCCTCTTTTTTGCAATTTATATTGCTCCTAAACTTATATTAAGAAACTTATATTAAGAAACACAGTATAGAAAAAGTGATTAAAACAGTGGGTTTGTTATGTTCCTGCCATGAAAAGTTGAATAAAGGGTGGATATAGAAATATAAAAATATCGTAACCAAGATAGAGTTCAGGAATACGATTTGCAGTGGTTGGCTCCTTTTCAATAAAGTGAAACGAACATACGAACAAAGTTGCAGGCGGTTTTTTCAATTGCAGTTTTGCCAACCATTCTCTTCGATCGTCAGGATCCCTCAGTGCGTAGAATGAAAAAGGTTTCAAACACGAACAATAACGGCGAATGAAAGGTTTGTGGTCAAAACATGGCATTTGCAACAAGTCATACAGCTCTTTTTCGTTGTTGTGGCAACCTTTTACTGCGCAATGTCGGCCGCTAGATCGGGAACTTGTGTAGGGTTTTGTATTCACAGCTTCCATGTTTGCAAGCAAAACCGGAAGTCGTCCCCAGTAGGTCGAAGGTCATGTTCAAGATGGCCGCACCCATCATTTCTAATTCTTGGCTTGACTTCGCGAACGAAGATTTTATAGGAGTTGCCCACGACGTCTGCAGGCTTGTTCGTGGCTGCGGAGGCCAATCCGAGACAGGCAGGTTCGACCGCAGTGGCTGCAGGGGAAGGTATGGCCAGGGTTCTGAACTGCAGCATCTCTGTTTTTTCTCCTGAGCCGCTTGCCCTTAAGGCTAGCTCTGTGAGAGTCCTCAAAGGAGACAGCTGCCTTGTAAACGGTGGAGCGCCAGGTGTCACGGTCCGCAGCAAGCGAAGACCACTGGCGGTGGTCGATTTGGCAGGCACTAAGTGACTTCTTGAGACAGTCTTTGTATCTCTTCTTTGGTGCCCCGTTATTCTTTCTTGCTTTTTGACCGCAGGAGAAGATGCCCGTTGACCGCGGCTAGCCAACTGGGTTGCGAGGGGACGAGCTTTGGTTAGGCCACCTTTTCTAGGCCCCTCTCCGTGTGGAGCAAGCAGTGCTGTCCCTAGAAAAGGCTGCTTGGTCGTTCAGGGTGTGCCGAGTGATGTTGTCATCCCCAGGTCAACATCAGGCGACCAATATCCTGAACCGCCTGCATGCAGGTTTGAGACTGCGGCTTCCAGTGACATCTTTCACCTGCCATTTCGCCCCTCGCCCGTCGCTACAGGACTTGGAATGGTCAGTGTCATGGTCCGTGGACGTTTCCTAAAGCCTGCGCGGTGGAGCTTTTTGGTGGAGTGCAGTGTGCGCAGTACTGGTCCCACCCTTTAAACCCTTGGTTCATCTGCCATGGCCTAGCAAGCTGGGACGATGGCATCGAGGTCCTCGGGTCGTAGGTTTTATATCAGACTGTCCTTGTCCTAGTCTCTGGCTCAAAAGCCTTCCCCGGAGACACGGGGGCTTTGATGTCAGGGGTTTCCTCCCTTAGCCTTTCCGCAGCCAAGCGGCCAGGCCTGCAAGGCAGCAGGCGACTCGTGGAGGGCGGGGTCGTCTATGTCCCGTGCAGATGTGAACATCTGCCCACTGCCCATTTCTAATTAAAAAGAGGTGAATTGGCACACCATTTAGTTCATCCTTAAACTTACCAGGCACTTTCTTGTTTTGTGTGCTGAACAGTGGATGGTCTTTAGGGTAGTCAGATGTGTCATACATGTGTAGTTCTGTTTTCATGTCTTCATTAAAGTCTTCAGTACACACATCAATGATCATAGAGTCAGTGTCAGTGTATAACAGACGGCAGTCAGGATACTTTAATTTAAAGTAATCATAATAAAATTCAAGCATTAGTAATTTTGACAACTCCAGAATTGCCATACCAATGAATACTGGCTTGTCCAGTTTAACAAGCTTTTTTTTGAGTGAAACAGCATACAATGATGAATGAAACTCTTTGTACCCTGTGTACTGTGGCTTACCTGTAAGTTTAATTGCACCCAATTCAGTTGTGACCAGTCTCACATCTTTTCTGTGATGAGGATTTTCCATCGTCTTGCCAAAACAGGCATTGTTCATAAGCTTAAAGAAGTCTTTGTCAAATGCAGTGTTGCTGTCTCTGGCACAAAGGGTTGTGTCCTTCATTATGTAATCTTTCATGAAAGCACTCTGATCAAATTGGATTCCTCTGTGAACTTTCTTTAGTACTAACCCGTGTCTGATGTAAAACTGTAACAAGCGATAGTGACAAACATAATTGAATTTGTCATTTAAATTTGGCACAAGTTTGGTGTCTTCTTTTTCCCTGTCATACTCATTTTCTCAACAGCCAACGGATAATCATTGTGGTAATCATGTAGATGGTGTGGGTACTCTAGGTCTACTTCAAAGATCCAACCCTTCGCGTCGTTTCGGTCATGTGTCATAATATAGTTTGTTATGTCTGTTATGTCATACTGTGACAAATCATGCAGACAAAAGTTTTTCAAGGGCAATAATTCACACATCGCGAACCCATACAAATTGTTAGCGTCAAGGTACGTAATGAATGACCTTGACCTTGAGGGGTCAAACCCTCGGCCAAGGTCACCATAACTGTCCAGATATTTGTTGTTGGCCTTGGCGTAATTGTTAGCTGCAATACTAATCCCTCCCCTCAATCCACGTTCTACCATTTCACCCATCGTACGATCAGACAACAGATCTATAGATATCATACTGGATTTTAAAAATGCATCCCACGTCATGCCAGGACTAGTTATGTAGCAGGCTGGGTCAAGACTGTAGTGTAACAAACCCTTTTCATGGTAACTTTCAAATACGTCTGCTAGTAAACAAACGTCAGCCTTTAAGTACTGATCGTGGTAGTCACCAATTGTCTGACACCCTAATTTATCCCATGCATCAAGTGCATGCTGGTATTCAGAGTCAGAAATACCTTTGTCAGTTAGTGTGAAATAAAATTTTTCTTTTGGTGGCAGTCTCCTTTCTTCAAACACAACCCAGTGATCAATGTACTCATACGGATACACACCTTTTTTTTTAACCAAGTCTGGCTCAAAATATTTACTTGTTATTGGATACTCAGTCAGTCCTTCTGCCAGACTAGCAAGACCTAAAGATAAATGTTGCATGGAGTCATAAAATGCTAATTTGTTGTCCAGCCTAAAAGTCAAATATTTTTCAGTTGTCTGCGCAATGCAACTAATTTTTCTGTAAGACTCGTCTACAGCCTGCATGATGATGTGTGAATCATATCCCTTCAGATTGTGAAAAAAGATTGGTAACTTGTATGTCTTAGGATCTATTTTTAATAACAAGTTACAATTGTTATGTGCAGCACCTCTGTAACGCCCAGTTATGTGATCATGGTCACGAACTTTATCACCACCTAAAGGCTGTTCACAAATCGAACACATCACAGCTGTATCAAATTTTAGTTTGTCTTCTTCTGTCATCACCAAAGGCATCTGACATGTTGTGAGATACTGTACTACCTGACTATACAGATGTCTCATTTCTGTTAAAAACAGACATGCTGCATTTTCACCCCTGTAGATAACAGGTTCTGAATGCAAACCGTCTGACCTAACAATAATGTACCCGAAAGAACACACCACTTGGTCACTCAACTTTATAGTCTTTGGTAATGACTCTGGAACAGGACCCTCATACGGTACAACCAGTGATTCAAAATCAGTGTACACTACAAACGGCAGCTTTTGCTGATTCCCATAGTTCTTAAAATACACTTGACTACCAGGATCTGGATACCTAAGTACAGTTTGTATGTCATCAGATGACCTGCAGTGTAGGATGTGTTTGTGCGCTACGTTTATGGAGGAGAATCTTTGTAAACATTTTTTACAAACTTCCTGTTTCCTACCATATTTTGATACATGATTATGAATTAGACGTGACATACTCCTGATAATTGTGTAGTGAAAGTTATTGTCATCACCAATTAATAACATGTCAACATGTTTATCTTCTGACTGCCCATATGTTGGTGCAATTGGGGACACTCTAATTGGTTGTAACTTGTTCTCAGATTCATTATCCCACACAAACACATTCACAGATATACCATGATTTAGTTTTTCAAACAAGTCTATGTCCTCTATTTTAACAGGGAACTCAATGCCACTAAAGTTGAGTTCATTTACAAATTTAGTGTAGTTAGATACACGTTCAGGTTTTGTCTTTACAAAGTGTAGTTTAGCAAGCACACACCACATGAAACAATAGTTGTCATTGTTCTGTATGTTAACAACAGCCTTTTTGTCTGCAACCTCTGTTGGCAGTGGCAACCATGCTTTACCTAATATAGGATGATACCTAGACTGCTTTAGTTGCAGTTCATGTACATGTCCTTCGTGCCAGCCAGACCCCTTCATTTTTGCACTGTCAATTGCTTGGAGGAAGTCAGGTAATAGTCTGTCTCTAAACACGTTCTCCAATTCTCTTTGTGTGTTAACAGTGTGTTATCTTGTCGATATATAAGATACAATTACTTCACCGTCTACTCTAATAAATTCTATTTTAGCAACAATCTGAATTTTAACACTGCCTGTGTTTAGATTTTGTTGTATGACAGAAAAAGAGTTTTCTATTGATTCATAGACATTGTTAGTATTGGATATAGGCAAGTTTGTTGTGTGAAACACGTTTCTTAAACCAGATGAGCCAGGGTTTGATGGGCCAGGGTTTTGAGAATTGTCCGTCATTTTTATTTGTCTGACAAAATAATAAAATAAAAAATATATTACCATTGTCACACCATATGTAATACTGTATTATCTGTAGTTATGGTAAACAAGTATAGGCAGTGGGCAGATGTTCACATCTGCACGGGACATAGACGACCCCGCCCTCCACGAGTCCCCTGCTGCCTTGCAGGACTGGCCGCTTGGCTGCGGAAAGGCTAAGGGAGGTAAACCCTGACATCAAAGCCCCCGTGTCTCCGGGGAAGGTTTTTGAGCCAGAGACTAGGACAAGGACAGTCTGATATAAAACCTACGACCCGAGGACCTCGATGCCACCGTCCTAGCGTGCTAGGCCATGGCAGACGAACCAAGGGTTTAAAGGGTGGGGCCAGTACTGCGCACACTGCACTCCACCAAAAAGCCCCACCGCGCAGGCTTTAGGAAACGCCCACGGACCATGACAACGACCTTTCCAAGTCCTGTAGCGATGGGCAAGGGGCGAAACGGCAGGTGAAAGATGTCACTGGAAGCCGCAGTCTCAAACCTGCATGCAGGCGGTTCAGGATATTGGTCGCCTGATGTTGACCTGGGGATGACAACGTCACTCGGCACACCCTGAACGACCAAGCAGCCTTCTCTAGGGACAGCACTGCTTGCTCCACATGGAGAGGGGCCTAGAAAAGGTGGCCTAACCAAAGCTCATCCCCTCGTAACCCCAGTTGGCTAGCCGCGGTCAACGGGCATCTTCTCCTGCGGTCAGAAAACAAGAAAAAACAATGGATCCACTTTCATGACGACCACGACCGGACTCAACGTAGCATGCTGGAACATCCGAACCATGCTCGACACAGCAGACAGCGGACGCCCTGAACGTCGCTCCGCCCTTATTGCCCATGAATTGCGGAGGTTAAACATCGACATCGCCGCGCTCAGCGAAGTACGCCTCCCGGAGGAAGGCAGCCTCCAAGAACTTGGCGCTGGCTACACCCTCTACTGGTCAGGCAGGCCTGCATCAGAAAGACGGCTCTCAGGCGTGGGCTTTATGGTCAAGACCCCCATTGCGAATAAGTTGGAAAACCTACCAATGGGTCACTCCGACCGCATCATGTCCATGCGCCTCCCACTGAGACACCAGCAATACGTCACCCTTCTCAGTGTGTACTCCCCCACCCTCCTGGCAGAGTCTGCAGAAAAAGACAAGTTCTACTCTGCCCTGCGCAGCCTCCTGCAGAGCACCCCCGCAGACGACAAAGTCATCATCCTTGGCGACTTCAACGCCAGAGTGGGCCAAGACTCTGAAGCCTGGAAAGGAGTCCTCGGCAAGCATGGCGTTGGGAACTGCAATGACAATGGCCGCCTGCTGTTGGAGTTCTGTGCAGAACAGCAACTTGTCATCACCAACACTACTTTCCAGCAAAAGGACAGTCGAAAGACCACCTGGATGCATCCTCGCTCCAAGCACTGGCACCTTATCGACTATGTCCTTGTGCGTCAGAGGGACCGCAGTGATGACCTCCTCACCAGAGTGATGCCCAGTGCAGAGTGCCACACTGACCACCGCCTTGTCCGCTGCAAACTCAGGCTCCACCTCAAGCTGAAACCCAAGAAAAGAGGCCCCCTCAAGAAAAAGCTTGATGTCACCAGCCTTCAGCGTGATGACAAGAAAGCTGCCCTTCAGACAGATTTACAGCGCATGCTCAAAGACACAGTTGATCCAGCAGACTCCTCCCCTGAAACACTCTGGGAGCAACTGAAAACTGCTATTGTAAAATCTTCTGTGGAAGTCTTGGGCTTTGTTAGAAAGAGGAACAAAGACTGGTTTGACGAAAACGACGTGGAGATCCAGGAACTTCTAGCAAACAAAAGAGCCGCCCACCAGGCCCACCTAGCCCAGCCTTCCTGCCCTGTGAAGAAATCTGCCTTTCGCCTCATCTGCAGCAGTCTCCAGCTCAAGCTTAGAGAGCTCCAGAACGAGTGGTGGTCGAGACTGGCACAGAGGACCCAGCTTTGCGCTGACAACGGTGACTACAGGGGCTTAAATGAAGCACTGAAAGCAGTGTATGGCCCTAGGCACCTGGTACAAAGTCCCCTGCGAAGCGCCGATGGACAGGCACTCCTCACAGATAATACCTCCATCTTGAACCGCTGGTCAGAATACTTTCAGGACCTCTTCGGCGCTGAGCGCACTATTCAAGAAACAGGCATCCTCCAAATCCCACAGCTCCCACTAAAGGTTGAATTGGACGAACCGCCCACCGCCGAAGAGACCCACACAGCCATCCACCAGCTCAAGAGTGGCAAAGCAGCAGGCATTGACGGAATCCCGCCAGAGATCTGGAAACATGGAGGCCCAGCACTGCACAACAAGCTCCATGACCTCTTTCTCTGCTGCTGGGAGAAAGGAACACTACCAAAGGATCTCCGTGATGCAGTCATCATCACCCTATACAAGAACAAAGGAGAGAAATCTGAATGCTCTAATTATCGTGGAATTACCCTGCTGTCCATTGCCGGGAAAATTCTCGCAAGGCTGCTCCTGAATCGGCTGGTACCTGCCATCGCTGAAGACCACCTCCCAGAGGGCCAGTGTGGCTTCAGAGCCAACAGGAGTACCACCGACATGGTCTTTGTGCTGAGACAGCTTCAGGAGAAGTGCCGCGAGCAGAACAAAGGGCTGTACGTAACGTTTGTCGACCTAACAAAAGCATTCGACACTGTGAGCAGGCAAGGCATGTGGCAGATCCTGGAGCGACTTGGCTGTCCCCCAAAGTTCCTAAGCATGATCGTCCAGCTCCACGAGGACCAGCAAGGCCAGGTTAGACTCAACAGTAACCTCTCAGAACCATTCCCCATTATCAACGGCGTGAAACAGGGCTGCGTGCTGGCACCAACCCTCTTCACCATCTTCTTTAGCATGATGTTGAAGCAGGCCACAGTAGACCTCGACGATGACGATGCAGTGTACATCAGGTATCGTCTCGATGGCAGCCTGTTCAACCTCAGACGACTGCAGGCCCACACGAAAACCCTAGACCAACTGATTCGTGAGCTGCTCTTTGCTGATGACGCTGCCCTTGTTGCACACACAGAGAGAGCCTTGCAGCGCATCACATCCTGCTTTGCAGATGCTGCCCAGCTCTTTGGACTCGAGGTCAGTCTGAAAAAGACAGAGGTACTACATCAGCCGGCACCCAAGGTAGAGCATCGCCCTCCCCACATCACCATCGGCGAGTCTGAACTGAAGTCAGTACACCAGTTTACCTACCTTGGCTGCATCATCACGTCAGATGCCAAGCTGGACAAGGAGCTTGACAGCAGGCTGGCAAAAGCGAACAGCGCTTTTGGGCGACTTTTCAAGCGGGTGTGGCACAATCAACAGCTGAAAACGGGCACCAAGATCAGTGTGTACAGAGCTGTCGTCCTCACCACCCTGCTGTATGGTTCCGAGTCCTGGGCCCTCTACCGCAACCAACTACGACTCCTCGAACGCTTTCACCAGCGCTGCCTGCGTACCATCCTGGGCATTCACTGGAGTGACTATGTCACCAACGTCGAGGTCCTTGAACAGGCAGAAACTATGAGCATCGAGGCTTTGTTGCTGCGGACACAGCTTCGCTGGGCGGGGCACGTCTCCAGGATGGAGGATCATCGCCTACCCAAGATCACTCTGTTCGGCGAGCTTGCTACTGGACACCGTGACAGAGGGGCACCAAAGAAGAGATACAAAGACGGTCTCAAGAAGTCACTTAGTGCTTGCCAAATCGACCACCGCCAGTGGTCTTCGCTTGCTGCGGACCGTGACACCTGGCGCTCCACCATCTACAAGGCAGCCGTCTCCTTTGAGGACTCTCGCAGAGCTAACCTTAAGGACAAACGGCTCAGGAGAAAAAACCGAGTTGCCGTAACTCAGAACCCTGACCAGACCTTCCCCTGCAGCCACTGCGGTCGAACCTGCCTGTCCCGGATTGGCCTCCGCAGCCACGAAATTGCCTGCAGACGACGTGGGCAAGCCCTATAGAATCTTCGTTCGCGAAGTCAAGCCAAGGTAAACAAGTCAACTACTTTCCTGGTGTTTGTCTTGAAGTCTTGTCCTGCAGGTGTAATATCACTTTATTAAATGTAACACTTTCAATGTAACAATGTAGTTTTCTTAATTGATCAAATATGTCTTCACACAGTACCTCAAACCAATGCAAGTGGCCACTGTTAGCATTATAAACTTTAAAAGCATTTGTCTTAAGATCAACAGTGTCGTAATCATAATGTGGTAATCCATCTGAATATTCCAAAGTAACATTATATGTCGTGTATATCCTTATTGACGGTGTTGAGAGTTTAAAGCTGGGTCCAAACACACGTGTTTTTAAGTCATAAAAACACTTAACATCTTTGAAGCATTCTGTAACATCAAACACTTGGATTTGTCCGTCTGTCATTTTTATTAGACAAACAAAAGAATAATTGTTATCAAGCAAAATCATGTTTTCTAGGAAATTACACTGAATAGTAACTTTATACGTTTGCACCAATCAGCTATGTTGTCAGTAACGTTTTACATTTACACTGTGTTACTGCTTCTATGTAAGCTAAACGGATTTAGATTCAAACCACAGATACACTCACTCAGGGATAAAACACTATGTATTTCCTGGTCAATGACATAAGGGGCATAATCACTTGAAAGATTTAACCACTGTACAGAGTTGTCTCCCATAGACTATATGTGGCATACCCAAAAATGACCTTGGTAGACAACTGCGTCACTGATTTGTGAGTGAGTATTCATTGAGGATATTGTTCCTGTATGTGTGTAGCAAGGATAGTAATTTCAGGTATGTACATTTGTTGGCTTAGCTCAGTGTCGTGTCTCGTGTGTGTGTGTGTGTGTGTCATTGGATTATGCAGAGATTCAGAAATCTTTACAGTTGACTCAAACCCGATAAAAACAGTGGCTCTTGAGAATCTCGCCATGCTCATAAGAATCTGTGATCGAGTGGGCTACTGAAAATGTACAATAAAACATGTTTGTTTGTTTTAATGTTCTCATAGAAGGGATTCCTCTACTTGTTCAGTAGACTCATAGCGTCACTGTGAACCCTAAATAACTGAACTGTGAGTTGAGCTGTATTGCTGTGCACTGGCGTATACATGTTCTGTGTGTTTGTGTATACATGTTCTGTGTGTTTGTGTGTGTGTGTGTGTCAGTGCGTGTGTCAGTGCGTGCGTGTGTTTGTCTGTGTGTCAGTGCGTGTGTGTATGTGTGTTATATACCTCTAACAAAACCTGTTTGGCTCAAATAGCATGTTTTCAAAGTGACAGTTGACACACATGGCACTGGAATTGAAACGGTTGGTATTGTCAATAGTCCCAGCAAGGTGGGAACTGCCGGTAAAGAAAACCTGTTCGCCCAGACTGGGGTGAATGTAATGGGTGGTGTGTGTACACACAAGGTCTAAAATATACCAGTTAGAACATGACGTCTATTCAGGGCTGTCAGCTGGCAACGGTGGAGTGCCACAAAGACTTTGTATGGCCTAGGCATTGACGGCTGTGTGGTGTAAACATATTCCAGGTAAACATTAGGACGGCATGATTGAGAAAAGTGTGTTATGTTACCATTGAGTAGAAAGTGTGTGTGTGTGTGTGTGCGTGTGTGCGTGCGTGTGTGTGTGTGTGTGCGTGCGTGTGTGTGTGTGTGCGTGCGTGTGTGTGTGTGCGTGCATGCGCGTGTGCGTGCGTGTGTGTGCGCGTGTGCGTGCATGTGTGCGCGCGTGTGCGTGCGTGTGCGTGCTACCGACACTGCAGTACGCAGAAAACCGAGACATCACACAGAACCTGTTCTACGAGTCTACGTGTTGGAGCGCTAAAAAAAGAAATTTCACGTTCTGAAAAGTCAGAAAACTTTTTCAGCTCAGAAAAAACCGGATCGGTTCTTATAATCTATTC